>CAWUFW010002615.1:0-392500 GCA_963921515.1 Calotriton arnoldi
GCAGTCCTCAGTTCCCTCTCCTCCAAAGCACCCTCCCTTGCCTCACCTGCAACCCCAAAGTCACAGCAGCTCTTCCTCTGTGACCTCGGCCTCTTCCCCACCGATGAAGCTGCTCCAGCATCCCGGGGGAAGAGGAAGCCCACCCACACGGAGCAGAGTGCCCCTCGCCCCCGGACACCCTCCCCAGGCGCAGACGGACTGAGGCCCCCACCCGCAAGTCCCCCGGAGTCCTAAGAGCAAGACCCCGCCACCGCCCTGCAGCTCAGGCACAAGGTCTCCGTCCTCCATCCCTCAGGCCCCCACTGCACAGGTGCCCCCACCACACCCTGCCCCAGGTTCCCCCACCCACAGATATACCATCCCCAAGAGGATCCGGCCTTCTCCCCCTGCCACTTGCTCTCCCAGCACCACACCCCCGCTGCGCTTGTCTGTGCCACTGATGTGGTGAGGGTGTCCTCCCCCTCTGTCCAACCCACCTTGCCTGTTCCCCATTCTCCTCCCCTGGAGGTAGGCACTGCAGTGGAGTCCACTACCGCCCTGTCTGACTTGGGCACTGCAGTGGCGGACCTGTCCACTCCATCTGCAGGGTCCACTGCAGTTGTGCCGGCACCCACGACATCTGAGTCATGCCCCCAGTTGTGCCGGCACACACCATGTCAGACACCTCCACTGCAGTTGTCAGTGGCTCTCCAGCACCCACCACCCCTTCCCTGACTCCCCTGGTGAGCCCTGATCCTGTCCCTGCGGTGCCTGGCCTGCCCCCCGGTTGCCCCTCCTAGTGGATTGTCCCTGGTTTTGTGCAGGCATGCGTAGGGTGACATCTGCCAGTGTCACCCTGTTTGAACTTTGACAATGGACTGGCCATTGGCCTTTGCTCTTTTTTCTGGACGTCGTTTTCATTCAACACATATGCTGAATAAAGCAACTTTCTTTCTCTAGTGCTCATGCTTCAGATGTACATGTTGTTGGTGCTGCTAACCATGCCCTTGCTGCAGTGATGGTGATATCTGGTCTCATGATTATGAAGTGTTACTGTGCAGGAACCCATGTGGTCCAGGGGGAATGTGTCCTATCATGTGGTGTATCCATGTCATCCATAGCAGCATCTGAGGGTGTCATGTGTTCAGTATTTGGCAATGGGATTTCCTACTTACATTAGCAATTTCATATCTGTGGCTTCCACCCCTGCACATCTGTTGTGCCTGCCATTGTTGGATTTGTCTACTTCCCTGACCGTGTTGCCATCTCCACTGGACATGCAGGTTTGGGCATCAATGGGGAAGGACTCATCCGTGTAGTCAGTGCAACATTGCTATACAAGTGTGTTGGATCTGTGCTGATGATTCCGTTGGCACATCCATGACCAGGCTGATGTGACGGGAGCCCTCATTTGGTGCTAATTGTTGATTGTGTGACCAAGTGCTCAGCTGACATGATGGGGCCCTACTGAGGCAACATATGGCACAGCTTTCCTCACACAGGAGTGGAGTCCCCTCATGGCAGTGTGTACACGTGTGACATTGCCTGCGCCCAAGGTGTGTGTTGTATGTGCATGTCTGTGTGTTCACTTCCATTTATCTGCGCATGCTGTGATCCCTAGTGTTGTACCTGTTTGTGATGCTTGCTGACTTGAGCTATGTTCCCCAAAGTCTTCTCCCTGTGTTCTCTGTGATGTGGGTGCATGGCACATTACTGGTCATCAGGGTGTCACCCATAGGTGTGTTTGCTGTCAGGGCTGAGTTTGTGTGCAGACGCAGATGGGTCACAGTCAGGTTTCCCCTTGGCACTTGTTGTTTGCCCCTGTCATGTGATTTTCAGTTCGTGTTATCTTTAAGTTATTGTGACACGTTGTGTGTGTGACTGCTGGCACTCCTCAGGGTCCGGGCTGCGATGTTGGTTGTTGTCTATGTGTGTTCTTTGTGGGTGACCTTGGCTTCTTCATTGGTGTGTGACTGTGGCTGGGATCCCATTGGTTGGTGTGGTATCGCCGTCATGTCCATGTACAGCGTAGTGTGCAGTGTGTCAGACATTCAGGAGTCTTGTTGAGTGGCCATGTGTGATGTGTTTCTGCACCTTGGTTCCCACCCACCACCCTGGAATAGTCATGGGTGCATGTGCAATGTCACCAGTGCATGTGTACTTCACTGCTGCACATTGTTGGAGGTCGAGGGTGTGGTCTTGAGTGTGTGCAGATGGGAGTTGTTGCCCAGCTAGACCCCTGCCTCCATGTTGGCCTTGGCTTACTGGCCATGCTGATTGATTTGTGCTTGTGTCGGTGTGATGGTAGTTTGTTGCTCAGGACACATGACTGTGGTTCACAGTGTGAACCACATTCAGCTTTGTCATCAGAGTGGGATTTTTATGCAGCCAAGGGTCACCACATTGTGGGGGCCCTGGGGGTGGTGCTGTGGTGTGTCTGTGTCTTGCTGTGTCAGTTGTTGTTCCTACGTGCCTGTGTGACATGTGTGTTTTGTGCTCCCTCTCATCTGACAATGCCTGCTTGCCCACATAGGGGATTTGGATCCATGAGTTACCTTAGTGTGGCAGTGTATGCACATCTGTATGATTGGTATTCAGCTCTCCTCATGTGTTGTGTGGTTACCTGGGGACACTGGCACCCACCCCCCACCTGCTGTGTATGATGACAGTGTTGGTCTGCCTGTTTGTGTTTGTGCATCTGCACCACTGCATTGGCATATCTTGGGTGTGCCATTGGCTGTATGTTGTTTGGTGTGTTTCCCCTGCTGTCCCTGGGACTCCTAGGTCATCGGTCAGCACAGTGATCATGGTTTGTGTGTCCCATTGCTGCCATGGTATGGTATCTGTTCACCTCACATCTGCTGTCTCCACAGGATATCTGCATTTGTGTGCCCATTGGTGCAAATATGTGGTTCTGCATTCTGATGGTCACTTCTGTCATTGTGTCATTGATGAATGTTGACGGTGTCAGCCCCCATGGGTGTTGTTTGTCTGCACATGGCCAAAGGAATGTCTCATTTGCACTGCAGTATTTGGCTCACCCAATTTATGTTGCAATGGGACACATACACTACTTTGCCACAGATGAGTTTTTGGTTCTGTGACCAGGAATGATCCATGCAGTTTGGCAGTTGCAGCTCTTTCTTTGTCAACACTTACCTTTTGGTCACTGTGATGATGGGGGTTTAGACCCCATTGCCACAATGGTCAAAATGTGCTTCAGCTATGGACCCCACACTTGCCTTTTGGTCACTGTGATGATGGGGGTTTAGACCCCATTGCCACAATGGTCAAAATGTGCTTCAGCTATGGACCCCACACTTGCCTTTTGGTCACTGTGATGATGGGGGTTTAGACCCCATTGCCACAATGGTCAAAATGTGCTTCAGCTATGGACCCCACACTTGCCTTTTGGTCACTGTGATGATGGGGGTTTAGACCCCATTGACACAATGGTCAAAATGTGCTTCAGCTATGGACCCCACACTTGCCTTTTGGTCACTGTGATGATGGGAGTTTAGACCCCATTGCCACAATGGTCAATATGTGCTTCAGCTATGGACCCCACACTTGCCTTTTGGTCACTGTGATGATGGGGTTTAGACCCCATTGCCACAATGGTCAAAATGTGCTTCAGCTATGGACCCCACACTTACCTTTTGGTCACTGTGATGATGGGGTTTAGGCCCCATTGCCACAATGGTCATGGGCTGCTTGCATTGTGGGTGCCACACACATATATGTGTGGCACATGTGCTAGGGGGTCACATTGTATGTTCAAAGTCATGTTCGGTGTTGTAGGCATTTGACACAGCCTACACACGCTTGTCATGGTGGTGGGGGGATGTCTTTATCTTGCATTCCCTAGGTTGTGGTGTGCTGGTTGTGTCATGCATTGTCCATCCTATGAGTGGGGGTGGTAGTAGTGGTAGGCATCCTGCCCCCCTGGGTGAGGGTGGTAGTAGTGGTAGGCATCCAGCCCCCTGGCTAAGGGTGGTAGTAGTGGTAGGCATCCAGCCCCCTGGCTAAGGGTGGTAGTAGTGGTAGGCATCCAGCCCCCCTGGGTGAGGGTGGTAGTAGTGGTAGGCATCCTGCCCCCCTGGGTGAGGGTGGTAGTAGTGGTAGGCATCCAGCCCCCCTGGGTGAGGGTGGTAGTAGTGGTAGGCATCCAGCCCCCTGGGTGAGGGTGGTAGTAGTGGTAGGCATCCTGCCCCCTGGGTGAGGGTGGTAGTAGTGGTAGGCATCCAGCCCCCCTGGGTGAGGGTGGTAGTAGTGGTAGGCATCCAGCCCCCCTGGCTAAGGGTGGTAGTAGTGGTAGGCATCCAGCCCCCTGGCTAAGGGTGCTAGTAGTGGTAGGCATCCAGCCCCCTGGCTAAGGGTGGTAGTAGTGGTAGGCATCCAGCCCCCTGGGTGAGGGTGGTAGTAGTGGTAGGCATCCAGCCCCCTGGGTGAGGGTGGTAGTAGTGGTAGGCATCCTGCCCCCTGGGTGAGGGTGGTAGTGGTGGTAGGCATCCAGCCCCCTGGGTGAGGGTGCTAGTAGTGGTAGGCATCCAGCCCCCCTGGGTGAGGGTGCTAGTAGTGGTAGAGCATCCAGCCCCCTGGCTGAGGGTGGTAGTAGTGGTAGGCATCCAGCCCCCTGGCTAAGGGTGGTAGTAGTGGTAGGCATCCAGCCCCCTGGCTGAGGGTGGTAGTAGTGGTAGGCATCCAGCCCCCCTGGCTGAGGGTGGTAGTAGTGGTAGGGCATCCAGCCCCCTGGCTAAGGGTGGTAGTAGTGGTAGGCATCCAGCCCCCCTGGCTAAGGGTGGTAGTAGTGGTAGGCATCCAGCCCCCCTGGCTAAGGGTGGTAGTAGTGGTAGGCATCCAGCCCCCTGGCTAAGGGTGGTAGTAGTGGTAGGCATCCAGCCCCCTGGGTGAGGGTGGTAGTAGTGGTAGGCATCCTGCCCCTGGGTGAGGGTGGTAGTAGTGGTAGGCATCCAGCCCCCCTGGGTGAGGGTGGTAGTAGTGGTAGGCATCCAGCCCCCTGGCTAAGGGTGGTAGTAGTGGTAGGCATCCAGCCCCCTGGCTAAGGGTGGTAGTAGTGGTAGGCATCCAGCCCCCTGGCTAAGGGTGGTAGTAGTGGTAGGCATCCAGCCCCCTGGCTAAGGGTGGTAGTAGTGGTAGGCATCCAGCCCCCTGGGTGAGGGTGGTAGTAGTGGTAGGCATCCAGCCCCCCTGGGTGAGGGTGGTAGTGGTGGTAGGCATCCAGCCCCCCTGGGTGAGGGTGGTAGTAGTGGTAGGCATCCAGCCCCCCTGGGTAGGGGTGGTGGTGCGCATTCAGGCCCCTGTGTGCATATGTGGCATTGGTGATGGGCATCCCGCCCCTATGGTGCTGCTGTTGCTGGTGTAAGTATATTCAGCATCCCCGTGTGTGTGTGTGATGTGTCGTGGTACGTGTTGTATGTGTTTTGTGGTTGGTGTCTGACTTACCTTCTGCGCCGTACGCGTCCGTGCCTGTTCCGGTAGTAAATGTAGAATATTGGTATGATCGGGACGAAGGGATTCATGGTTGGTTCGTGTCGTTCGTCCTTCTCGTTGCTTCGCGTCGTCCTCGTCGCTTCGCCTCGTCCTCGCCGCTTCGCGTCGTCCTCGCCGGTGCCGTGTTCGTCTCGGAGCCGTGGATCGTGTTGTGGCGCGAATCGGAGCTTATGTGCGCCTCTCCCGGATGCTTTGACGTGCCGTGCGTAGCGACGGGTTCGGAGCGCACGGAAGCGCATCGTACTTGTCCGGCCGGACGGGCTGCATTTTCCCTTCCGTGCGACTCGATTCGAGCGTTTCCGGATTCGCCTCGGTCGGAGAACAGGACCTGGTTTGGGTGAGTACGGCTCGGCCGGATTTTTTGCTGTTGTGCGCATCGTACTTAGCTCGTTCGGTGTACTGTACGGATCGGTCGGGAAACAGGCTTTCGCATGGCTTTTTCCCGACCGAATGGTATTAGGTGCGCCTCCAACCGAGATCGGAATCGGCCCCTTGGTGTATTTCCATGCAGCTGTTTTTTTCTGTATCCCTGTTCAATTTTCTGATGGATATTTGCATGGTGGAAATGCATTTTGAGAACCCCTTTTTTCTCGGCCTCCACTTGATGGATCATTCTGAAATGTTCCAGGAAGGAGCTGAGGTGGATGAGACTTTTTTTCTTCTAAAATTTCATGAAGATTCGCTAAATGACGTATGACCAATCTGCATGACATTTCCCCAAAAAGTTTAAGGGCGGGTACTCTTATTACTGGAAAGTTTGGGGTGATCCGTGCAGTGGGGACCGAGAATTTGGGGCGTGAAATAAGGTTGCGTTTGTAATGTTAATTCCCATAGAATCTTCAGCCACACTACAGTCCGAACCACTGAACTGACGTACACCAAATTTTGCAGGGAGGTAGATGTCAGTTCAAGGTAGTGCCTTTTGTTTATTTGGTGTAAATCCGTTCAGTAGTTGTTGAGAAATTTAAGTTTAAAATTATAGTGATATCTCTGGCCGCAGAACTTTCGTGGTGGTTTAGTGATTAATTGTGAATGCATGCGCCAACGGGAATGCTCTGATTGGCTGGACGTAATCTGAATAGAAAGTTGCGGCCACCATTTTATCTCTCGAGAACGGTTCCCGAGGCTGAACATTTGTGTGAAAGCCCACATAAAGGGCCAGAGTGGAGATACTCTGACCCCATGGTTGAGAAATGGGGGTGTTAGTGACACAAGTCATGTGTCCAAAATATAATTTTTTAATCATGTGCGATATTCGCGATGATGCCGCGACCCCCAGCATGGTCCCCCGTGTACCATTGCAGGGACATCGCGGCTATCAACGTTGTCATGAATATTGCTGAAAACATAAAAAAATGTATCAGTGAATCATTAATATGCATTGTTATAGAGATATTGTGATTTTGATAAATATTCTTATAGAGTTATTGATATAGTGAGTTACATACTGTGATGGTTAGAATTAATAATATAGTTATAATTTTTAATTTGGTGGTGGCTATTGAATTCCTGCACTTGCTTTCTGCTTCCGTGACGTTACCGCGAAAATGGAAAATAGGTTTTATAGATTGTTGTTCTGGAAATACTAACATGAGTTTGAAGTGTACAGTAATAAACCCCTAGGTGTCCATTACGATACCGGGCGGAATAAAAACCGCCATCCACCATAGCGGGAAAAAACCGCCCGCCTACACCCTCTGAATACCGACCGACCAATCAGGATATCGCGAAGCGAACACCGCCCGCGGCGGAAAAAACACACAAAATACCGCCCGTCTATGTCCGAGTCGAAGTCCATCCGTCCGACACGGACGCAAACCCGCACGACAACCCAAAACCGCCCGCCCTGACTACCGAGACACCGGCCGTGAAATTAGGATCTTCCCAACATGAGCGCGGCAAATCCACAAATACACCGCCCGCCATCGTAAACAACAGTGATGAAAATGGACACGGCGGAAGCCCTGGCGGCCACGTCCCTGCACAGAAACCATCCGCGGACCAAAGAAACACACACAACATGGCCAACAAGTCCACACAGCAAGCAACGCCCAAATACCCAAACACAGTACACATCCCGAAAACACATCCCCCTGGACAAACAAATAAACTACAAATCCCAGAACACCAGCCACAAAACACCTGAAAACAACAGCACATCATGACACACCCACATAGGTAAGTACAAATGCAGCCCCTTCACAGACCACAATCCCTTGCAACACTACAAACTGAGGACGAGAGCACAGAACACAGCGAGACAGAAAGGACAGCAGCACACCACAGACACGCACCCATCACCACCACCACCACCACCACCAAACACCGGCCCCACAAACCCCCTGCACATCACACACCACACACACACACCGCACCAGCACCACAAACACCAAACCACACACCATGGCAGCACAGAGAATGCCCAAGTTCACGTCCACTGAGCTGACGGTCATGGTCGACGAGATCATCAAGGTGCACCCACAAATCTATGGGAACCAGGTCCAACAGACACCACTAGCCACCAGAAACAGAATGTGGAGCAGGATCGTAGACCAGGTCAATGCAGTCGGGAACGTGCCACGCAACAGAGCCGAAATCACCAAGAGGTGGCACGACATGAAAAGAGTGGTCAAAAAGAAGGAGGCCAAGAATCGGCAGCTGGCTGACAGGACTGGCGGAGGAAATCCCGCGCTATTTAAGACCTTCAAGGCGTGGGAGGAGAAGGTGCGAGGCATCCTACATCCGGAGAGTCTCACCGGAATACCAGGGGGAGTGGAGGCTGGTAAGTACAAACAAATGTATACCAGCACACCGCTATGTACTCACATGCACTACCACTATGCCATAGCTCCGAGGGACAAACACCCCCATGTCCAGTACACAATACACAAGACATCACTCACACATGCAACAGACTAACTAACAAAACCATGGGGGCATGTGTACAGTCAGCCAGCACCGCAACTCCCACCAGGTCCCCTTGTACTCCAGATGCGCCAGAAGGATCACACCCCACACCCACACTCATGTGTCAGCCATAGCTGCACTAACCGACAAGTAACAGGTAAGTAGCCGGAACACAAAGTCAGTGGGTCGGAGGGGGACAGCTGAAGTACAACACCCACCAGGCCCCCAGTCCTACAGCACAGCAAGGTGGAGCACAGCCCACACCCATGTGTCAGCCACTGCAGTGCACACCTTCAGCCGACAGGTAGAAATCTTACCGTACATGGAGGGGTTTCTGTGGGTGGTAAGCCATCACCACAACACACAACACCGCCCCCACTCCCACAGACCAGCAAGATGGAGCACCCCTCCCTCCCAGTACCATATGGCATCCATTGCATTGCGCCCTCCAAACCAACAAGTAGTTAGAGTACTGTACAGGGCGGGGTGTCTGTAGGCATGAGGACAGTATTACGACTAACATTTGGGAAATGTCACGTAGCAGAGGAACACGCAGCACTGCTCCCTGTCATAATCATGTGACCAATGTGCACACGGACATGTATTACAGAGTCATAGCCCACATGAGCCATCACAAATACAGCAACACCCATGGAGCCACGTCTGCATGCACAAGTCCCACTGGAGTACTGACCCACACGGCGGGCACTGTGCCACTCATCACACACATCAGCAACACCATCGAAGTCCTGTCCATGTAGTCGTTACTGCCTGTTCCCCACAAAACGTACAACATCGCCCATGTAAGTCTAACCTGTCTAGAACTAACAGTGTGGAACCCCAGTAATGCACATAAACACCACTGGACCCATGAAACACACAGCCACACAATGCACATCCAACATACCATCCATCTCATCTGTCAGCCCCAGTGTCATGAAAGGTATGTCATCGGAACAGCTGGCCCTCACACAGTAGTTCTGCAAAGATACCTGCCCATCACAAATAATGTGTCTGCAGTGACTGAAGCGCACATCACACTGATTTACAACATACATAATATAGTCAACACCCCAAGAGCACTGCATTGCTGCACATGGCCGAGGGTAGCACGCACACCAAGGAATTGGCCCATCTGCAATACGTCGTGTGGCACACAACCATCACTCACTCACTACAATGCTTGCAGTGTAATGTCCATAAATGATAACAGTGAGCAGATATGCTGGGGATGTCAGACATACACACACCTTTGTCTCTGCACTGTCATGTTGCCAAAACACATGTCCCGTTCTGCACACATATGTCACAGTATGTACCCCAAAACCATATTTCACCTCAAAAGCGTTGAGGGGGCTGTACCCCCTTTTGCCATCTGCGTTTCTAAGCGTTCCATTTGAACCCCAAAACCATATTTCACCTCAAAAGCGTTGAGGGGCTGTACCCCTTTTGCCATCTGCGTTTCTAAGCGTTCCATTTGAACACCAAAACCATATTTCACCTCAAAAGCGTCGATGGGTCTGGAGCCCGCATACACCCAAGCCACAAAATGTAGGAGTACAGCAACACACACTGATTGTCATCGCTAATCCGCCCCATGCCACATGAACACAACACACAGTTCCATTGCCTTGCTCACGCATACACACATCGTACATCCACACACACGCCACTGGGAAACCTGTGCACGACAGTGCACGAACTGTGAATGTCAGACAACCAATACAAACTTTGCAAGGTGCAACACAATAACCTATCTCATTCTCCCCACAGGTGCCGAACAGCTGGATGCTGGAGAGGGAGACAGCAGCCAGCACAGCCAGTCCGCAAGCCCCCGACCCGGACTCACGGATGTAGAAGACCTGGACACCTCTTCGGACGAGGACCACCTAGCAGGCCCGTCTGGAGTGGCAGGGCCCAACCGCTCCCCAGGGCCCCTCCTACCCACCAACACATCACCCAGGGCTGCTGACCAGTCACAGACCCCTGCTGCCACGGTCGTTGCGGCCACCACCACCGCCGCAACAACCACCACCACCACCACGCCATCCCTGGCCACAGCACCTGCGCAAGGGGTGGCACGCCCGTCGTGCTCGACCCTGGGAGCCAGACAGAGGACCGTGGTGACCAATGTGGCGAGTGGGCAGGTCGGTGGCAGCAGTACCGGTGGGAGGAGCAGGGTCAGGCCAACGCCATCTGAGCCTGGGAGCCAAGCCCTGCCGCAAATCTCAAGAGTCCTTGGGGCCTATGAAGAGGCCCAAGGACAATGGGCCAGGTCGGCTGCCGACACGCGGGAGGTCCTTGGGGTGTTGAGGTCCATGGACGCCCATATGGGCCAAATCGTGACCCGTATGGACAAACTTGTGGACCTCATGGCCCAGCAGGTGTTGGGGGGAGGGCCCAAGCAAGGCCAGCCACACCACCGCCGCCACCACGTGCTGTGGCGCAGGGTCGTGCAACATCTAGTTCCCCTGCGTCCACAGCGAGTGAGCAGTCCTCAGCCACCACCAGCAGCCCACCAACACAACCCCCCTACCAAACGTGGAAGGGGCCGTCCGAAGAGGAAACAGGTGTCCAGAGAGGACTACGCACGCTCCAAACGCCAGTGAGTCAGCCAGCCACCCTGACCACCTACTGCACTGACTTTGACTACGATCCTACCCCACACTGCCATGTGAATGGCATGTGTCTGTTGGACTGTGGACATAGAACTTCATGGGTACACCTTGACCATCACGCAGCCATGTCCGTCAACTCATTGTCACAGCATGCACCACTTCTGTCATCACCTTGCACACAATCACATTTCACCGCTGTAAATAAATACACCTTGATCACAATCTGCTTCATGTGCCCTGGGTTTAATCAACGATGTGCAACCGCCAACATGAGCAGGAATGCCTCTGCTGTGTGGCATGTAGATAGGCCAGGAGATGTTGTAGGGACCTAGGGGTGAAAATCAGAACAAGAGTCCATTCAATTAGTGTGTCACACACCCATCACACAGTACTTGTCACCAACTACATGCAATGTACACACATCTCACAGAGCAACGGGGCACAATGCCACAGCCACTGTCAGTGGCATACTACCCTGGACATGGACCATTGCCACACAGCACTCAGTGAACAAAAGGCCTCCGTCACAATGCACACATACACCTGCACAACTACAGCTACATCAGCCGTCGTACATGGTCACTCACCTTCAAGTGAAGTAGCGGGCGATGAGCTGCTGACGCACATTCACAGCTTCCTCCTCTCCACTGTCCTCTTCACTGGACCCGTCCTGGTCTGCAGGCGGGGGCCCGGGCTGATCACCGTCATCCACTATTAGGGGGATCTGCTTGCGAATAGCCAGATTGTGCAGCATGCAGCATGCCACAACTATCTGGCACACCTTCTGTGGGGAGTACGCCAGTGCACCCCCGGTGCGGTCCAGGCATCTGAATCTGGACTTCAGGAGGCCAAAAGTCCGCTCCACCACACGTCTGGCCCTGCCATGTGCCTCATTGTAGCGGACATCAGCTGGTGTCCGAGGATTACGTAATGGGCTGAGCAGCCAAGGCCCATTCGGATAAGCAGAGTCCCCTGGGTGTGAGGAATACCGAGATTAGTTGCAATTCCAACTGTCCCCAAGACAGCATCGCACACCAGCCACGCTACACGAGTACACATACTCACCAACAATCCAAGCACGGTCCGGTTGCAGATTGGTCATCAGACGTGGTAGGATGCTGTTGCGCATGATGTGCGAGTCATGGGCCGATCCTGGAAACTTCGCACACACGTGTGTAATGACCATGTCCGCAAGGCACACCACTTGCACATTCAGGGAGTGGAAGTGCTTCCGATTCCTATATATGTGCTCCAGGGCCTGTGGTGCTACAAGGCCAATATGGGTGCAATCTATTGCACCAACAACGTGGGGGATCCGTCCAAGGGCATAGAAATCACCCTTCACTGCCGCCAATTCACGAGCCCTGGGGAATCGTATGTACCTGTTCCTGTACAGCATCATAGCTGACAGTACATCACGTAGCACCATGCTGAACATGGGCTGGGACATCCCACTTCCACTGCCCACTGTGTGTTGGAATGACCCAGTGGCGAAGAAATGTAGTGCAGCCATCACCTTAGCCGTGGGGGTAAATGCAGTCGGATACACCCTGCGAGGACGGAGGTGGGGTTCCAACAAGGCACATAGGCGATGCAGGGTGGGTCGGTCCAGTCGGAATTTCCGGATTACCTCCACGTCCTCCATGTCTGACAGCAATTGGTAGGGGCGATGTATGTTTGGTCTCCTCCTAGGAAAGATGGAAGTGGACACATGTCAAAGCAACACGCCACATGGCATTTCCACAAACACAAAACAAAAATGACTGACCAAGCAATTGAATCACAGAACAGCTGACAAGTAGGGACAGCACAGCCACAATACACTTACACAGGTCCCCTTACCAATAGCAATGAGCAGTGACACAAACCATTGCTATGAGCATGCACATGGGGATTTAGGCCTTAACAACTTGTAAGGCATGACGATGATATCAGACTGCATATTTGGGAAGCGGCAACACCACGGCAATATAACTAGCTGCTGTGCCTGACACAGCTTCCGCGGCTGGGTGAGTATGGCACACACCAACAACGCAATGGACACAGGCTGAGCGGCAAAAACAAGTGGGTCCTGTTGCACGAGGGGATATGAGACAGTCATTGATGTCCCTACTTCACCCTATGTACAGCACTGTACGGATCACACCTCCAAAACACATTGACAGGTGTACACATTGACAGCTCCATGACAACACAGCTGTGTGATTGCAAATACACATCACAAGTGACACGTAACGTAGCACGTGCCAAGTGGGAGATGTGCATAGTGAAAGATGGCATGTGTGTGCATATGCATGTCCCATGCTCCCATGCCAATGTGTACATGATGATGTGCCAACAGACATGTGGAGGCTGAGCACTGGCCGTCCCTGCCCATGCGCACAGCATGTTGTGGCCCTGTCCAGTGTGGACCTGCTCCCACACACAAGTCATGGCCACACCTGCAGATGCATTGCGCACATCATACTGTGTAGTGCACATGACATCACTTAGCCGCAGGAGACATGGTTGATGGAGGGCCCACATGTACGCGTGGGTGGACTACACCAGACCGTCCAATGGTTGTCACCCCCAGTGAAGGTGTGCCTTCAACTGCGCCAATCTCAGACTGACATTCCTGACCCTTTCCCCACCCCCTGGGGAGTGGCACATCTGACGGCAGCAGTGCACGAGTCCTAAATCGGAGTAGTGGGGGGACGCTGACGTCACGACCGGATGTGACATGTTGGAAGGTGGCTTGCACCGTCAGACTTAATGGCCTCCCCTCCCTCACCCCAATTTGCGTTTGCATCTGAGAAGCCAGCGCGTGCACAGGCAGCTCCGAGCTCGCACCAGAGAGGCCAAAGAGTGTATGTGTGGGTCCATTTGAACGAGTTGTCTGTCTCGCGGTATAATCAGTGGCGGGACGCCGTCCACCTGCGTGGTACCCCGACTCGAGACCTGGACAACATTGACAATGCATGACAGGCTCCGCAGTCCGGATACACCACCTGCAACACACAGAGGCTGTAGCTGCCCTAGCGGCCCAGGCCGCGTCCAACTGGAGGTAATGGACCCACACATTCACTCTTTGACCTCTCTGGGGCGAGCTTGGAGCTGCTTGTGCACGCGCTGGCTTCTCTGTTGCAATGGCATGTAACGTGTGTGGGGAAATAGGCAATGAGTGCGATGGTGCGAGCCACCTTCCGTGACGTCACTCCCGGGCGCGATGTGTGCGTCCCCCACTACTTATATTTGACTTGTGCCATGCTGCACAATGAGGATGTGTTGCCTGCGTGATGTGACCAGGAGGAGCGCGCCATGACCTCTCACCCACCATGCTCCACTGCCATCCCGTGCCCTGGATAGCCCGTGCAGGTGGACAATGTTGGGGGTACACCTGGTCGACAGGGGATGTGCGTGCCTTGGCAAGGGCCTGGCGGACGCACAGCAGTATCCAGCATGTCCCCAGAGGGTGGGCTGACGTCTACACCTGATGCAGCATCTTTCGTGTGGCCGCCTGTTGTGCACACACGTGTTCACATTCATCCCCAGACAGGTGGTCTTTACAAATGCCCAAGACAGCGGTAATCTAGTGCTCCCGAATCCTCCCAACACAGTGTGTTTCAACATTGCATGTGCGCACCTACCCGTCACACCCACCCACCTGGGCCAAGCGTAACTCCCGCTTCACATGACACATGTGTGTCTTCCACAGTTGTGCTACTCTCTCAGGGCCGGACCTGCAACTGTCCCGTAGCACACACACAGCACCGAGTCGTACTGGCATCCTGTTAGATTGGTAGGCACACTCACACATCTCCTTCTGACACAGTGGTGGCTGTGATGGATATTGTGACTGCCATGGCAGTGTTGGCTGGCCATGGCAGGGCACACTAACACACATTGCATCCGCGGCACTACGTGTCACTACTCGGCACATCGAACTGGGCACTGTCCCTGGGGTAGATGAGTTATGCCGCCTGTCGATGTAATCTGTGACTGGATGCTGTTGTTCCTGTAGTCGGTTGTATCTGTGTAGTTGATTATTGCAGTTGTTGCAGTGTGTGCTTGGTTAAGTGGGGCACATGCCGTGTATGTGACCTCAGCAATTACAATGTCTGGTCTCACATTCCAATGTGTTGTACACGTGGCAGGGACTTCACTTCTTTCAGACTCTGCTACTTGTGTGTGTGATGAATCTGCTTTTCTGTGCAACGGATTGACTGCATGTATTTGGTGTTATTTCTGGGTAAATGTATCCGTGTCATGTCTGCGTGCATGCAATGCACAGGGTGTGAGTCTAGCCACAGGTGGACTGGCAGCATGCGCTGAGTATGCGGGCATGTGTGAGCTTACTTGCTGTGTGGCCAGCGGTGTAGGTGTATGTTGGTCTTGTGCTGTGCATTGTGCCTGGGCACATGGCCTACTCTCAATGTGTGCATTTGGGAGGTGGTGGTGGGTGGTGTGGGTGGTGTGAGTTTGGGGTGGCGTTGGTGTGGGTGTGTGTTGTGGCCATGTCGACTACACACATATGTTTCCCAGGCCCATGGTGGATGTTTGTAACCGTGTTGAGGTCTGTGTATATGATGAGATGTGTGTGTTGTATGTTGCACGGAATGCAGTGTGTGGGTGTGTCCTTGCAGTTCAGGATGACTCCTACTTGTTATGGTTCAGACGTTGTGTGTGTGCAGGGTGTGTCACTGTCAAGATTGTGCCTAGTTCAATTGTGCATGTCAGATTTTCTGCAGTTCTTACTCATTGTGCAGTGCTGCCCACCCAAACTGATGTCGTGTGTGTGTTTTGACAGGCATTGCTGTGGCATGCTTTTGCGTGGCTCCTACTTCTTGTTGCTGAGTGTGTGGTCAGACTGTGTGGGAAATTGTAGACATGTGTAGGACTGTGCTTTGTATTGACCAGGCCGTCAGTGTTGATGTGATGATCTATCGGGCACCTTCAGAGTCTGACATGTCCTGCTCCAGGAGCTGTGGTATTGCACTGTGGCCACTGTTGCGGCTACTCATTTGCGTTGACATCCAGTGACAGTGGACTACATGGTCATCTCACGACTGTCGTGTACTTCACACACTCTCATCCTCTCTCATTCGTACTTGTGTTTGTGAAATGATTCAGCGGAGTCACATTTTTGCTTCAAGCCATGTATTTGGACTTACGTCCTCTGTGATGCAGTATAGTGGACACTACTGGCAGCGAAATGCATGTGGAGGATCTACTTAGCATGATTACACATACAAAAGGGGTTAGGGGTAGATGTGATTAGTTGTTGACTGTGGAATGAGGGCTTCAGAGTTACAACTGCCTTGCCCTTGCTATGCTAATGTACATTTGTTAGTTACTGAGGAGCTCTCGAGTTTGACACAGACAGTAATCATTTTGCCTACGAGACAGCTTGACATCATAGGTACAGTACATCTCAGTTCCATGGTACAGGTTTACTACAGTAGTTACTACGACACACGTGCGTGAGGGGTGACATCAGAGCATGAGCCTACGTGCATGCAGCAGCGTGTCACTAGTTGTTGCAATGTGGTGGCTACTGAACATGTCACATTCACTGGGGTCATGTTGTTGGGGGATGCATTTGTTGTCCATGCAAAAGTCCTGGCACGGAAGTACAGACAAAGGTGAGGTGACAGTTCTCACGTGATACAGCTGACAGATTAGTGTGCACTGACCGGTGCATATGTTCATGTGCGCAGGATACATATTATAGCATAGTTGTTCGTGCAGTATTGTCCATGTGGTTACTGTACACAAGTCCCATACCTCTGCCTCCCCCTGTTCATGCAGAGATATTGGATGTGGTGAGGAACAGAGAGAATGTCCCGAAAATGTCAGATGTCATGGCAGTGGAGTTGATAGTGTGGTGTTTGTTGCAGGTTGTATGGTATAGTTGTTGTACAGGTAACTGCCCAGTCCGTGCGAAAGCCAAGCATAGGTACGGTGTTGAACATCATTGTTCAATTGGGTGTATTGCGTCGGGCCCGACTAATTGACAGGTTGTCAGGTATGCAACACCTTCCAGCAGGGCTTCCATGGCATTGGTGTTATACATGGATGCCATCCAATGAAGCGGATGGTGGCTGTCAATGTGTTCATCGTAAGTTGTCCCTTGTAGGAGCCTGATGGGACATGTTGGATGACATTCGATGAAACTGTGATCCAGAATCCGTTGTGTGGAGGCACACATGTCCCATTGCAGTGTGTGTCCGATTGCAGCCACACACGCCATGCCCCCATAGACTGAACAGATCCTGTCGTGTGCGTCCAGGGGGCGAATAGTTGTACCAGGTCCGCCTTTGGACATGCCGGGTTGGAGAGACATAAATCCACAGGACAGTGGAAGGGACACCTCCGACAGTAGAAGACGGGGATGACGCAGCTGAACATTGCGATGCGGTAAGTTACTCGGTAACTTACGTTCAGCATGGCCAGGTTTTCACAGCCCACTATCTGTAGCAGGCTGTCCATGTAGAGCTGCATCTGTCCGGCGTAGTTGGGTAGGTGTGGTGCGACTGCCATTTTGCTACAGGGCGATGTGATGGCGTGCTCCAGCCGGCTGTGCAGTCAGCAGAGTGCACCCTCCGACAATGCTGGGAAATCTGGAATAATCGTACGGAGGCAGGGTTTGGGTTATAGTAGCTTGTGCGGAGGACACAGGTCCTCATCCCACATGCTTCTATAAATTGTCAAGGTCAGTGGTGTCTGACTCCTTCAAGATTACTTGCATGTGAACCACATGGAGGAGTGGTCTTATTTCTTTTTTGTGGTCAGAAGTTCTTTCATGTTGTGCGCTATCTGCACATTGGACGGTTTCCTCGGCATGCCTCTGTTTGGTTTGTTGTTGGGACAATGGCTGTATTCTCCGGCTTGTTTAGTCGAAATGTGGTTTCAGAGTGGGAATGGAAGGCCATTCAGTGCTATCTGCTTTCCCGTATGTGGGCGGCATGCTGCGTTTCCGCTATACGTTGGGCCTTGTGTGTGTGTGTTGTAATTGGTAACACCTGTTGTCAGGCACCCGGGTTTTTTCATGTTACGTATTGCATGTATTGGTATTGGGTGCAGGATGGTATTAGTATTTTTGTATGGTACTGGCGTGCCTTTTGCGGACGAGGTACATATTCTGCGGCGTGATGTCGCAGCCGCTGTGTGCTTCGCCATGTTATGCACACAAGGGTGTGTCCTATTTTGGCGTGACGTCACTGCCCTGTTCGGTACACTTGTGTGGCGTCATGTTGGCACCTGTGAGTTGCCGGTTGGGGACATGACTGATGCAGGAATGCCACGTGACATGTGCGTTCAGGGTGGGGCTGGTGTGTGGTGTGTAGTTGTGTGCCTGTGTTATTTGTGTGCGGCCCATGCATGGCGCTGTAGTTGGCCTCTGCATTGTGCGCATGTGTAGCTGCGTCATCGCCGCTGCGCTGCGTTGCCGTGATGGGGACGTCAGTTCCTGGTCCCGGGTAGTGTGTGCCCGGTAGTTGCGAGTTGTTTCATTTTGCCCGGTGTGACATTTGTGGGTGCAGTGGTGGATGTGTCCTGTCCACACAGGGGTGTCTAGGGGGGCCATGTTCAGTTTTTCCGCCCTTGCACTGTGTGCGGTGTTTGCGTGCCCTTGTTGTGTGTCTGCCTACCTGCGTCGCCGCGGCGCGTTGACTCCTAGGTGCTGCATCAGGTACAGCATGGGGATGGCCTGGAGTGCAGGATTCATGTCGGGGTGGGCCGCCTTTTTGGTGTCCGTACTCGTGCGGTCGAGTTTCCGCCTTGGTATCTCGTACGGTGTCTCTTAGCCGGGGGAGCTGTTTGTTTGCGGCATCGTAATTTGTACGCCGGGCGGTACGTGATTTCGTCGGACGGTGTGCCTCCATTGGCTGGCGCCGCTACGTGAACGGGCGCACTTTGATGGCGGGCGGCGTCGCGGACTTACGGGCGGTGTTTGGCTGGTTTTACACATCCTAATTGGGCGGGCGTGTGGGCCGCGGCGGGCGGACGGTAACTGGTGGTTTTTGCCTCCGACAGCACGGCGGTAGTGCTTCCGCCCGACATCCTAATGGGCCTCCTAGTGTGTAAAATACTGATATATGTAGGCATATATGTGCTTTCTCTTTATGGAAAAGGCCCGATCATTGTGGCTAACGACGTCATCGCGATGTCCTGAATAACCGCAAAAAGGAAAATAGGTCTGAAAGATGGTTTATAAAGAAACTTAGTAGAAAAATATATAAGTTTAAACATGCTTTTAAAGAAGTATGTATATAGTAATATGACTGATAAGCACTAATTAGGAAAGTTTAGGCCTAGCAAAAGATGTCTTTTACCAGGTCGAAATGGAAGTTTAAAACAGCACTATAGGGGTAGCGCGCGGCATCGCGATCCAAGATGGCCGCTCGGCACTGAAGCTCCGCGGCTCACCGGACCTCGTCTGAATTTTAGTGCGGATTCAGCGCTTCTCTCCACGCAATGAAGCCAAATTCCTAAACCGGATTCCCAGCGCTCCTGGAGAATGTGTTTTTTCTCTTTTGTTATTGTCTGGGTGAGGAGAATCATGCAGATGACTAGCATCGGTTTTTAACGGCCGCCATTTTGTTTTTCTTCCTGCCGTTTTTTCCTCAGCTCCTCCTCATACTCTACGCGTTTTCGACCCACACCAACTTCTTTTGCTCTTGCTGGCATACTTTAGTTATATGCTGTGGGGAACCAGCTCTTTCAATTGGAGGCAATGCGTTGTTCAGAGGGTGCAGCTTGCCACTTACTTCAGCTTGGAGAAATGAAGCTTTTGTCCAGGTAAACTTAATTGCGGTTTGACGGCCGCCATTGGTTTTTCTCCTCACGGACTTTTCTAGCATGCTTTTTCCTATGTGCTGCCCGTTCTGCCTTGGGTGACCGCTATTTTTGGGGATTAATCTCCCTTTTGCATACACTGTCACCTTCATTCTGGGTGGCGCTCTTCTTCCTTCACGCTCCTGCTTTACCATCCTATGGGTAGAGGCAGGCGTCTCTTGCAACATTCCAAGCTGGTAGCAAAGCCTCCGTCCGCCTCTGGAACCAGTCCCTCTACATCTAATAAGTTTTCCTGTTTATCTTTATTACCATCACACGGTGACTGCCTCAACTTTACAGGAAATACTACCACCATGTTGTCGAAGGGGCCTCTGCCCTCCACCACAGGCAAGAGGCTTAAGCAAGATCCTCCTTCTCCCCCTAAGTCTTCTTCTCCGGTCTCCTTGGACATGGTTTGGGAGGAATTGCGCGCTCACCGTCCATTTATTGAAGAAACTAATTCCCGTTTGCAAATGTTGGACGATAAATGGTCTTCCATGGACTCCCGTATCACTGTGGTGGAACATCAACTTGATGATGTACAGGTCTTGTCTGCCAAGTTATCCTCGTTGGAGTTGGAAGTCTCACAGCTGAAAAAAGCGTCCGAGGATTTGGAAAACAGAAATCGCCGTAACAATTTGCGTATTTATGGACTTCCTGAGAGTCTTGAACGTGATGACCCCGTCACATACTTTACATCTTTTTTGCCTCAGTTTTTGGACCTTCCTACTACCACCAAACTGAACATTCAACGTACTCATAGACTAGGTACCCGACTTTCTTCGTCATCTACACCCTCCAAGCCTCGTGGTATAATTATCTTATTTTTGCAATTCACTGACCTTTTGTTGGTACTCAATGCAGCTAAATCCAAAAGAATCTCTCCTGGCATGGTACCAAGGTATTCATTTCCCAAGATGTCTCTTCACTGACTGCTAAACGTCGTAAAGAATTTCTGGATCTCCGTCCTCCTCTTCGTTCCCTAGGTGCACGATATGGCCTATTTCATCCGTGTCTCTTCAAAGTCACCTTTCTCAATAAGACTTCCACTTTTGAGGATCCAGCTGACCTTCGCAGATTTATTCAATCTCACTCTACCACATCAATGGAGATGTCTTCCTCATCCTCTGGCTCTTGACTTTTGTGATTTAATTTAATCCACTGTTTCCTTCGCAGATATATTGTTGTTATCTTCGTCTTCTCCATGTCTTTACCTCATTCTCTTCTTCTTATTTGGCATTTTGTTGTAATTTTTTATCTTCGCGTTTGATTCAATCTAGATTTATTTGTTTCCTTTGCAGATTTATTGTATGTCTCCAAGCTCTATTCGTGTTCCATGTTCCCGCTCCTGCTTTTATTCATTTTATAGATGTCCTGGTGTGCCGTGTTGCCCTTGTTGGGTGTGCTGTCTTCGTTGTCCCTTGCCGCCTCTCATTCTTTTTCTTTGTTTCTTTAAGGTACGTATTACAGTCGTCATTTTGACATGAACTGTCTTCTCTTACTCTTATTCCTTCTTCCCCTCCTTAACCCCTTTATTCCTCCCCTTTTTTTCTTCTGCTCTTACAGTCCTCCGTTCTCTATTGGTTTTTCTATTTCCTTCTTTCTATATTCATTTCTCGTTTGCTTCACTTTTTCACTATTACATCTTTTATTCTTTAGGTTATATCTCTGTGTAACTTGTAAGTTTGAAGGTAGTAGTTATTGCATCTTTGTTAATATTGCATGTTTTGTTTTTGTTGATGATTTCTATGTATTTTTAACGGTTTTACTTTCAGAGTAATTTCCTGGAATGTGAAAGGTTTCATTAACCCTATTAAGAGACAGAAAATTCTATCTCATCTTGCCTCATATAATCCTGACTTGGTCCTTCTACAAGAGACCCATTTAACAGAAATTGAGGCATTAAAATTGAGGAGAGGTTGGGTGGGATCAGTTTTATTCTCTCCTACTTCAAATAAGAAGAATGGGGTCATAATTTTATGCCATAAAAAATTGAATTGTAAACTTATTTCACAAGAAATTGATACAGAAGGTAGATGGTTATTAGCTAAACTGTTAATTAATAATATTTCTTTGACTGTTTTTAACGTTTATGGTCCCACTCATCCTGATTGCGCCTTTTGGCCTCTGATCACACAAAAATGTATTCAATTTAGAGATGATTATTTTATTTTAGGAGGTGATTGTAACCAAGTTGTAGACCCTTTTCTTGACCGCCAATCACAAACACGCTTTATTCCGCATAAGTCTCATACACATTTCCTTGACACAATTTCCCAATCACATCTTGTTGACTCTTGGAGACTTACTCATCCCGACTCTCTGGACTTTTCTTTCTTCTCTCCCCCTCATAATTCTCTCTCTCGCCTAGACTATATTTTCTCTCCCAATCTTTATCCCAAAATTTGGTATCCTCCTCTATTGAACCTATTGTTATCTCTGATCATGCCCCAATTATAACTGACCTTGATTTCCTTCCATCACGTTCCAGGTCCTCCCGTTGGCGTTTCAACAATTCTCTTCTACTTGACCCTCTTTTCTCTTCTTCTTTCATCAACTTTACTAATGAATTTTTTGATCTAAATACTGATCCTAATTCCTCCCCCTACATACTTTGGGACTCCTTTAAAGCCACTGCAAGAGGCTTCATTATAGACTTCGTCTCAAAAAAAAAAGAAACGTTTCCTCCAGCAACATAAAGATACCCTAGCCCATATTAAAACTTTAGAACACAAATTCTATACTTCATCAGATGACGCAGTCCTGCCAGCTCTCATTCACGCTAAATTGACATTCAATAAAACCTCGACTGACAACGCATCTTCCATGCTTCTCCGTAGCAGTGCTCGTTACTACGGAGGCTACAACAAAGTTGGGAAACTTTTAGCAAATTATCTTAAATCCCGTAAAGACCGTACACTGATTGACTCTATATATTCTTCGGACGGCTCTCTTCTTCATAAAGATCAAGATATTCTTAATGAATTTAAGTTGTTCTATAAAGATCTTTATACCCCTGAGTCCCCTCCTTCTAGTTCCCTCATTCAATCCTACCTTGACAATCTACCACTCCCTTCCACCTCCCATCTTAACTTTTCTAATCTTGAGGTTGACCTCTCCCTCAATGAGCTATCCTCCGCTTTATCCGCTTTAAAGAAAGGGAAGACTCCTGGCCCAGATGGTTTTTCAGTTGAATTTTATTTGCATTTTTCCAATTTACTCCTTCCTAAACTCTTAACTCTTTTCCATTCCTTCTTTCTCTCTGGTAAAACAGAAGGCACTTTTCAAGAAGCCATAATTTGTCTTATCCATAAAGAAGGGCGAGATCCTATGTTTTGTAAAAACTATAGGCCGATTTCCTTGGTCAACGTTGATTATAAACTTTTTGCCAAGACACTAGCTTTACGTTTAGATCCTCTTTTACCTCATTTAGTTGGCAAGGAGCAATGTGGTTTTGTCAAAGGCAGGTTAACTTCGGATAACTCTCGTCTCTTTCTTAATGTCTTAAACAAAGTCCCTTCCCTCTCCACATCCTTAGCGGCCATTTCTGTTGATGCCGAAAAAGCATTTGATAGAGTAGACTGGTCCTTTTTATTTGCTTCATTGAAGTGGCATGGTTTTGGCCCCAAATTTACCTCTCTTATATCTTTATTATATTCTGCCCCCAGAGCTTCAGTATTAGTTAACGGCGGTGTCTCATCCTATTTTCGCCTCCATCGTGGTGTCCGTCAAGGTTGCCCTCTCTCTCCTCTTCTCTTTGTTCTTGCTCTTGAACCTTTTTTATCCTCAATTCGTAATAACGTCTCTATTTCTGGTTTTTTGTATGGTGATCAACATTTAAAATTCTCTGCTTACGCAGATGACATCCTACTCTTCATTTCTGATCCTGAAAAATCCATTCCCCCTTTATTACAGGAAATCACTTCTTTTTCCCTTGTCTCTGGATATAAAATCAACTCTGATAAAACAGAGATTCTCCCTCTCACTAAATTTTGCCTTCCACACTCCTTTTCCTCCACTGGGTTTACATGGAACAGCTCTAAAATCAAATATTTAGGTATATGGTTCTCCAATTCTATCGCCTCCTCTATTAAATTAAACATGTCTACGATCCTGTCTCGTATTGACAAATTACTCTCCTCTTGGAATCCTCTTTTTCTTTCATGGTGGGGCCGGTTAGACTGAATTAAAATGATGATTACTCCTATTTTGATTTATACTCTTTCTATGCTTCCTGTCCACATTCCCGCATGTTATTTTAAACAAATTGATTCTCGCCTTTCTAAATTTCTTTGGCATAATAAAAAATCCAGAATCTCTCTTTCCTCTCTTCGTAAGACTAAATCTAATGGAGGTGTAAATTTCCCTAATTTTCGCTTGTATCACAAGTCATTTTGTCTTCGCCAGGCCTCCAAATGGCTTCTTTCTGATCTCTCTCCCTTTAACCCCTTGTGGCTTTCCATTGAGCGCACCTTATTATTACCTTTCTCTTTAAAAGAAATTTTAGCCTTCTCTGCCAAAACATCTCTTACCTCCCCCCTTTGTTTAATCACACTTGCTCCCTATTGAAACCTTTGATACATTCCAAACCTATCTCTAGAGAATCCTTTTTAGATTCTCCTGTTTGGCATAATTCTCTTATCACTATTAACGGCAGATCCATCTTTTGGAGCCCTTGGAGATCTAGGGGCATAATCTGGGTCAAAGATCTTTTTGACGGTCTAGCTCCTTGTCTATTTCCCCAATTTCAGACCACTTTTCAATGCCCTCGCTCCTTCCTACAGAAATTTACCACTTTAATGACGGTCATTCTTGATGTTTTCTATTCTCTCCCAACATCACTTCTTCCCCCTGTCCCTAACTCTCTTCTCAAGATTCTTCTCTTGCTCCCTAAAGCCTCTCCTATTTATAAATATTTTTCAGCTCCTAATCCAGAACGTATTAAAACTAAGTTGGAACTTTCGTGGGAATCTGACCTGGGATGTGAATGGTCTATCACTTTCTGGGACAAACTCTGGTCTCGTTCTCTCAAAATCTCTCGCTCTGCTTCTCTTACTCAATCTTTGTTCTTTCTCTATCATAGACTTTACCTTACCCCTATCTCCATCGCTAAATTTTCTCACTCCACTAATACAAACTGTTGGACCTGTGGCTCCTCTAATGCTGACCTTCTTCATCTTCTCTTTCTTTGTCCTTCTGTTTCTACTTTCTGGGAGAAAGTTTGGTCCTATATCTCTCGCTTATTTAATATCTCCATTCCCTATTCCATTCCTCTTCTCTGGAAGTCTCTCTGATTCCCTAGACCTTCTTCCTCACCAAAATGGGCTTCTTGATCTTATGCTTGCTTTAGCTTTCCAACACATCACTCTTAATTGGAAAACACTCACGAAACTTTCCATCCATCACTGGTGGAACAGTCTTTGTCACATACACCGACTTGATACTGCGTTTTCCTCCTCCTGTTCACCATTGGTTAATAGAGATCTCTTTTGGTTACCTCTTACTACTTATTTAGATAATTTAGTATTGACAAATAGTTCTTGTTTAAATGCTGACAATTTTAAACCTCCTTGAATGTCTACTTTCTTTGTTCCTTGCCTTCTGTTGCCCTTGTTGTGATTCACTATATATATTAGCTTGATTACCACAATTTTCTTGTATTCCATTGTAAGATGCAGTTTCCCTTTTTATCAATTTCTCCCTCTCCCCCCTTCCCTCCCCTTATTCCTTTAAAATTAAAATAGCTTTCTCTTCTGCCTCATGTTAACCACCTATTTGATCAGTACTTTGTATCATTGATCCCTCTTGTATTATCTATTATTCAAATAAAGCTTTCAAACTTAAAACAGCACTATAGGTTGCAGAGGCAGACCTGAGATTTCTTTGAAAGTACTACATTAATGGGTAGCATAATAGGTTCTGCTGCCCACTATTAGCATTAAATTCACAGGCTCTCGGTGCAAGTAGTATCATTTACTAGGATAAATTAAGTGTACCAATTATGTCTATGCCAATTTTACCATGCTTGAGAGAGCAAAAGCACTTTATCTGGTTAGCAGGGATAAAGTGCACAGAGTCATGATGCCAACCAAATTGAGTTTAGCAAAAATAAGGGAGTGAAGGCAAATAGTCTGGGGGATGTCAGGTCCAGCATTGTGGAATAAAGATTCAGAAGGAATGGAGTGTGTTCTAGTGTTTAGCACCGTTAGCAGCTTGCTTGGCAGGAGAAATCACTTGATAAGTAATGTTGTACAAAGGTTGGCATCCAATGAGCTAATAGAACTGCTCAGGTGTAAAGGGTGAGTAGCCATAGGACATAAGTACCCCTTTGTTGCCAATTTCTCTGAGACTGATAGTTAGGGAGTTGAATTTGATTCTTTTTATTGATTGGGTGGTCCCTGGGGCAATTTATAACTAAAGAGGGGTATGTGCAGCCCCCTCTTAATTTTTTAATCAAGTGCCAGGGAGGTGGTGGTCCCTGAGCCCATAAAAGGCCTACAGAGGGGGCCGCATGGCCCCCTCCTCATATTTATCAATCGCTTTGCCCCGGAGGTGGCAGACCCGGGGCCCATAGCAGCAAGCTTACTAAAATAAGCCCCTCGGGATCTGGCCCACCCAGAGGCTCTAACAGAAACAAGCGATGGAGATAGCGCTTGTTTATGTGACAGGTCGAGCTTCGAGAACTGTTGTATATACTTTGTATATACTTCTTTGTGGACTTCAAGTCAACCCATTGCTTTTCATTTGTCTATGTCAGTGTCCTTTAAACATTCTTGCTTGATAATGATCAATCATTCCTCTTTGTCCCTCCTTTTTAGATCTCACCTGGCGTTAGCAGCGCGCATGCGCTGCTCTCGCCATGCGAGGGTCTTTTGGAATCAATATGGATTCCAGATGTGCACGCGGACGGACAGAAGTTGTGCACGCGGGGACTGGATGCTTTACTCGCGGCATGAGACAGGCGCACTATATTTTTCACACTGGCGACAGCTTGTTGTTCTTGGTTTTGAAAGTGATCACAGTTACAACCTTCTCATTTAATGTTGATGATTTCCAAATATTGCACTAGGTGGCGCTGTTGCCCATTAATTTTTTAGTGCCTTGTTTCCTTTTAATGACGTTACGTTAAATGTTCGGGTTCTATGAAGAATGGCTTTTAACTTATTATTTTTTGGCAGAACATCCTGAAACAAAATCTGTCGGTCAAAGGATTAAAAGATGCACATAATGATATGGGAGAAAACTTGATAGCTAACACCGCTAAAGATCGGGCAGTTTTTACACCTTTTTTTTTTGTTTTATAGGGCGAAAATCGCCCGGACACTTAGGAATGTCTATAGCACGATTCCGTATCAACAGCCTGTGCGTTTTACCCGTGATGTAAAACATATAAAATAAACATCGCCTTTAAGACAATTGAGGTGAACGTCCGGTAGGGAGATATACGGAAACTTGCAGATCAAATGTTCAAATTCAACCATGGCAAACTTACCCTTTCACCCTGTGCAGCATTGAAGCACCTTGCCATAACACGGGTATGACAATTCATAATGTTGAACCCCAGGTGGCGCAGGCCGATTCCTGCCTCGCCTTTTGCTCACCTTCGCCATTTGACATCTATGCTCACAGTTTGCGGGATTTTTTGTAATTTTTTTTGCAGTTTTGTATAGCGCGAACTCGACCCGAAGGTATTAGAGCGGGTTACATGAGCATCAGTTACATCACACAAGAACTTTAGTTTTTGGCACTCAGATATTGTGATTTGCCCAGAATCACAGGCTGTTGAGCCGACGCCGAGACTCGAACCTGGTTCTCCAGTTCAGTGCTTCCTTTGCTTTGGCTCCAGATAGCTCCGATCCAGTATTACACTCAAACAAAAGGAGAGCTGACGATAGCCCTTTAAATCAGGACTTTGTTTTGGGCCCAGCTGGAAGTGTAAACAAGCATTTGCAATGCAATAGGTCTCGCATTTACGTGAGTTTAAGCTATAGGCATTGTAAATGACAATACCTTTTATTTATGTTTTAAAAACGAAAACAAAAATAAAAGGCATTGTTATTTACAATGTCAATAGCTCAAACTCGCGTAAATGCGAGACCTATTGCATTGCAAATGCTTGTTGTCTTTTGTCACAGCCTAGTACAGTATCCTTATGCTTTGACTGTTTATTCTTTTTGTGGAACTACTTTTTCTTTGAATCCTGACATTGTTACTGTTTGCATGCACCTTCCGCTCCATTGCTTGTTTTAATTGCTTTTTTCTGATGCGACTGCTCCCTCCCCTGGTTTTTGTTTTCCCAATCATTGCTGGCCTGTTGTTTATTACCCCCATTGTCCGTGCGGCATTTAGCCTCTCCCTTCCCTCCCCATGCTCTCTGTGTTCTAAATTCTCCCCCCCAACCCTCCTCCCATTGTCCATGTTGTATTTTGCCCCTCCCCATGCTGGGAGACGCCTTCAGTAAAGATCTTGCAAATGTACCTCCGGGGGCAGATGATAATGTTTTCCCACCTCCCCTTGCTCTATTTCTCAGCAATGTGACATACACAGTGCTAGCCCCAGTTTGTGATCTGGCAGCGCTAGCACCTGAGTGCAATTTAGCAGTGGTGGTGCTGTCCATTATCATTTTCTTAAAGGGGTTGGTCTGTACGCCCCCATGGCACACTTTGCCAAGGGAGAGAGTCTACAGCCGGACATTTATATTCATCTGCAGGAGCTCACTGTGGTCTGTGACTGAAATTGTAGCAATACTTTGCCCCCTTCCTGAGAGTAATGCTGACTTTAAATAGTGGCACCTGCTGCTTTGTTTGCCTCTGCCTGCTGCACACACCATCTATTCCACATACTGCCATGCAGCCATTGCTACCTACTCCACACATTGCCTGCTGCACACCATATGGTCCACAACATGCCTGCTCCATATGGTACCTGCTGCACGCACAGGGTACTCCTCAAACTACATGGGGCACAGACTGAGTGTTCTGAAGTTGTCTTCTTCATGAACCGATAGTGCCGCAAAGTGCCTGCTTCAGGCGCTTCATGTTACATATTATCACTTCCACACAGTGCCCATCAGCCTATGCTGCCTATTGCTCACACTGCTTCCTTAACAGCCACCCACTGCCGGCTGCTCCCACTGCCTGCTATACATGCTGCTTTCTCCATACGCTGACTGCTGCAAAGCATACACTTTCTTGTGGACACATTTGTTGTCTCTTGCACAAACATTCTGCTTTGCTCACACAGCTGTTATGCCTCCTCTCATGGTAAGCTGTCTTTCTTGCTAGTCAAGGTCAATTACCGCTTGCCAGTCTGAGAATTACTCTCTGCAGTGCCCTTTCCTTCTCAGTCTGAACAAACGACCACCCAACTCCTGTGCGGTCTGAACAGCTTTGACTGTTGCTGTGCCCCCACTTCCCAGTACTTGAAGCTGCCTCTGTGGTACTGCCCTGTGTCTCCCAGTAAGTGCATGTGCCGCCTCCTGCTTGGCTCATGACCTCCTCTCTGCTGCTGGTGTTTTTAAAGCCCTCTACCAGTCTGTCTTTCTATGAGTTTGTGGCTTCTGAGAAGTCAATTTCCATCCATGTTTGCCGCATTAATTTCCCATCGAACATCCCTCTACCCCGGGGGGTATCCCACCTCTGTATTGTATTAGAATGCATGTTTTGGGTGTAGCTATGACATCCTACCTTTTTCCAGAGAAATACACTATACACGCCCTCCAGGTGTTGGCACCTTTTTAAAATAACAGGCACAAGTTGTATTTTGTTAGATATTATTCGTGCAATTTCTTAGTCAGTGCACAACCTAGGTATTACCATCTCTGCTAATTCACTCAAAAATCAAGTGACCCAGATAAGCAAACCCTGCTATTGCTAACTAAAATCCTTTAAAAACATTGCCAAAGCTCTGGCTAAACACTTATAAGGTCCCAAAAGCAAGACCTATTGGTTATGCCAATGCTTGGTTTTTTAAAACATTTTTGCCCCAAATTCGCAGAGCTCTGTGATTTTGCAGCAACATATTTTAAAAAAACTTTTATTTGGGACTCAGCTGAGGCCAAGTCCCACTATGGCTGCGAACACTTCCTGGTTGAAGTGTTGGGAGCCAGTAATATTTCAGCAAGGGGACTGTCGGGTCCGTGGAGGATCCGCATCCCTAGATATACACATTTGGTTTCCAGTTCATTTTCAATTAATATCTCAAAAACTATTGAATGTTTTTATATAAAATCACAAAAAAGCACACTATCTGGACCAAATGCTAGCTTCCTGTCAAATTTGGTGTAATTCCGTCCATTGGTTTGGGTTTTAGTTGTGTTCAAAATCCCTATGGGAAATTGTATGGGGAAAATGCGTTTTGGGACCCTCACATTTTTCAGCCCCACTTGACGGATCACTTTGAAACTTTCAGGACAACAACTGAAGTGAGTGGCAAACTAGTTTTAAATATTTCGTGAGCATTTGTCGAATGGCGCCAAAGTGATTGGCAAAACAAAAAAACTTTTCCTATGGAAACTAGGTCTTAACTACAACTACCTACTGGCTATTGTCAGTAGGAGACTTCTAAACTCTAAATATACCCTTACCATTCAAAACTCCTACCCACCCTAAACCATAAAAACACTGTTACCACCCAATACCCCTACCCACCCTAAACCCTTAAAATACTCTTAGCATCCAATACTGTTACCCACCCCTAAACCCTAAAACCACACTTAGCCACCCAATACCCTTAGACACCCCAAACTCCCAAAACACCCTTACCACCCAATACCTCTATCCACCCCTAAATCCTAAAAATACCCTTACCATCTAATACCCTTACCCACACCTAAACCCCAAAAACAAACTTACCACCAATACCTCTACCCACTTTAAACCTTTAAAAAACTCTTACCACCTAATGCCCTTACCCACCCCTAAACCCTAAAAACACCCTTATCACCCAATACCCCTAGCGACCCTAAACCCTAAAAATACCCATACCACCCAATACCTTTACCACCCATAAAAACACCCTTATCACCCAATACCCCTACCCACCCCTAACCCCTAAAACTACCCTTACCACCTAATGCCCTTACCCACTCCTATACCCTGAAAAAACCCTTATCACCCAATGCCCCTACCCACCCTAAACCCTAAAAATACCCTTACCACCCAATACCCTTACCTACAGCTACATAGCTGCCAAGATTTCAGATGACTATGTGTGACATTTTCATAATTTCAGTGTAATTATGAGTGACATTTCAATGACTATGAGTGACACTTTTTTGCGAGCAAATGAAACATATAGGGAAGCATCTAAATATCAGAAATGACACCCATTTGAGCAACAAGAAACTCTAAGAAGTCACTGAAGACACAACATTCATCTCAAATTATTTCATGCATTCATTCACTCTTTGTGCATGTAACACGTTAACCTACACGCATGACTTTTTGTGCATTTCAAATGAGTGAAATATAAATTAAGAAAACTATGTCTCCGACTCATTTTGGTGTAAACTAATTGGAATTACGGCCTACTACTGTTAAAACATATGCCTGAAGTGGTCAGAGTGAACTTCAGTACAGAGTCAGAGACTAAGGGGCCGATTCCGATCTCGGCCGGTAGGGCTCCGAATCGGATTCGGCTTTACCGGATCCGATTCGGAGGCCTTTTTTCTGACCGATTCGTACAGTCATCCCAGCGAGCAAGTACGATGCGAGCGCACGCGAAATTGCCGACCGACTCGTTCCCGGGTCCGAACCGCTCCGACCGACTCGTACGGACACGGCTCGCACCACGCAATGGAGACTTTTCCCGACCGAGCGAGTACGATGCACGCGTCGGACGGCCGGATCGAGTCGGAGCGTCCGGCTCGCAAAAGCACCCGGAGCCAGACTTGGGGGTCCGTGTCAGACCCCCTGCATGCGTAGCCGCACGAGTCGAACACAGGGGGACCCAAGGGTCCCCCTACACATGCATGTGCGGTGCGAGTCGCACCGACGCGTACCCACTGTAGGGGGCCCCCCTGTTCGCGACGTGCCCATTCAGTCAATGGGAGCCCGTGTACGCATTGTACGACCGGCTCCCATTGACTTCAATGGGAGTCCGACCGAATCGAGTCGGGCAGCATACGGCCGCATCGTACTCGCTCGGTCGCACTGGGGGAGTCCGGCTCGGTCGGAAATCTCTCCGGATCCGGCTCGGTCAGAGAGCTTTCCGACCCAGATCAGAATCGGCCCCTTAGTGCGCGACTTCCCCAGGCTGCCAGTTCACAAGTGCCTGGGGGAGTGTGTCTGCCTGGCAGAGCGCTTCACTGGTGATGTCGCAGTGGTGATTGTGCTGAGGGCCTGTCTCAGGGCTGCTGTAAGTCCACCTGAATGAGAGTCTGCTGGCTGCAGACATGAAGTCAATAGAGTTGTCACTCTGATATCTGGTGCTAGGATGCAGCAGACCAACTGCTCTCTTGACCTGACCACTGCAGGCTCAAGCAAATTAGGAAAGAGTACATTCACTGCTGCTGCCTGCTGCAAAGCTAGTGGGCCTTTTGTGAGGGGCTGGAATGTCTGCCTCGTGGCAATTCTAAATAACCGTGCAGCGTAGTCACAGGGCAGACACCCCTTGCCAGAACATATCGACAGGCAAGGTGCTGCCTCATGGATCCACATGTGCCTGGCACTGTCTGCAGGAGATGGCAATTATCTTATCACCAATTGAGCAGCCACGCACACCTTTTTTAAGACACGGCCTGACTCGGCTACCAATAATGATTTATGTCTTCTTTTGCGTGCGCCAGAACCCGGGTCCAGGTGAAATAAACGACATAATGCACGCGCCCCCAACCCAGGAAGGAGGCTGTAGGACATAAATACTGGTTGTGACACAGCGAGCCCCACGCTAAACGTTAGCTCTAACGTGGCTTTAAGTCAGCCCAGTTGTTTTTACTGGAAGCGGAGTGGACTAACCCATAGCTGCCAAGGTTTCAGATTAACATGTATGACATTTTCATAATTTCAGTGAAATTATGAGAGACATGTTAACGACTATGAGTGACACTTTGTGATGAGCAAAATCAAGCAATGAAGACGAGGGAAACATACAGGGCACCGCAGGCAGCTCAGAATGAAGAAAAGTTTAGCAGCCATACATAGCAAGTGACCAACTACTATACGCCGGGCTCTGTGTCAGGCACACTTACTAATCCAACTCAGCAATGGTGCCGAGTTAAACCGTCCTCAGAAGGATGAAAGGAACAGCCATCCCTGCTGAAAACTCAACCCAAACCTGATCTGCAGTCAATTATGTGAAATTTGTAGCATGCAGAGGAATAGTGCCTCAAGGCAGCCTTTGAGTTTACACATTGTGGGAGCTGCAGACGTCAGCGCATGGCCATGTGCCAAGAGGCCACTCGGTGTGGCGCTGTACTCGTCTGTCCGCACTCACTCTCCTGAAGAGCTGTTGCATGTGCAGTCTCACTGCCTCAGGAATGCAGCAAGTCCCCCTGCACACCCCACTTCCAAAATACATATCTTCCGGTCATGAGTGTTTGGAGATAAGCCGAGCCAGAAGGAAAACCGGATATTTCTATTTCAATTTTAAAAAAATTGCAGAAAGCGAAGTTACTGAGTCACTGCATCTCATGGAGGCAGCAAGTCAAAGTTACCGAACGTGCTTCCTTCGAGGAAGGCAGGCAGCCTGACTACATGGTATTAATAAACTAAAACAGACTCGGATGAACTTACTTCAACTTTACCACCGCGCCAATTGAGGGTTTGTCGCCCGCCTCCTGAGTCCTCCATGGTCCAGAGTCTAGGCCGCTGCAAGGGTCACACTCCGTCTCCCTCGCCTCGGGGGCAATTGAATTCGCGGGGAGGTGGCATTGATTTTAATTCTGCAGCTCAGCTGACAGCTGAGCCACGACGCGGCAGGTGGAGAAGTACTGAGGCAGCACCACGAGCGCCATGTGCAAACTAGCCAGCCACAACAAACTCCGGCACTGCTGCCTGCAGGACGTGACGTCGTCCCAGTGGCACCAGAGACAATACCACACAACTTGACTGGGCTTTGTCATGTCTCGGTAGTAGCCATTGGGCACTACCGTGACATGACGTCACAGAGAGCCGAGTCGCAAGAATCTGATCATAAATTAACATTGTAGCAGCCTGCCAGTAGCTCTAGCTCAGCTGCCAGCCGAGCCGCTGGAGCAGTGCGTGCATGCCGCAGCGCTGCCACAACCAGTTTAGTTAACAGATTTAGGCAGTGCTAATGGCAGAGACTCTATCCCTATAATGTGTGACAATGCATTTCAGTGCGGTGATGCGGAGCACCACACTGAAATGCGTTAGTCTAATGCCTGATGCGTGATACTTGGCAGGACTGCAGCTAAACCCCAAAACACCTCTACCACCCAATACCCCTCCCCACTAAACCCTAAAAATACACTTATCACCCAAATCCCTTACTCACACCGAAACCCTAAGAATACCTTACCACCCAATACCCTTGCCTACCTCTAAACACTAAAAACACCCTTACCACCCAATCCCCCTACCCACCATAAACCCTAAAAATACAATTACCACCCAACACAATTACCCACCCCATAACCCTTAAAACGATATTACCCTAATCTATATATATATATTTGTTTTCTAATTGTGGCGCAGTTATTGCATATTAGATAGTTGCGGCTCCTGGAGGGAGTGCTGTGGGGCGGGGGTAGTAAACTCTGGCATAAGGCCGAACGGAGGTAAGTACATAAATAAGTAAATAAAACGAATTACATTGCGCGCGCTGCAGCGCAAATGGCGATGCTGGCGCGCGCAATGTAATTCGTTTTATTTATTTAATAAACATTGTTGCTGAGAAGTTCACCTAACTTTAATGTTCCTTTACTTTTGGTTTTTAAGTGATTTTCTAAGGCTCTTTTAATCAAAACTTCATATTTTTATTACACCCAACTATAATTTTACTTTAACCTTTGGTTTTTTCTGTGAATATATATATATATATATATACATGTGATCAAGGCTTGGACGAGCCGAAATGCGGAATGGCGACAAAGGAGGAATAAAATAATCTGATAGCACAAATTTGGGTCTGTGTCCGTACTTGGATGTATCCTGTTTGCGGCGGAGAAGCAACTAATATATATATATATATTCCTTCCTCCGCTGGCTCAATTATGCTGGCTTTTCAGTGCTCTCTCATGGTGCGGGACCCCGCGGCGGAGCCCGGCCACGATTCCTTCCAAAGAAAGGAGGTTGGGTCGCACTCACGAAAGGTTTAGAATAATCCTTTTATTTCATTGTTCCTTTTCACAGGGTGAAAGCCAAATCGACGCGTTTCAGTCTACACAGAGACCTTGGTCACGATAATGATTACGATGTTTACCCCAGACAATTAAATACATTGTTGCTGAAATTATGTAATTTCCTGTTTTCAAAAACATCGCAAAGCATTTTGGGAGATGTAGTGATACAAAAATTTGTATTTTTTCACATCATTTTTTAAATACTAAAAGAAAATTAAAGGTGATAAGTGTACAGTGGGTGAAATAGACAAAGATGTTTATCCAGATCCTTAACAATATTTTATGTTTTGCTTCATTTGTTTACAATTTTGTGTATTATCCATTGACCAACTCTTTAGTACGACTTTTAATCACAATCTTGCCCTCCAGTGGGCGTTTTCTGGTCATGAATTATTTTTCGAGTTTGAAAGGATCAGTTCAATGTCTATCGTGTCCCATTGTACACTTATCACCTTTAATTTTCTTTTAGAATTTAAAAATGATGTGAAAAAGGTCTCTGTGTAGACTGAAACACGTTGATTTGGGTTTCACCCTGTGAAAAGGAACAATGAAATAAAAGGATTATTCTAAACCTTTCATGAGTGCGACCCAACCTCCTTTCTTTGGAAGGAATTTGTGAAATATATATATATATATTCACTGAAAAAACCATAGGTTTCTGGGACATTGTAGTTAGGATTTAACATTCAAAAAATCTTTGAAATTCACTGAAAAAAACATAGGTTTCAGGGACGTTATAGTTAGGAATTAGCATTTGAAAAACCTTTGAAATTCACTGAAAAAACCACAGGTTTCAGGGACATTATAGTTAGGCTGACATTTCACTCGTACAAAACTAGAGAAATTCGGCCGTTATAGTGAGTTGAGCTAACTATAACTTGCGCCCCCGCAATGCACTGCTGATGACATCACATATTACATCACTCATGACATGGTCAGTGACATCACTGATGACATCACTGATGACATCTCAAATGACATCACTGATGACATCTCAAATGACATCACTGATGAAATCATCCAGTGACTGAGTGTTTCTAAAAAGTTTAAATATGTTTTATATATATACGCCAAGGTGTATTGAAGAATGAGTGGGTGTATGAGTGTCTGAATGAATGATTTAGTAGGTGGGTGACTGCCTGTATAAGTGAGTGATTAAACATCTCTTACTGAATGCATGGGTTAGTGACTAAACTGTGTGAATGTCTGTATCAGTCTGTCAGTTGGTGTGTAAGCAGCTCCATGGGTTAGTGAGTAGCTTCATGAGTGTCTGTATGGATTATTGATTTGTTGTCTGAGTATCTGTATGAGTGTCTGAGTGTCTGTGTGGGTGGGTGGGGGGTGTGATTCTATGCATAGATGTGTGAGTGGGTGATTCACTGAGTGTATGGGTTCAAGAGTGTTTCTGTGAAGGGCAGTATTGGTGGGTGACTGTGTGTATAGTTGTGTCGGTGAGTGTTTAGATGTCTCAGAGGTACATGTGTGAGTAACTACATATGTGAAAGGCAGTATGTGTGAGTGTTTGACTATATAAATGACTATATGTGAGAGTGAGTGATTGTGAGAGTGGCTGTATGAATGAGTGTGTGCTTGTGTCAGTGATTGTATAAGAGAGTAAGTATGTGTTAGTATCTGTATGAATAAGTGACGTGGTGTGTGCATAACTGTATAGGTGAGTAAATGGCAGAGTGATTGATTCTTTGAATGACTGACTATGTGTGTGAGTAACTGTATGGGTGAGTGGCAGTGTGTGAGTGTCTGTATAGCTGTATCAGTGTATATGATAGTGGCTGTTGTGATGAGTGACTGCATGTATGAGTGACTGTATGGATAAATGAGTGGATGTGTCTGTAGATCTAGGAATCAGTGAGAGAGTATGTAGTAACTGGTATTGATGTGTCTATGGTTTCAAAAATGATAGTCTCTATTTTAGAGAGGGTGTATCAAAGGTTATATTAGGGTATGAGGAGGTGCATCAAATTTTCACGTGGATGATGTCATCAGTGATGTCATCAGTGACGTCATTTGAGATGTCATCAGCAGTGCATTGCGGGGGCGCAAGTTATAGTTAGCTCAACTAACTATAACGGCTGAATTTCTCTGGTTTTGTACGAGTGAAATATCAGCCTAACTATAACGTCCCTGAAACCTGTGGTTTTATCAGTGAATTTCAAAGGTTTTTTAAATGCTAAATCCTAACTATAACGTCCCTGAAACCTATGGTTTTTCAGTGAATTTCAAAGGTTTTCTAATGCTAATTCCTAACTATAACGTCCTTGAAACCTATGGTTTTTTCAGTGAATTTCAAAGGTTTTTTAAATGCTAAATCCTAACTATAACGTCCTTGAAACCTATAGTTTTTTGAGTGAAATTGAAAGGTTTTTCTAATGCTAATTTCTAACTATAACGTCCCTGAAACCTATGGTTTTTTCTGTGTATTTCTAAGGTTTTTTAAATTGTAATTCTTAAGTATAAATTATTTCTAACCTTAGCTTTTTTCAATGTTTGTAAGTGTTTTTTTTAATTGCTTTTATTTAAAAATGATTGGAACTATATTTTTGAATTTAAAAAAATACTTAGTTTTTCTAAAATCTTCTTCAACAATTAAAATCACTCTTTTAAAATATATATATCATACAATACTAAAAATATACTCTGGTTTTTATATGTACAACTTACATTTATATTTTCTTGAAATAATGCTTTTAATACTGTGAAAGTTGTTTTATTGTATTGTTATGCTTTCTTTTTTTTTTTTTTTTTTATTTACAAAGGAGTCGCGCACCCTACTCGATGGGTGCACGGATTCAGGGTGCGCGAACCCTTCTGGCGCGCATTTGCGGAGTCGCGCTGGAGTCGCGACTGGCGTAATTTCAAAAGTATGAAATATCATTATAGATATTATAAATTATAAGTTTTGGTTAAAGACTTTTACTAATATAATTCAGGAAACAATTTATAAACAGTATTTTTCACTTTACTATGAACTGTACGAAATTTCACCAGTGTGCGACGTATGCGCGTAGGGTGCGCGACCCTTCCCAGCACGTATTTCCGGGGTCACGCAGGGGTCGCGACTTCGGCATAATTTTCAAAGTGTAAATATCACTATACAAAGTTTAAATATCAGTTTTGCTTAAACACTTTCACTAATATACTTTTTAAAATATTTTATAAACACCTATTTATACTTTATAATTATGTATACAAAATTTTATGGGTCTGCGACTTGTGCGCGACGGGTGCACGCACCCTACGCGACTCCATGTGACCTGAAAAGAAAGCTTATGATTGGTTTTAATCATTTTCATTCTGTAAGAGGGAGGATCCAACACTTGTTTTATTCATCTTATTATTTGTCTGTCTTCCTGACAAGACCTGCTTCTTCTACCTTCCTTAATTTTTGTATTTTTGTGTGTTTCTTGACTTTTAATTTAAACAATGGCATCTAGTCATCCTGATGTTGACCCTCTGGAACTTGAAGATGATGACATCATGGAGCCAGTAAAGAAAAGAAAGGAAAGTGTGGTGTGGTGTGGGCCTTCTTCAGTGTGCCGGAGAGAGAGAAGAAGGTCAATGCAAGGAAAGTTACCTGTAACATCTGCAAAAGAGTACTCTTGAGAGGCTCTGAAAAGAAGTACTCACGAGGAACGTCATCCATGAAACACATTTGGAGACTATCCACCCCTTGCATCTGGTCGAGAGAAGTTATACGGAGGGAGAGGAATGAAGCGGCAGAACAAGATCCTAATGCTCCTTCAACATCCTCTCCAGGACTTCCACCAACACCAAGGCCACACATTGTTCCGGAACTATTGGATGCGACCATTAGTTGTAAAAAATGTGATGCAAAACTCTGCATCGGGGAGCAGTGCATTGACGTTATTACCAATGCAATTAAAGCACATAAGTGTTAATTTCTTTTTTAATCTGCTCCCAAATGTTCTTTTCCTTTTTTTTTTCCAAACAGTTTTATTGGAGTCTTCAATTTTGTCTTGTTTAAAAAAAAAAGGTGAAAAACAGAAAAAAAAAGTAAAAAATTGTTAGAAAACACAATTTTTTTTAAAAATTCTTTTAAAAAAAGACAGTTCTTACGGAACCACATATACTGGTTAAAAGTAAAAAAATTGAGTGATTGCATGAGTGCAAGGATACTGCCTAAGTGATTGCAGGACTACTTGTATAGTGTCTGAATGATTGCATTAATGCATGGGTAATGCCTGGATGATTTTGTGAGTGCATGGATACTGTTTGGGTGATTGTTAGAGTGCATGGATTTTGCCTGGATAATTTGAAGAGTGCATGGGTAGTGCCTGGGTTATTGCACGAATGTACGGGTAATGACTGGGTGATTGCATGAGTGCATGAGTAGTGCCTGGGTGATTGGAGGACTGGAAGGGTAGAGCCTGGGTTATTGCATGAGTGCATAGGTAGTGCCTGGGTGATTGGAGGAGTGCATAAGTACTACCTGGGTGATTCCATGAGTGCTGGGGTAATGCCTGGGTGATTGGAGGAGTGCATGGACACTGCCTGGGTGATTGGAGGAGTGCAAGGGTAGTGCCTGGGTGATTGGAGGAGTGCATAGCTAATGCATGGGTGATTGCATTAGTGCTTGGGTAATGTCTGGGTGATTGGAGGAGTGTATAGCTAATGCATGGGTGATTTCATGACTGCAGGGGTAATGTCTGGGTGATTGGAGGAGTGCATGAATAGTGCTTGGGTGATTGGAGGAGTGTATAGGTAATGCATGGGTGATTGAATGACTGCAGGGGTAATGTCTGGGTGATTGGAGGAGTGCATGGATAGTGCTTGTGTGATTGGAGGAGTGCTAGAGTACTGCCTGGGTTATTGAAAGACTGCATAGGTAGTGCCTGGCTGATTGCATGAGTACAAGGGTAGTACCTGGGTGATTGGAGGAGTGCAAGGGTAGTGCCTGGTTGATTATATAAGTGCAGGAGTAGTGCCTGAGTTATTAGAAGAGTGCATAGGTAGTGCCTGGGTGATTTTATAAGTGCATGGGTACTGCCTGAGTGATTGAAGGAGTGCAGGAGTAATGTCTGGGTGATTGCATGAGTGCAGGAGTAATGTCTGGGTGGTGGCATGAGTGTAGTGGTAGTGCCTAGGTAATTGGAGGAGTCCATAAATAGTGCCTGGGTGATTTATAAGTGCATGGGTACTGGCTGGGTGATTGGAGGAGTGCCTGGGTGATTGGAGCAGTGCAAGAGTAGTACCTGGGTTATTCTATGAGTCCATAGCTACTGCATGGGTGATTGCATGAGTGTAATGGTAGTGCTTGGGTTATTGCATGAGTGCATATGTAGAGCCTGGGTGATTGCATGAGTGCAGTGGTAGTGCCTGGGTGATTGCATAAATGCATAGGTAGTGCCTGGGTGATTTTATTAGTGCATGGGTACTGGCTGAGTGATTGAAGGAGTGCTTAGATACTGCCTGGGTGATTGAAGGAGTGCAAGGGTACTGCCTGGGTGATTGGAGCAGTGCATAGCTAATGCTTTGGTGATTGCATGACTGCAGGGGTATTGTCTGTGGGATTCAATGAATGCATAGGTAATGCCTGGGTGATTGCATGAGTGTAGGGGTAATGTCTAGCTGATTGCATGAGTGCAGGGGTAGTGCCTGGGTGATTGGAGGAGTGCATAAGTAGTGCCTGGGTGATTTTATAAGTGCATGGGTAGTGCCTGAGTGATTAAAGGAGTGCATGGGCAATGCATAGGTGATTGTATTAGTGCAAGGGTAATGTCTGGGTGGTTGGAGGAGTGTAGTGGTAGTGCTTAGGTGATTGGAGGAGTGCATAAGTAGTGTCTGGGTGATTTTATAAGTGCATGGGTACTGGCTGGGTAATTGCAGGAATACAGGGGTAGTGCCTGGGTGATTGGAGGAGTGCAAGGGTAGTGCCTGGGTGATTGGAGGAGTACATGAGTACTACCTGGGTGATTGCATGAATGCACGGGTAGTGCCTGGATGATAAGAAGACTGCATGGGTAGTGCTTCCATGATTGCATGAGTGCAGCAGAAGTGCCTTAGTGCATGTATGAGTGCATGGGTAGTGCCTCAGTAAAATCATGAGTGCATGGGTAATGTCTGGGTTATTGGAGCAGTGCATTGATACTGCCTGACTGATTGAAAGGGTGCATAGATAATGCCTGGGTGATTGCATGAGTACAGATGTAATGTCTGGGTGATCGGAGAAGTGCATAGCTATTGCCTGAGTGATTGAAGGAGTGCATACATAATGCCTGGGTGATTTCATGAGGCAATGAGTAGTGCCTGGGTGATTGGAGGAGAGCATGTATAGTGCCTGGATGATTGCAGGACTTTAAGGGTAGTGCCTGGATTATTGCATGAGTGCATAGGTAGTGCCTGTGTGATTGAAGGAGCGCATGAATAGTACCTGCGTGATTCAATGAGTGCACAGGTACTGCATGGATGATAGGAAGACTGCATGGGTAGCGTTTTCATGATTGCATGAGTGCAGCAGAAGTGCCTCAGTGCATGTATGAGTGCATATGTAGTACCTGAGTAAATTCTTGAGTGCTTTGGTAGTGCCTGGGTGATTGGAGGAGTGCATGGATAGTACCTGGGTGATTGCATGAGTGCAAAGGTAGTGCGTGGGTTATTGCATGAGTGCATAGGTAGTCCCTGGGTAGTTGCATGAGTGCAGTGGTAGTTCATGGATGATTAGATAAGTGCATAGGTACTGCATGGGTGATTTTATAAGTGCATGGGCACTGGCTGAGTGATTGGAGGAGTGCATAGATACTGCCTGAGTGATTGAAGGAGTGCATGAATAATGTCTGGTTGATTGCATGAGTGCATGGGTAGTGCCTGGGTGATTGTAGGAGTGCATGGATAGTGCCTGGATAATTTGAAGAGTGCAAGGGTAGTGCCTGGGTTATTGCACAAGTGCAAGTGTAATGACTGGGTGATTGTATGAGTGCATGAGTAGTGCCTGGGTGATTGGAGGACTGCAAGGGTAGTGCCTGGGTTATTGCATGAGTGCATAGGTAGTGCCTGGGTGATTGGAGGAGGGCATGAGTAGTACCTGGGTGATTGCATGAGTGCTGGGGTAATGTCTGGGTGATTGGAGGAGTGCAAGGGTACTGCCTGAATGATTCAAGGAGTGCATGAGTAATGTCTGGGTGATTGCATGTGTGCAGGTGTAATGTCTGGGTAATTGGAGAAGTGCATGGATACTGCCTGGGTGATTGGAGGAGTGCAAGGGTAGTGCCTGGCTGATTGGAGGAGTGCATAGCTATTGTATTGGTGATTGCATTAGTGCAGGGGTAATGTCTGGGTGATTGGAGGAGTGTATAGCTAATGCATGGGTGATTGCATGACTGCAGGGGTAATATCTGGGTGATTGGAGGAGTGCATGGATAGTGCTTAGGTGATTGGAGGAGTGCAAGAGTACTGCCTGGGTTATTGCAAGACTGTATAGGTAGTGCCTGGGTGATTGCATGAGTACAAGAGTAGTGCCTGGGTGATTGGAGGAGTGAAAGGGTACTGCCTGGTTGATTATATAAGTGCAGGAATAGTGCCTGGGTGATTGAAGGAGTGCATGGGTACTGCCTACATGATTGCATGAGTGCAAGGGTAATGTCTGGGTGATTGGAGGAGTGCTTGAGTAATGTTTGGGTGATTGTATGAGTGCAGGGGTAATGTCTGGGTGGATGCATGAGTGTAGTGGTAGTGCCTAGGTGATTGGAGGAGTGTATAAGTAATGTCTGGGTGATTTTATAAGTGCATGGGTAGTGGCTGGGTGATTGGAGGAGTACAGGGGTAGTACCTGCGTGATTAGAGGACTGCAGAGCTGATGTGTGGGTGATTACAGGAATGCATGGGTACTGCCTGAGTGTTTGAAGAAGTGCATGAGTAATCCTTGGTGATTGCACATGTTCAGGGGTAATGTCTGGGTGATTGGAGGAGTGCATGGATACTGCCTGGGTTATTGGAGGAGTGTAAGGTTAGTGCCTGGGTGATTCGAAGAGTGCATAGCTAATGCATGGGTGATTGCATTAGTGCAGGGGTAATGTCTGGGTGATATTATAAGTGTATGGGTACTGGCTAGGTGATTGGAGAAGTGTATGGATATTGCCTTGGTGATTGGAAGAGTGTGGGAATAGTGCCTAACTGTATACATCAGTGCATGGGTAGTGTTTGAAGGAATGGATGAGTGCAGTAAAAGCGGCTGTAAACATTATTTCACATTATCATGCTTATTACATTATTTCATCTTACCTTTTTTACTAATGATGATACAAAACTCAGTGGAACTATTTTACAGTAGTTTTGTTGTAAACTGTTAAAATCTTTTCAAACTTCACCATTACCTTCTGTAAAAAAGAAGAAAAACTGTTATCGAATATAATATTATAGTTTTAAGAACACAACATAATTTTAGAATTATATAACATTTTCAGTTTCCCTTTTTTGCTGTTCTCAGATTCTACTGAATTTCACCATACACAGAGATTTAAATGTAGATCATCATAGAACAGCGGGGGGAAAAAACAATCAAAGAGGTTGTAAAAAAAAAAAAATCAGCGTTGAGCATTATTTAGAACAAGTGTAACTATCTGTTTACCTATCTACAGTTTCTAAATTACATTCTTCAACTACATTAAGGGGCCGATTCCGATCTCGGCCGGTAGGGCACCGAATCGGATTCGGCTCAACAGGATCCGATTCGGAGCCCTCTTTCCCGACCGAGTCGAACGTGCGTCCGGGCGAGCGAGTACGATGCGAACGCACGTGAAATCGCTGACCGACTCGTTCGCGGGTCCGAACCGCTCCGACCGACTCGCACGGACACGACTCACACCGCGCAATGGAGACGTTCCCCGGCCGAGCAAGTACGATGCTCGCCTCGAGCAGTACGACCGACTCTCGCCGTCCGGCTCAAAAGGGCAGTCAGAGCCGGACTTTGGGGGTCCGTGTCGGACCCCCCTGTATGCGTAGCCGCGCGAGTCGCACACAGGGGGGACCCATGGGTCCCCCCTACCTGTGCATGTATGGCACGAGTCGCATCGACGCGTACCCGCTGTAGGGGGGGCCCTTGTTCGCCTCGCACCCATTGAGTCAATGGGAGCCCGCGTACGAGTTGTACGACCGGCTCCCATTGACTTCAATGGGAGTCCGACCGACTCGAGTCCGATTGCATGCGTACGCATCATACTCGTTCGGTCGGGCTGCTAGAGTCCGATTCGGTCGGAAATCTCTCCGGGTCCGGCTCGGTCGGAGTGATTTCTGGCCTGAATCGGAATCGGCCCCTAAGTCTTTTATTTCTCTCAAGTACATTTTGTAAAATATACACTCTCATTTACATCGCGTATAATATAAAGATCAAATATATAAACTACTTCTTTCAAACACAATTTTCCAAATGCAATATGAATTAGCACAAACAATAATCCAAACACTAATTGTTCACATCTTCCCAATAGGATGAATAATTTTTCCAAATCCATTTGCATTGAAAATATCCCAAATAAACTCGTTATTTCGTGTTCACATCTTCCCAATAGGCCGAATGATGTTTTCAAAACTTTGGCATCAAAAATATGAGATATGAATTTGGTAATTCGAAAGGCAGCCTACATTTGAATTCCAAAGGAGCATCATTGCAGTGTGTCCATCCTTTATTGCACTTTAAATACACAGTATAGTGTCCAGATGTTGTAGTAGGTCCATCATGGAAAATAATAGCCACTGCTTTAAAAGTTCTTCCTGAAATTGATACTTGACTTGCCACAAAATGTATTTTGTTCCATTTGCTCTACAACGTTGTAGCATTAAAAAGACATATTTTCCATATCTTTCTATATATAATGTTGACAACATTTCTGATTTACAATGAGAACATTTCATATGTTGATTAGCTGTTTTTACTAATTTGTTAAAAGACACTGATTTGCAATCTGGTATCGTCAAGTATATGAATCGTTTAGTGTCTATTTCAGTAGTAGAAGAAAACGAACACTCTTCACATTTATGATCCCATCTGTAACAGTCCAAATACATTTTCAATTTCTATTCCTTCATCATCCAATACTCCAAGCATAAACATAAGAAATTCTTGTGCATCTTGTTGTATATTCAATGTAAATTTCAATAAAGCAGTACATATATCCAAAAGATGCCGAATGCCAAAAGCAGTATGGATTTTAGTTCTATCAGTTACCAACTTTTGAAAAATATAATGCAGTAAAGAACAGAATATTTTTTCTCGAATTTCCATAATTTCATGATGAAGATCCTCTAGATAAAAGTCAACATTTACAATTACATTAGCGTAGCAGTTGATACCTGAACTATTTTCTAACTGGTATCCTACAATATTATCAACTGTGTCCATTTTCATTTTCTTTGCAGTTTCATCATACTCTTGAATTGTTTTCTTTTTTTGAATCTCAGTAGAATATTTGTCATATATTCGTTTTGGACACACTACACATTTCTCATACATGGGATATTCACCTAATTTAGGAGCATAAAGTCTTAACCGATTGTACACTTTTACACAATTTACATCAGCACTAATATTTTTCTCATCAAAATCAATCAAATACAAACCAGATAATGTTCTTATTCGAGACAATGCAACGTATGCCATACCCTCTTTAAACACTGTACTTCCAATATTTACCAAAGCACTGTCTACACTTAAACCTTGAGTTTTATGAATGGTTACTGCATATGCTAAAGAAAGAGGAAACTGTTTTCTATGAACATACAAGTCTTTAACAAGCAAAAAATGAACAGCACAACGTCCAATCTGTTTTACCTCTTCAATCTGATCAAATTTAATCTTCAAAAATTCAATTCCATCTCTGTTCTGAAAATTTACAAAATCAACAACTTTTCCCATTGCTCCATTTACTAAACCTTCTTCTACAATTAAATGACGCCGTAAAATTACCCGACAGTTACACATACATATAAAGTCTTTTCTAAACCTGCAGTCTTAGACACCGACTTTTCCAAAGAATCTAACTTTGACTGTAATTTCTCTGAGAGAAGAATAGTAACTCCTTCATGTTCCATTTTATCAATAGCTTCTATTTTCACTACTGGTTGTTTTTCCAATTTCAAAAGTTCTTGATTGAACGTAGAACACTCTTGCAGTGTTGGCATTATGCAAATTATAGACTTCTTTTCTCCAATTTAGTTCGTTAAAAGCCGACTTTGTAAAGCTTCTTTGCCATGTTTTGTCAAAACACCAATACTTATAGCTTGAAGAATTTTTCCATTATGTTCATCACTTGCTTGTCGCATATTCTTAATAAGTTCTTTATATTCAAAATGAGACCAAATATTGACATTTCCAATACTTCCCAAAGATTTCCTAGTGTCTTCATGGACAAGTGTTTTAAAACGAGGTTGACCTTTCACAGGAGTAAGTTGTAGTAGGTCGCCAAATACAATTACATGTTTTCCTCCAAATAGAACATCATAATCTGTTTTTAAAATCTGTTGCATTCTTAAATGTACAAAGGCAAGCATTAAGTTTGAGACTATGCTCACCTTATAAATGATTAGAAGTCTCATTTTCTTCAGTACTCTTGACACACCATAACAAGCTTCTCCAGATAGCTTGTGATATTCCAATTTATTTTCATGCTCAGCTGGTAGCATGAGTAATCGATGTAAAGTAATTACTTTAATGTTGTGTGCTGCTAACCCAGTTGGAGCTGTTACAATGCGAGATAAATGGCATCCAGTAGTTTTGTGTAGATAACTGGTGAAAACTTTAATTAAGAAACTTTTTCCTGTTCCAGCTTGACCACTGATTTACATTCGAATAGGTTTAAATGATGTGCATTGGCATTCTTTTTTTTCATGTAGCAAACCATGCTGTATCTGTAGTGACACTTGCTCATATATTTCTTTTTGTTCAATATTTAGTTGTTCTTCCAACTTTCTCAAATCAATAATATCCTGTTGTGCTTGTTGCATTGTCGTTTCTACTTCATTCATAGCTATTGCTGCTTCATTTTCAATAATTGGTTGTTCTAGTGGATCTTGACTTAGTGGAGCAGAACTCTGACTATCTTGAGAACTGTCTCTAGCTATTTCAGCTGCAATTTTAGTTTTTGTTCAATCTCTTCGTTTAACATTTGCAGATAAGTAGAGAAAATTGTGCATTGAATATTATCTTTACATTTACATGCATTAAAAGAATCTTCATAGCAGTGGAAATCTCCAAGTAATTCCACTTCACTACGCCAAGGCTTGAAGAGTTGCAGTAGTGCTAAATAGAAAATTCCCTTTTTTCTGGAGTTTCACAACTCAGTTTTCTGTGGTTAATAAGATTTACTTTGGCATGTTGTACCAAACATCCATCACATCCAATTACTGCATATTTTCCATCATTTATATTTTCAGTAACATTTCTCTCAAAGCTGTAATGTTGCAGTACTTCATAGAGACATAGGTTTTCCAGATGTGGACTCCTTTTGCGATAGTACGTATCCAACATATTAGTTTTAACAATATCTGTACTTTCTGGTTCATTCAATGCTAAGTATTCAATTCTTGTAGAAATTTAAAAACTCTATTTCGTGTAGCCGCAAGACCTAGACTTACCCAAATGATTCCTCTTGACTTTGAATACAAACTCGCAGAGCTCAACCGATCCGAACATTCGTAGGATCCAATCTCTCGATGGGAAAGCATTTTCAAACTAAAGCTGTACAATTTGTTACTAAGGGGCCGATTCCGATTCGGGCCGGAAATCTCTCCGACCGAGCCGGATCCGGAGAGATTTTTGACCGAGCCGGACTCCCGCAGTCTGACCGAGCGAGTACGATCGCTTGAGGGGTTCACTCTGCCAGAATCTGTCCTCGTTAACTGCTGCTTATTTTGCTGCTTATTTTGCTATTTGCACAGCTTGTACTGCCTTTTTAACCGCATTTTTATCATTGTGCTTTTTAATGTATTGATTGACTGATTGAATTTGATGCTGTTCGGGACAGGGCTGGGGTCTGTACTTCCGGGTTTCCTCATATTGCCACATTGAGCTGCAATCTTGGGATAGGGCACGCTCTAGTCTCCCAGACCTTGGATCCGGATAAAAATGCACGCTGCACAGACGTGCGCAGCGGACGCGCCCGTCAGCGTCTCGGTGGCAGCCAAGGCCAGTCATGCTGCCCGGTTGGGTTCCGATACATCGCATAAGCTTCTCTATACCAGGGACGCTTTACTGACACTTCGCCCACCGCCCTGCCCCCATCAAGAGTTTGGTGAGTTTCTCCCACTAAATGTGTTGCATTGTGGCATCTGCAGCTTCCGGTGTAATTTAGGATGTTTCAATGTAAGCGCTTTTAATACTTTCCCAGGAAAGCACACGAGGGCACTATCAATATCGGCTGCCCTGATTAATGTCCGCTCCCTTAGGAAGCACCATGTGGATGTGTTCGATCTTTTGTGCGACAGACCAGTGGATTTTTTGTTTATGACAGAAACCTGGCTAGACGCCACAGCAGACCCTGTTGTTTCTTTGGCCACCCCCCGGGCTATAAAATCGCCAGAGCAGATAGACCAGAAGGAAGAGGGGGGGGATAGCAATTCTCTATAAAGATAAATGGGACTTTCGCAGTGGGGATGCTGTTCCCTGGGGACACTGCGAATCTCTTGATTTTAGCATACGGTTCTCAGCCCATGTTTCCTTTGGGGGTACGCTAATTTACAGGCCCCCGGGACCTACATGACCCTTTCTTCAATCTTTTAGTGAGGAGATCGTCCCGCTGGCTCTCCGCTATTCTAAGTATATGGTGCTAGGAGATCTTAATATCCATCTTGACCAGGCAGAGGCTAGGGACTCTATTGACCTCCTGGATTCCCTTCAATTGGCTCAATTATCCCAGTGGGTATCTGGCCCCACCCATCAAGCAGGTCACACCTTGGACACCATCTGCTCCAACTTTGCGATGGAGGTGGAAGCCCCTTATCCGGTCCACTGGTCCGATCACCATCTAATTTACTTTTCTAGGGTTATCGACCACATAGACTCCCAGGCCAGTTGCCATAGTAGACCAGCCTTTTCTAAAATTGACTCTACTGCCTTCTCCCACACCCTGATTACTTCCAGGCCGACCCTTTTGACTAACTCCGAGAATAATCCAACAGATCTTGAAGTTAACCTTGCTGGCTTCACCAACTGGCTGTCGATGGCAGTCACTCGACTAGCGCCATCACGCCCTTCAAGGTTTGCAAGGGAGTCTCCTTCTAAACCCTGGTTTACGCCGGCTTTGAAAGACCTCAAACACGAGTGCAAAGTGTTGGAACGAAGGTGGCGTCGCAACAATTTCAGTATTGATGATAAACATCAGCTTAGGCAAAAACAAAAAATGTACTATGAAGCGATAATGCAGGTAAAAAACTTTTATTATGCCGCCCGCATTGATGCGGCAGACAATAATGCTAAGGAAATCTTTGCCATTGTCCAGAGCTTCATGTCTCCTACCGCCCAAGTTAATACCTCCCCTGCCACCGATGCTTGGTGTAATCAACTAGCTTGTTTCTTTCACGATAAGATTCGTGATATACAAGCGTCATTTCCAACTAGCGCTGATCTAATAAAGGAAGTTCCATCAGGGTCATCTGCGCATTCCTTGCAGGCTTTCAACCGGGTGGGTCTTGGTGACTCTCTTAAAATTCTTAAAGGTCTGAAATCAGGTTCACCTTCTGACCCCTGTTCCGCTAGGCTATTGGAAGTTAATGGGATTATCAACTGGTCGCTTCAGTCGGCCTATGTGCCGGCTGCCTGGAAACAGGCCAAGATTCTCCCACTCTTAAAAAAGCCCTCCTTAGACCCACTTGTTCCAGGGAACTATCGTCCTATCTCCCTCTTGCCTGCCTTAGCCAAAGTCTGCAAAAAGGTTGTTACAAAGCAACTCAATGATTTTGTAGAAAGTGCTGAACTCCTACACCCGGCCCAGTCAGGGTTTAGAGCCGCCCATAGTACGGAGTCCGCTTTGATTGAAATTTCTGAGGCAATTCGGGAGTGTTTGGATGCCGGAGGTAAGGCAGCCCTGATCCTCCTGGAACTGTCGGCAGCGTTCGACATGGTCCCTCACTCAGGACTTCTTAAACGTCTTGCTGAGATCGGGGTCTCTGGCTCAGCCTGGTCCTGGGTGAGTTCTTTTTTGGAGTGTCGTACCCAGCAGGTCTGGCTGCCTCCGTCTGCATCTAAGCCTTTAACAGTTACTACAGGGGTCCCTCAAGGATCATCCCTTAGCCCCCTGCTATTCAATGTGTACGTGACTCCTTTGATATATTTAGCAGAAAAATTGGGGGCTAAAATTATAGCTTACGCGGACGATACGCAGCTGCTGTTCACTTGGGAGAGGAATACCAGCTCGGTGTCGGTGGCTAAGTTTTGTTTGTCTTCCATTTTTAAATGGCTTGCTTCCGCCCAGCTTAAGTGCAATGAGGAGAAGTCAGAGATTCTCCTTTTTGGAAAATTTCCCCCGCTGTTTAGGGAGTCTCTCTGGCCCTCTGACTCTTCCTTGCCTGTCTCAACTGGGAAGCCAGCGAAGAACTTAGGGGTTTGGTTCGAGGAGAATCTCTTCTTTAATACACAAATTAAGAAACTTGCTGGCACGTGCTTTGCCCTCCTAAAAACCCTTAGAAAATGTCTCCCGCTGCTCCCTAGGGCCGCAAAAGAGACTGTAGTCCGGGCCCTTATTTTATCACGGCTGGACTACGCCAATGGTCTATATGCAGGCATATCGAGCCTCTTACTGAATAGGCTTCAGGTAGTCCAAAATGCCGCAGCTAGACTTTTGCTGGACCTGCCGATTAGAAGCAGCGTGAGGAACCACTTGCGTGGGCTACACTGGCTGCCAGTGACGGCAAGGATAAAGTTTAAAATACTAACAATTACTCACTGGGCTCTTCACGACCAGGGACCGTCTTACCTAAAAAACGGTTTTCCTTCTATGAGCCTAAGAGACAGCTGCGCTCCTCTTCTCAACTTCTGGCTTCTGTTCCTCACTTTAAATGCCAGAGGCTGGGCGGCAGCTCGCTCGCAAGGAAAGCAGCATTGGCTTGGAATACTCTTCCTTTTGGTCTACGGAATATCAAGGACCATCTGGCTTTCAGGAAATTATTAAAAACCTACCTTTTTGCCTGAACATTACTGTAATACCCCTCTCTAGGCTCCGCGCCGGGACACTCTCGAGTATCTGTGCGCGCTATAAAATAAAATAACATAACATAACATAACGATGCGGCCGTATGCTGCCCGACTCGATTCGGTCGGACTCCCATTGAAGTCAATGGGAGCCGGTCGTACAACGCATACACGGGCTCCCATTGACTGAATGGGTACGTCGCGAACAGGGGGGCCCCCTACAGTGGGTACGCGTCGGTGCGACTCGCACCATACATGCATGTTCCTGTGTGCGACTCGTGCGGCTACGCGTGCAGGGGGGTCCGACACGGACCCCCGAAGTCCGGCTCCGACAGCTCTTTGGAGCCGGACGCTACGAGTCGGTCGGGCTGTTCGAAGCGCGCATTGTACTTGCTTGGTCGGGAAACGTCTCCATTGCGTGGTGCGAGCCGTGTCCGTACGAGTCGGTCAGAGCGGTTGGGACCCGGGAACGAGTCGGTCGGCGATTTCGCGTGCGCTCGCATCGTACTTGCTCGCTGGGACGACTGTACGAATCGGTCGGGAAAAAGGCCTCCGAATCGGATCCGGTAAAGCCGAATCCGATTCGGAGCCCTACCGGCCGAGATCGGAATCGGCCCCTATGAGTCTTCTCTTGTGAAATTTCTACCCACATTTCCTTCAACTCTGTCTTTTCAGATTTCGTTATATATGACGTAACGTAGTGTGCAACGGCAATTGAATTATCTGCAACATACTGGATATCCATGTTTGCATTCCACATTGTCAAAATCACTGGATTGTAGTCATTAATATACTTTGAATCTTCAGTTCTTTTTATGTTGAATGTATTCTTTGGATATTTTCGTGTTATAGTATGTCTTACTGCTGACATAAAACTATTGACTCTTCCCTTCGAAATTACTGGACATGGGAATTCAAAACGACATTTTGTATAAGATTTTCCCTTTGACTTTTATTTTCGTCGACAATATTTTCCACATCGATGACTTTGAAAACATAAAACTTGTTCTCTTAAGCTCTCTTCTCCTCCTTTTTTGGAATGGCACAGGTAACATATTCTTCGATAAAAGACAAAACAGTTTCATTAGAATCGGTTCCAAATTAAGTGCATCCTTGATCCATAATATCATGTGTCTATGAGGAGCACCTCTGGCTTGGTACTCCTTTCTCCAAAAGCAATCAGTAACTTCTCCAAGAGGTGGATTATTTTTATTACAGATAAAAGACATCATAGCTTGAAACCTATGATTAAAATATCTGAATACATACACAGGATCCAAAGAACACAATTCTCCAGCTGTCTTCAATTCAATATTCTTGGCATTTGAATTTGCTTGTCGAAGAAATTCGTTCCAAGCATATTCCACACAGCTAAGTGTTAGAAACCACGTAGGAGTACCTAAGTTTCTTAACATACATTTAAGTTTGCCGTGACGACGATACCAATACTCATTAGCACCACGTTGACACGCCATCAAATTAATTAACTGAGATTCCAAATGATCGTCTCTTTGTTGAACTTTGTCCATAAATTCCTTTGCAGAAACATGTGTAAGATGAACTCCTGTTTTTAATATGTGATTCACTGCATATGAAAGTCCAGACAAGTCACTTTCAAATAGAAGATGAAATATATATGGAATACACTGTCAAAATCTTGGATCTTCTGAGTATAATCTTGTCAACCGGTATTCTGAAGCTGGAATCTGTACTGGTCGTTCATCATATCGTCCACCTTCTCCAGTGGGGAACAGCTGTGGAAAACAACGAGGTTCTAAACTTTTTCCCATACACTCATGGGAGTTTCCTTTGCTTTCTTCATTTGAAATAATTCAATAGTGTTTCCAATCACTTCTTTTGAATGTAGAGGATGTATACTGTAGTGTTCGTAAATCTCTTCACTCCTGGTCTTGTCCACTTTTTCTATTTGGCCAGTTGAAATTTCTGTATCTTCTTCTAAACATATTTCCTGGTCTTCCACATTTACAGTTTTATAATAAATATTGTTCTGTACAAGATATAATGTAGCCTTTTGAAGTTTGGTGACATCTACTAACTCTTGACATATTTTCCGACTCTTTGTTGGTACACCATTAACTAGAATAACTACAGGCTCACTTTCCTCTCTCTCTATACCAACAGTTTCAATATTCTTTTAAAAATCTAAAGGTAAGTACACAACTCTACCTTTCAGACCTCTTTGTAAATCTGTTGGAGGCAGCTTACCTGTTTTAGGCTCCATACTAACAATAGCCTGAAAAGGGTGCACAGATTGAATAAGAATGGACTCATATGTATTTAAATCTGCCAGTTCCGGAGAAATAGCTACCAAATCTAAGTTGTTATGTACTGCTCTAGCTGGCATTTTGTTCTTTTCTAATTTGTTGTAACAATATTTACAAATATGTTGATCAGTACCCAACTCAAAACAACCTTCCACCAACAAATAAGCACCAAGGGCCTGATTCACAGAACTAACTTATGTCAAAAACGTAAAGTTAGTACTTTTTGGTATGCACAGATACACTTACTCATTTTGGTATTCACAGAAGGCACTTACTCATTTCGGTATTCACAGAAGTTAGTAGTCCTAACTTTAGGACTCCTAAATGTCTTCTGTGAATACCGAAAGTCTTAAAGTTAGGATTTTTCTCAGTTTAGGAGTAGTAAAGTTAGGACTCCTAACTTTAGGACTCCTAAATGCCTTCTGTGAATACCAAAAGTCTTAAAGTTAGGACCAAGGCAGGCACATGCTCACCAACCCTTCATGCATTAGAAAACACCCTTGAAGAGAGGGAGATATCAACACCCCTGATAGTTGCAGGAGATTTCAATTGTACGTACGAACCATTATGCATAATAGATGTATCTAATAGCGACCAGGTAGAGGCATATTGGCATGTTCCCCCCCTTGATTTACCACCAATAAGAAAATGGACACAAACTGCCCTGCAGCTTCAGGCCATATCCCTTGGTTATGGACTTAGGGCAGCTAATGGCCGTCCAAACTCCGACAAGATGGGAGCCAATACCTTTAATAGAACATCTAACATGAGTCGTATTGACTATGTTTTGATAGATATCAGGTTATGGCCAGAAGTACTGGATATGGTGGTTGGAGAATCAATTGACAGTGACCATAATCCACTTGAGCTTTCCATGACCTCCTTTTGGAGTAAAACTAGTGATATCTCAGAGATAAAGCTCTCGTCTAAGGATTTATACCCCACAAATGACAATAGACGATTAAAATGGGCACGGGTAGCATTGGATACTGACAAGATTGAAGCTATAAATTTAACCTTACAAGAAAATATTGATAGGCTTTATAATAGAGCCGATCAGCAGGATGAGCTTAAAGTGGTCACAGATATACACTCATCCTTTTTTTCACAGTTAGCTTCCCATTTTATTTGTTCGAGATCTCATCGTAAGAAGACGTCTGCTAACTCGCATTATTCCTGGTTTAACAAAAAATGTAAGGAGGCACGGTCACTTCTGGCAGCTGAGATTAGAGCCAAAAACTATACTAATATAAGTTCAACTAGAAGAGTGTATAAGAAAGTTCAGAGGGAAGCCAAAAGGGATCATGTGGAGGATCGCTGGCAACAGATTAATGCCGCTTGTAAACTGAAAGATCAAAAGCAATTTTGGCTTCTTGTAACAAGGGGAGACGCTGAGAGACCGAGTTCTCCCACTAATAATAGCACAGCGGCAGCCTGGTTTGACCACTTTTCCAGAATTTATTCTGGAACTGGAGTATCCACTCCTGGAGGCATTTCTTTAGACTTAACTAACTTACAGACTAACGGTAACTTTTTCTCTGAAGCAGATATTACTGAAAGTATAAGCTCTATACTCAAAAACAAAGCATCAGGCCCAGATGGAATACCTGGTGATGTTTTTCTAGCTGATATTCCTAAATGGTCTAATTATATGTGGTTACTAGCCAATGGTATAGCTGCTGGGGCTCCTATACCCCCTTCTTGGCAAGGAGCGGAGGTCATCCCGGTTTACAAGAAGGGGGATCGATCGCTGCCCTCAAACTACAGACCGATAAGTTTGATAGATGGGGCGCAGAAAGTTTTTTCTCGTGCCCTGCTTACTAAAATTACTGATTGGATGGAAGGGAATGGTATATTATCCCCCTTCCAAGCAGGGTTCAGGAAAAAAGTTAGCACTATCGATCAGGTTTTTCGTTTTACCCTTTTGGCCTGGAAGTCTGTGATATTGGAACAGGGTAGTCTTTATACTGCTTTTATTGATTTGAGGTCAGCCTTTGATCTGATTCCAAGGGCTACACTTTGGCAAGTTCTACATGATCAGGGGCTCCCTCACAACATTTTGGCACTTCTTATACGCCTTCATGAGGGAAATTATGCTACGGTACGTTGGGGAGACCAAATGCAACTGACAGACCCAATAAAGGTTGTAAGAGGGGTGAGGCAGACCTGCGTCCTAGCCCCCACCTTATTTTCACTCTTTGTAAATGGGGTGGTGAATTATCTAGCAGAAGCCCATGCGGATGCCCCTTCATTGGGGAGCGATAAAATAAGCACATTGCTATTTGCGGACGACACGCTATTAGTTTCTAAAACCCCAAGTGGCCTTCAACTGCTATTAGATCGCTTCATGTCTTTCTGTGAGATGAGAGGATTAGAAGTAAATACCTCAAAGACAAAACTTTTGTTAATGAACCCCCATAAATCGTTTAAAGGAAAACTATTATTGGGGGGGATTCCGCTGGAAAGGGTGGATTCCATTGTATATCTTGGTATAACCCTCACTGAAAAAATTGATTGGAAACAACATATTTCGAAGCAAATTCTACAGCAGAGGAAGACATCTGGGGCTATAATTTTAGAACATAGGTCATCACAAACTAGACCGATTGCAGCACCGCTACAGATTTATGACCAGAAGGTGGTTGGCTCGGCTCTCTATGGGGCTGAAATCTGGGGATTTGATCATTTGGAGGGCTTGCTTCTTACAGAGAACAAATTCCTAAGATCACTTTGCTCACTCCCACAGAGTACCCCGCTCACTCCTTTGCGACTAGATTTGGGCAGAACTACAATAATGAATAAAGCGAGGCTTCGACCTCTTCTCTTTTGGCTCCGCATTAAAAAAACACCTGAGCTTGTTCACTATGCGAGTGCTACCGAGGAGGTTTTTAAGTTGGATCGTTTTAAAAAAATTGGCTGGTTCTGTAACATCAAAAAATTGCTTTTTGAAATAGGCCTGGGAAACCTTTGGGAAGAAAAGGACTCTAGCTTACTGCCTAGTAGAGAGTGGGTCAAGTCCTACTATTGGAAATGGGTGGCAGAGAGAACAGTCATACAAGTGAAAGAAGGTCGACTCACGACAGAATTTATGGAGTTTAAGATGGTTGGTGTGTACGAGCCCTATATGGACTTCATCACTGTCCCGCAAGAGAGGAAGTTATTTATCCAATTTAGATTTGGATGTCTTCCCTTAAACTCCTTTACCGTGTCATGGAATAGGGGCTCCCAAGTTAAATCATCCAACTGTCCATGTTGCCCCGAGATAGAGGAGACGACTAAGCACATTCTCTTTGCATGCCCTCTGTATAAAAATCCAAGATCTAAATGGTTAGCCCCTGCTTGTAGACAACTAGGAACCCGTAGTCATTTAGAGGCCCTACGTATCCTCAGGACAGATATAAGGCCACAAATAGTATGTGCAATGGCAAAATTCCTGGGGAGGTTCTGGTTCATTAGGAGGCAGATGCTAAAATGAACTGAGCATACCATTAGATTAAGTATCACTCCTCACAAAGTATCCAGTCCACACTCGATGTCTTATGATCATGTCACTATATGCCTCATGTTTAAATTACAGAAGACTGTGCAATACTGTATTTCTGCTAATTATGCACTAGCACTTTATGTACCTTCTATGTGTTTTTAGCTTGTATGGTTTTATCATCTTGGAAGCTAGTTCCTTTTAATTTGTCTTTTAGATTTTAATGGCTCGGGTTTTAATATGTTTTGTCGCTGTATAAATAATGTCATCTATTTTGGCTTACAATTTTCATTATGAAAATCTTGTTCTAACGACTATACTTCTGTACGCCTATGCACTTTGATGGTCTTAACGACTGAATAAAGTTTTATGATGATGATGAATACCGAAAGTCTTAAAGTTAGGATTTTTCTCAGTTTAGGAGTAGTAAAGTTAGTAGTCCTAACTTTACTACTCCTAAACTGAGAAAATCCTAACTTAAGACTTTCGGTATTCACAGAAGGCATTTAGGAGTCCTAAAGTTAGGACTACTAACTTCTGTGAATACCGAAATGAGTAAGTGCCTTCTGTGAATTCCAAAATGAGTAAGTGTATTCTGTGAATACCAAAAAGTACTAACTTTACGTTTTTGACATAAGTTAGTTCTGTGAATCAGGCCCCAAATTGCTCCCACTCATCATTATTTTCCATTTCACTTTTTAAATTCACATCAACATTCCTAGTTTGACTTCTATAGTGAGTACGTCGACAACAAATACAAACATAGTTTGGTTTTCCACATGAAAGTATCTTAAACTTTGTAATTTCTTCTTCAAACTTTTCAGTACTAATATCATCTAACTGTTGTTCAACACCTACACTTATCAAGCTCTCACTTTCTCTACACTCCTCTTGTGAATCAAAGAAACGAAACTGTATATCATGACAAACTTTTTTTACATCCGATACTGAACCATGCAAAAGAGCTGTGTTCATTTCCCTTAAAGATAATGCAGGACTTTTTACGTAGTACAATCTCCTTACTAACTTCCGCATTTCTGAATGATGTACTGCTAACATTCTTAAATGATGAAAAGTACTTTTACACACTTTTCTAGAAAGACATGCCAGAGAATGACCCTGCAACTAAGTATATTTTCTTACTTTACATGGATCTAGTCCTTGCAACATCTTAATCTTCTGTTTAACACTTTTTTTTAGCATATTGTCACAAGAAAACTCTTAATATATCAATAGATTCCTGTTGAATACTACAAATACTACTACAATCCCACTTATACACTGGAGCATGTGCACGTCTCCCTTGAACTTCTTCAGCGATTACTTCTTCCACATTTCTAGGAACCATCTTTGCTTTTTCAATTGGGCAACCATCCTTTATCTCGTAACAACGACCACTGGTATCAACTGCGTGAACTAATGTATTTTGTTGAAAATAACTTTCTTCATTAAAAAAGGATCAGTAGTAGAAGTATGCCTCTATTCACCAGAAAAAGCTTTGCAAAAGTTACTTCTATTAACCAGTCTTTTTCTTTTGCTAATCTCCTTCATAAAGTGCATTGTTTTATTCAATGTTTTCATTCTCTTCAATACCAATATAAATAATTTCCGTTTCAATTCAAAAGCAGTATCTACTACACTTTCAATCTGTTGCTTCTTCTTATATGCTGCAGATCTTTTTTTATACTTTTTACAATCTTTTAATACATTTTGAGTTACTCTATTACGAAACATACGTACACGTATGTCCTTAAATTGTTTCTGTCTTTTTGTCACATGTGCTTCTTTTCCATTGTGTTTCTTCATTTGCTTCTCCTTTGTTCGAAAAAGTTCTTTCCTCCTTTGGTTAGCATTTTGATCGTTTAATCTCTCCACAACTTTTTTAATAAATTGTTTAGTTCTCTTACCAGAAGCCACTTTATCCTCAGCATCCTTTTGGTGTTTTTCTACTCCACTCATTTTAGTTTTCATTAAGTACTTCTATTTCCTTTGTTCTCTTCTCTTTTCATGTTTTCTTGCCATCTTTTATTTCTAATCCAAATAAAATATCTTCCTAAAAAACAAATAATAGTTTAATTATTTTAGTATATTAATTAAAATTTCAAAATTAATAACATTTCCATTTTGAAAATAACAACTATTACATTATAATTAAATTACAATTACATTTCTATTGCATTTATAACTCATAAGAAGAGAAAAGTATAAAAACGAGCAAAACATCAGCAAAAACACAAGAATAGGTGGTCACACAGCCAAAAGGAGAAAGGAAAAAAACCAAAAGGTTTACAAACAGCAAAATGAAATACACAAACAACACAGCTACTGAAAAATCTAAGAAATGCAGAAAGAAGCAACAGATGTACAAAAAGAAACAAGACAGGTGAAGAAAGAGGCCAAAGAATTGCAGAAAGAGGAAACAATTGTACAAAAACGCAAGTAAGGTACAGAAACAAATAAAAGGGGTGCAGAAAGAGGCAAAATGAGTTGAAAAAGAAATGACACGTACAGAAAGAACGGAGAGAAGTCCAGAAAAAAGCAACATAGAGAGGTGCAGAAAAAGACAAAAGAAGTGCACAAAGAAGCTAAGAGATACAGAAAAAGACACAAGAGGTGCAGAAAGAGACAAGAGAGGTGCACAAACAGGGAAGACGAGTGCCCAAAGAGGCAACAGGGGTACAGAAAGAAGCAAGAGAGGAGCAGAAAGAAACAAGAGAAGTGCAGAAAGAAGCAACAGAGATACAGAAAGAGGCAACATGCTTGCAGAAAGAGGCAAGAGAAGTGCAGAAAAAGGTAAGAGAAGTGCACAAAGAAACAAGAGAAGTGCACAAAGAAGCAACAGTTGCGCAGAAAAAGGCAAGACATGGACAGAAAGAGGCAAGAGAAGTGCAGAAAGCGGGAACAGGGATGTAGAAACAGGGAAGAGATGTGCAGAAACAGGGAAGAGGGGTACAGAAACAAGCAAGATGGGTGCAAAAGAGACAAGAGGGGTACAGAAAGAAGCAAGTGAGGTGCAGAAAGAAGCAAGAGAAGTGCAGAAGGAAGCAACAAACATGCACAATGAGACAACAGTGGTGCAGAAAGAGTCAACAGGGGTGCAGAAACAAGCAAGAGAGGTGCAGAAAGAAGCAAGAGAAGTACAGAAGAAAGCAACAAAGGTGCAGAAAGAGGCAAGAAAAGTACAGAAAGATGCAAGTGAGTTGCAGAATTAGGCAAAAGAGGTGCAGAAAGAGGGAACAGGGGTGCAGAAAGAAGCAAGAGAGGTGCAGAAAAAGTGAACAAGTGTACAGAAAGAGGCAAAAGAAGTGCAGAAAGAAACAATAGAAATGGAAAAAGAGGCAAGAGAACTGCAGAAAGAGGCAAGTGCAGAAACAGGCAACTGAGGTACAGAAAGACAGAAGAGGGGTGCAGAAAGAGGCAACAAAAGTACAGAAAGAGGGAAGAGGGGTGTAGAAAGAGCCAAGAGGAGTGCAGAAAGAAACAAGTGAGGTGCAGAAAGAGGCAACAGAGGTGCAGAAAGAGCAAGAGAGGTACAAAACAAGCAAGAGAAGTGCACAAAAAGGCTAGAGAGATGCTGAAAGAGGGAAGAGGAGTAGCAAGTGTATAGGTAGTTTCTCCTCAACTGTATGACTGCATGGTAGTGCCTAAGTAAAAGGATGAATGTAAGAGTAATGGTAGGATCATTGGATGAGTTCATATGTAGTGCTTAACAAAATATATCACTAAATGGCTACTGTCTAAGTCAATAGTTCAGTGCTAGAGTAGTGCCTCAATAATTGGATGAGTGCACCAATACTGCCTGGGTAATTGCATCAATGCATGAAAAATGCCTGAGAGAAACTATGACTACAAGCCTAAAGCATGGTTTATTGCATGACTGCATGGGTAGAGCTTGAGATAATGCATGAATGCACGCATACTGCCTGTGTGATTCTATCACTGCAGAGGTAGTACCTGGAGGAATGTATGGGAAATACCTCTGAGAAAGTATGAGTATTAAGGTAATGCTTGGACCATTACATAAGTGCATCTGTAGTGTCTCAGTGAATACATGAGTGCATACGTACTGGCTGAGTAAATGTTTGAGTGGAATAGTAGTGTCTAGATGATTATATGCATGTATGGTTAATGTCTAAGTGATTAAAGTTGTGTATAAGTAGTGCCTCCTTGATTGCATAATTGAATAAGAATGCCTAAGTGAATTCATGAGTCAAAGAGAGATATGAACCTCTTTTCATCAGTGCACACCTAGTGCTTAAGTATATAGATTTAATTCTCACTATATTCCTAAAAACTAGCATGTATATGTATGTACCTTTTCCTAATGCATCATATGTAAAAGAAACATACAAATACATATATATCAGTGTTTTATACCTCTACCATCTCTATAGAAGTAATACATGTGAGAAAATATGTGCAAGCTGACACATACTTGAGTCATAAGACTACAAAGTCCCTTAACCTTGACAGAGTCCACTTTCCATTTTAAAGAGACACTTAAAATTATGCGGCATATTTGAAGTATGCATTTCCATAGACCAATACGAACTAACCTCATCACTAATCCTTCTATCAACAAGTTTTAAACCTCACTTTTGGGCTGCAGCTTCACTATTCAACAACTACTCAGAGTGTTGAGCCTACCAAATACAAAGCAGCAAGTTTCTCAATGTCTCTGTTGAAAGACCCACAATATTCCAGAGAGCATACATGCATGTATCTGTACCTTTTAAAAGTGCCATCATATATCAAAGAAACATGCAAATAGATGAGTAGTGGGCAGTGCTTGAAAAAATACATGACTAGATGGGTAGCGCCTGACTGAATAGTTCAGTGCAAGAGTACTGCCTGGGTGATTACATGAGTGCAGCAGTACTAAATGGGTGATTAGATCAGTACAGGGGAAATACCTTAGACAAACCATGAGTGCAAGGCTTACTAATGGTTGAAGACATGAGTGTATGAGTATTGCTTGAAAGAATAAAAAACTGCATAGGTACTGCCTGAGTGATTCTATGACAGCAGTGGTAGCAAGTAGATGAGTGTATGACTGTATAGGAAGCACCCGAGAGAAAATAAGACTGTAAGGGTAATGCTTGAGACATTCTATCAGTGCATCAGTAGTACCACATTGAGCTGATGAGAGCATCAGTACTACCTGACTGAATCTTTGAATGGGATAGTAGTGCCTGCATGATTGCACAAATCTATGGTCAATATCTGAGGATTTACATAGCATGTATGTATCTGTGCCTTTTCCTAGTGCCATCATATATAAAAGAAACATACAGATACATGTGTACCAGAGTTTTACAACTCTACCATCTCTTCAACATAACACATGAGAGAATACATGAGCACGCAGACACATACCTCAGTCATAAGACTAACAAGTCCCTTAAATTTGACAGACTACACTTCTTATTTTAAAGAGATGCTTAAAATTATGCAGCATACTTGAAGTGTACATCTCCATAGACCAATACAAGGTAACATTATCACTAATCCCTCTGACAACATATTTTAAACCTCACTTTTGGGCTGCACCTTCACTATTCACCAACTACTCAGAGTCTTCGGCCTAGCCAAATAAAAAGCACCAAGTTTTTCAATGTGTCTGTTAAAAGTCTCACCATATTCCAGAGAGTAGGCATACATCTGTCTGTAACTTTTAAAAGTGGCAACATATATCAAAGAAACATACAAATAGATGAGTACTGGGTAGTGCCTGAGAGAATGGATGACAAGATGGGTAGCACCTGAGTAAATAGTTCAGTGTAACAGTAGTGCCTGGGTTATTGCATGAGAACAGCAGTACTGAATGAGTGCTTAGATCAGTGCATGGGAAATACCTTGCACAAACCATGAGTGCAAAGCTAGCACATGGTTGAAGACAAGGGTGTATGAGTAGTGCTTGAAAGAACAAAAAAAATGCATGGGTACTGCCTGAGTGATTCTATGACTGCAGTGCTAGTAACTCGATGATTGTATGATTGCATGGGAACCACTTGAGAGTAAATAAGAGTGTAAGGGTAATGCTTGGGCCATTCTATGAGTGCATCAGTAGTATCACAGTGAGTAGTTAAGAGCATGGGTAGTGCCTGATTGAATCTTTGAGTGGGATAGTAGTGCCTGGGTGATTGCACAAATCTATGGTTAATGTCTGACGGATTACATGACATGCATGTGTCTCTGCTTTTTCCCAGTGGCATTATATATACAAAAACATACAGATACATGTTTACCAATGTTTTATACCTCTACCATCTGTTTAGACATAACACGTGAGAGAATACATGTGCACGCAAACACATACCTCAGTCATAAGACTAAAAAGTCCCTTAAACTTGACAGACTGCACTTCACATTTTAAAGAGACACCTAAAATTATGCAGTATACTTGAAGTGTACATCTTCATAGACCAATACGAGCTAACCTAATCACTAATCCCTCTGCCAAGGTGTCTTAAATCTCACTTTTGGGCTGCAGCTTCACTATTCAGCAACTACTCAGAGTGTTGGGCCTAGCCAAATACAAAGCAGCAACTTTTTCAATGTGTCTGTTAAAAGTCTCACCATATTCCAGAGAGCATGCATTCATGTGTCTGTACCTTTTAAAAGTGGCATCATATATCAAAGAAACATACAAATAGATAAGTAGTGGGTAGTGCCTGAGAGAATGGATGACGATGGGTAGTGCCTGAGTGAAACGTTCAGTGCAAGAATACTGCCCGGGTGATTGCATGAGAGCAGCAGCACTGAATGGTTGATTAGAACAGTGCAGTGAAAACACCTTAGACAAACCATGAGTGCAAGGCTAATGCATGGTTGAAGACAAGAGTATATGAGTAGTGCTTGAAAGAATAAAAAAGTGCATGGGTACTGCCTGAGTGATTCTATGACTGCAGTGGTAGTAGCTGGATGATTGTATGACTGTATGAGAAGTACATGAGAGAAAATATGAGTGTAAAGGTAATGCTTGGGACATTCTGTCAGTGTATCAGTAGTACCTGAGTGAGTAGATGAGAGCATGGGTAGTGCTTGACTGAATCTTTGAGTGGGATAGTAGTGCCTGCATGATTGCACAAATCTATGGTTAAAGTCTGAGGGATTACATGGCATTCATATGTCTGTGCCTTTTCTTAGTGGCATTATATGTAAAAGAAACATACAAATACATGTGTACCAGAGTTTTATACCTCTATCATATATTTAGTCATAACACTTGAGACACTACATGTGCACACAGACACATACTTCAGTCATAAGACTAAAAAATCATTAAACTTTAAAGAGTGTACTTCCCATTTAAAAAAGACACCTAAAATGATGCGGCATATTTGAAGTATACATCTCCACAGACCAATACAAGCTAAGCTAATCACTAATCCCTCTGCCAACATGTCTTAAACCTCAGTTTTGGACTGCAGCTTCACTATTCATTAACTACTCAGAGTGTTGGACCTAAGCAAATACAAAGCAGCAACCTTTTCAATCTATCTGTTAACAGTCTCACAATATTCCAGAAAGCACGCTTGCATGTGTCTGTACCTTTTAAAAGTGGCATCATATACAAATAGATGGGTAGTGGGTAGTGCCTGAGAGAATGCATGACTAGATGAGTAGTGCCTCAGTGAAAAGTTCAGTACAAGAGTACTGCCTGGATAATTTCAGAAACCCAACACTAATCCTTCTACCATGTTACTATCTACAAACTATTTCAAAACTCTTTTCATTACAATAATACAAAGTACAATAGAGAGCTGTACATTTCATAACATATTCCATACATCACATTTGTCTTACAATTTCAACACTTGGATTTTTTTTTTTAATTAAAAATATCACTAGAAACAATAAAGCAGTGCTGAATAATATATAATACACCTTACAGATTGGTTACTCACATTTGAGGTAGTATTGCAGAATACCAAATATCAGAAACTCTTAACAGATTTTCTTTTCCACACAAGAAACGTAATGCACCTCTCTCAGAAAGGTGAAACCAGAAATGGCAAACTTTCCCTCTCTTTTTTGCACTCAAATAAATGTAAGTATCAAATCACATTGCTTTCACCATTATTTCAAATTGTAAAACACATTTCTATTGGTTAGACATATTAACCCTTTCTAACTGTCTTCAAATGGTGCCCAAACTGCTTCTGTAATTTTCTGAAGTCGCGACTCCACCGCGGTGGAGCTGCAAATCCACACGGGAGTTCAAAAACCTATTTTTAATACTACTAGTATAGATTTTCAGCAACACACTACTTCTCCACATACTACTGTCTTAGAAAACCTTAATTTACTAACTTTTCACTTATATTTAAGTATCCATTTCATATTTTAAGTCAACAGGTAAGTTTCAACACTTCCCCCATTCTACTTAATCCAGTTTCCATAGTAACAGTTCAGGGAACATTCAACTGTACTGGCAGGTCACAAGTTCACCGTAGTTTCAAGTTCACCACACAAGCTTACTAATGCATACAGCAGGTGTGGTTGACCTTTGCAAAATATTACCTTATGGTATCAACTGTACCTTTCAAACATTTTCTAACAACGAATCACAAACATGATACCTCAGCAAAGTAACATGCATCCTATTTTTGAGTGCACAATCTTGATGAACAGCCCATCACTTTTCAACTTTTTAAAAAACAACATGTTCTCCACCATTTTAGATACCTCTTATTCTACCAACTGACTACCTGAGCTACAGACATCTTTTGATTACTTGCAGACTTCCCTTCAAGATGCTCACAGTGTGGATTGTAGGGCACAGCTATGTTTTCTGGTGCAAAAGGTATGCTGAACGCAGAGGTATTGCCAAAGACCTAGGTTTGGAAAATGTGGACATTAAATGGATTGCACAGAGAGGATTAAAGTGGCACCAATTGTTGCCTTTGGTTAAAGCCTTTTTGCATCTCCAACCCCCTGACCTCATGATTGTGCACTGTGGTGCCAATGACCTAGGCACATTGACTGGGGTAGGTCTGGAAATGATAATGAAGGACACCTTTGCACAATTGATGTTGCTTTTGCCTCTAACTGTCTTTGTATACTCTAATATATGCCAAAGACAGAAATAGAAGTGGTCAAATCAATTCTGTCCACAGTTTGAGAAAGCTAGGAAGAATGTCAATAAAGCTGTTTCTGCATACCTCAGAGATCATAGAATAGGGTCCATCTACAACAACAATCTACGTTTTGATATGGATGACATCTACAGAAGTGATGGAGTGCACTTCACAGATCAAGGAAACAGAGTCTTCCTCAACAACCTAAAGCCGTGCATCCGCACTTACATGTAACTACAACAAACTCATAATGGAAACAAGGGCTCTTTTTAGAGCCACCCTATAACCCAACAGTTAATCTTACTTTTTAAAAAACATACATACTCTTTTTTTAATTTTGCATGGAGTCACGAACCCATCGCGGTTACATGGGGGGCCCAGCTGAGAGCCACGATGGAGTCGCGACTCCAGGCACGCAAGAAAAAAAAAAGCCCCCCATTCTCATAACTCAAACTCTGCCTCGGGGACCCCATCCCCCGAGGCCCAGCCATTTTATATAATAAAAAAAAAACAACTACCCCCCTCAAGGGCTTTTTCTGGCCCCGGGGACCCCATCCCATGGGCATGCCCTCACGTTGGGGACTGCAGGGGGAGCCCCAATGCCCCTGCAGTCCCAGCCAGCTCCCCTCCTCCTGGGGAGCCAGCATTGCTTTTGGACAAGGGGAGCTGCTGACATGCAGCTCCCCTTGTCCAAAAGCAATATGCTTTGCTTCATGGAAGTGAGAGCAGGTTTTCTGCTCTCGCTTCCATGAAGCAAAGCATAGTTTGCAATGACAGGGTGGGAGACGGGCTCCCGCCCTGTCATTGCGAACTGCAATGTCCCGGGGGTGGGCACCCAGGGACATTGCTGGAGCCGGCCCTGGGGTTGGCGGTCCTCAGGGCCAAAGAGGGCTCCAGGAGGGGGGCCGCGGGGCCACCCTCCCAACATGTATGCAGCCCCGGGGAGGTGGTGGTCCCAAGGGCCAAGGGTCCGCAACGGACCCCGCATTACAATAATTAGAGCCCCGGGGTGGTGGTGGTCCCTGGGGAAGTGAGGGAGGACTCGAGCCCCCCTACACTTATTTACTATAAAAGCCCCAGGGAGGTGGCAGTCCCCGGGGCTTGGGGGGCCCGCAAGGCCCCCGAATAATTAACTAAAGCCCCAGGGAGGTGGTGGTCCCCAGGGCTGTGGGGGGGCTGTGTGCCCTCCCGCATATTATTGACAAAGCCCCGGGGAGGTGGTGGTCCCCCGCATAATAATTAATCATTGCCCCGGGGACCTGGCCCACCTGGGGGCTCATTAAAACGAAGCTCGGCATACCGCGCTTCATTTTTAAAAAAAAATTTCAGCGAGATTCGTGCACCCAGCCGAATTCCGCCGAAAAAATAAATATATACTTTTTTGGGCCCTGGGGGTCCCTGTGGAACCCCATGACCAGACCTAGGGGGTCAGGGTGTTTCTACCCTGCCCTATTTTTTTAAAAATCATTTAATACCCTTTTTTCTTGTGACTCGGTTTTACCGAGTCACAAAATGGCTGCCAACACTTCTTGGTTTGGAGTGTTCACAGCCAATCAAAATGAAGCTCGTGATCGGGAGGGTTCGCGGATCCACCGCGGTCACCAGATATATAATATTTTTTATTTTTGAATTTCTCAGGAACTACTGAACGGATTTACACCATTAAAAGCAAAGAGTACACTCTGGAACAACAGCTACCTCTCTGCCAAATTTGGTGTAATTCCGTTCAGCAGTTCGGGCTGTAGCCGTGACAAAAGTTCCTGAGGAAATTAACATGGAGAAAACACGTTTTGGGACCCCCTTTTTTTCTCGACCCCCCTTTTTTCTCAGCCCCTCTTTGACGAATCACCTCGAAACTTTCTAGACAGGAGCTGACCGGAGCGGGCCACTAGTTTTGAAAATTTCTCGAAGATTCGTCAAACGGCACCAAAGATATTGGCAAATCAAAAACGCTTTTCCTATGGAAACTAGGTCCTAACTATAACTACCTACTGGCGACCGCCAGTAGGTAATATATATTTTATATATATATATATATATACATACATGTATATATGAGAGGAAAAGTGTTGCCCCAAAGCGAAATGCACTCCTCAACAGGCTTTTATTCAACGCAACCTCAGCAAGTTGTACAAACAAGGCAGCAGATGTCCCATGCCTGACGCGTTTCGGGAGCTGTCTCCCTTTCTCAAAGGCAGGACATGTAATACACACGAATAACAGACTGCCGATATTTTCCCTCCTTTATATCATTGTCATCAGGTGAGTAACAACAAGTGCCAAGCATTATGGGATCAGTAATCTATTATCTCCGTCGTGTATGCCAATAAAGTTATATTCTTGCAAGGGCAACTTACATGTCAAAGTTCCAGGTTGTAGTGCCCTGTTGACCCACTTGAACGTTGCCTAAATGAGCAAACTGTGGCCGCCAGGATATTGCGGCGGTGAATTTCACGGCCGGATCAGCCGTAATGATGAGAGGAAAAGAGTTGCCCCAAAGCGAAATGCACTCCTCAAACATGCTTTTATTCACCGCAACCTCAGCAAGTTGTACAAACAAGGCAGCAGATGTCCCATGCCTAACGCGTTTCGGGAGCTGTCTCCCTTTCTCAAAGGCAGGACATGTAATACACACGAATCACAGACTGCCGATATTTTCCCTCCTTTATATCATTGTCATCAGGTGAGTAACAACAAGTGGCAAGCATTATGGGATCGGTAGTTTTTTATCTCCGTCGTGTATGCCAATAAAGTTATATTCTTGCAAGGGCAACTTACATGTCAAAGTTCCAGGTTATAGTGCCCTTTTGACCCACTTGAACGTTGCCTAAATGAGCAAACTGTGGCCGCCAGGATATTGCGGCGGTGCATTTTACGGCCGGACCAGCCGTAACGATGAGAGGAGAAGAGTTTCCCCAAAGCGAAATGCACTCCTCAAACAGGCTTTTATTCACCGCAACCTCAGCAAGTTGTACAAACAAGGCAGCAGATGTCCCATTCCTGACGCGTTTCGGGAGCTGTCTCCCTTTCTCAAACCCAGGACATGTAATACACGCGAATCACAGACTGCCGATATTTTCCCTCCTTTATATCATTGTCATCAGGTGAGTAACAACAAGTGCCAAGCATTATGGGATCGCTAGTCTTTTATCTCCGTCCTGTATGCCAATAAAGTTATATTCTTGCAAGGGCAACTTACATGTCAAAGTTCCAGGTTGTAGTGCCCTGTTGACCCACGTGAACGTTGCCTAAATGAGCAAACTGTGGCCGCCAGGATATTGCATCGGTGCATTTCACGGCCGGATCAGCCGTAATGATGAGAGGAAAAGAGTTTCCCCAAAGCGAAATGCACTCCTCAACAGGCTTTTATTCACCGCAACCTCAGCAAGTTGTACAAACAAGGCAGCAGATGTCCCATGCCTGACCCGTTTCAGGAGCTGTCTCCCTTTCTCAAAGGAAGGACATGTAATACACGCGAATCACAGACTGACGATATTTTCCCCCCTTTATATCATTGTCATCAGGTGAGTAACAACAAGTGCCAAGCATTATGGGATCGGTAGTCTTTTATCTCCGTTGTGTATGCCAATAAAGTTATATTCTTGCAAGGGCAACTTACATGTCAAAGTTCCAGGTTGTAGTGCCCTGTTGACCCACTTGAACGTTGCCTAAATGAGCAAACTGTGGCAGACAGGATATTGCGGCGGTGCATTTCATGGCCGGACCAGCCGTAATGATGAGAGGAAAAGAGTTGCCCCAAAGTGAAATGCACTCCTCAACAGGCTTTTATTCACCGCAACCTCAGCAAGTTGTACAAACAAGGCAGCAGATCCCATAATGTTTGGCACTTGTTGTTACTCACCTGATGACAATGATATAAAGGAGGGAAAATATCGGCAGTCTGTGATTCGCGTGTATTACATGTCCTGCCTCTGAGAAAGGGAGACAGCTCCCGAAACGCTTCAGGCATGGGACATCTGCTGCCTTGTTTGTACAACTTGCTGAGGTTGCGGTGAATAAAAGCCTGTTTGAGGAGTGCATTCCGCTTTGGGGCAACTCTTTTCCTCTCATATATATATATATATATATATCTATATATATTAGCCAGTGACAGTCGCTACTAGGTAGTTACAGTTAGGTCTGCATTTCCAAAGGAAGAGGGCTTTTAGGTTTGCTAATAAATTTGGCACCATTTGATGAATCTTCACAAAACTTACCAAACAAAGGGGCATATTAGCAAGACCCACGTTAAGATTATCGCCGTTTTAGCGGCAGGAAACTGCCGCTAAAACGGCGATAATGGGCTTGCTAATATGCGTTATAGAATTCAATAGAAGCCCAGGTTAGATGTGCAGGACATCTAACCTGGGCTCTATTGAATTCTATAACGCATATTAGCAAGCCCATTATCGCCGTTTTAGCGGCAGTTTCCTGCCGCTAAAACGGCGATAATTTTAACGTGGGTCTTGCTAATATGGCCCAACATTTTTATCCACCTTAGCACCTTCCTGGAAAGTTTTGGGGTGATTCGTCAAGCGCAGGTCGTGAAAAAAGGGGGGGTTCCCAAACACAAAATGTACATGCATTTTCCATAGACTGTTTTGGAATGCAATATTGCAAAAACTGCAGAACGGGATTACACCAAAGATGGCAGAAAGCTAGATCTTGGTTCAGAAAGTGTGCTTTTTCTGATTTAGGGTAAATCTGTTTAGTAGTTTTAGAGAAATTAAGGATGAAAACTATTTGCATATCTGGAAGGTTGGATTCGAGGGACTCTGGCGAGTGCCCCTCAAATCCAATTCAACAAAACAGAGCATTCTGATTTATCCAGAGTGCTTTTTTCCCATGTGCCAACTCACTCCCAAGGCAGTAAGGCTTCTACGGAAGAGACCTTCCTGATTGGCTGCTTGCTACATGAGTAAAAGTTTTGCAGGCAGACATTACAGGAATCAGGGACTTAGTCACCTGTCAAAAAATATAAAAGGGGGCAGGGTAGGGATACCATTCCCCCAGGGCCTTGAAGAGGGCTCCTAGAGGGACCTCAAGGGCCAAATAATTGTTTTTTGTTTTTAAATCTGCAAATCCACAGGAATGTCACAGGACTTCTGCAGGATCACACCTTTAAAAAAACACCCACCAGTGTTATGATTTGCAGTGTACCTCAATATAGTCCTGAGTAGTCACCTAACCTTTCACCTACATTTTCCCTGCCATTGTACTACATAACGGTTTTTGGTATTGACCTTTTACCGAGTTTAAATGTTGTGTGGTTTTCCAGTAAAACTAGCCTCATTTATTATGCATGAGGATTCTCAGAATCACAGCAAGATTACCATCTTCTGCATAATAACTATGTATAAGGGTCATCCCTTTTGTCATCCTCGGCCGACATGATACAGTAAGGTAGATCCCCTGAGGGTACCTTTTGGGTATATAAACACGGTGGGGCTGATTCACAGAGGTAATCTGAGACAAAAGTCTAACTTTATGACTTTTGGTATTCACAGAGATCATTTATGAGTCGTATATTTACATCCGCAGTCGGGCTGGAATCTCCGCACGACAGAAAACTTTTCTCGGATATAATGTAGTGCCTGGCCACACCCTTTTCCCTGCCGAAACTGATTTTCATGACCTCCTCTACCATTTATCACACGTTCCTAATGTTCCCTTTTGTAAAACTTGCATTCTGGCCCATTGATTACACTTCCCCCCCGCTGAGCCGAGAGTGCGGCCTAAGCCGGACAGTACCGCCTGAGCCGGAGAGTGCAGAGAGGACGGCCCGGGTGCGGAGCTTCCAGCCCGACTGGGGACGTAAAGATACGACTCGTAAATGATCACTGTGAATACCAAAAGTCACAAAGTTAGACGTTTGTCTCAGATTACCTTTGTGAATCAGTCCAATAATCTTTGCTGGGGTAGGCAGAGGAGAAAGACTTCCATGCTGACACACTGACGCGAGACGCTGAGGTTCCTGCACGCAGACACTCCAGCACGGAGTGGTCTGACATCCCTCGCGGGGTGTCCATCTCGAGACCAAGACGGGGTCCTCCATTCTCTCACACCAGGTAATGAGGTTGGTTTTATCCTAGGGGGATTCTTTGCTATACACATACATACATGCTAGGTACATTTAGGTACATCTAGTTAGGCTCTGCATCATAGGAGTACGCATTATTACTGTCATGTATTTATATGCCTGCATAGATTCATTGTTTTAGCACTATGGTAAAAATCTACCATCCATTTACTCTGTTGGGGCTAATAATCATTTATATCTGTTTCTGTCTTATGGTTGTTTCAGCACATATATTTTACACTAGAATGACGCTGGTTCAATAAATGCTTATTGAAATCGTCCCCACCGTTTATTCTGTGTATCTCTCTGAGACAAAGTGAGCACGAGTGACTGAGCAAAAAGTACTGTACTGTTTCCACGATCCCTGAAGGGACAGCGTTGTCATGTTCGATAGTTGCCAGAAACTATTCTCCCCTTGTGAAGAGGAGTTTACAGTGGCACTGTGAGCTAGCTGGTATACAGGCGAACATACCCAGTGGGGGTGTCTGGAATCAGTCTGGACACCAATCCCACAGTTAAGGTTGTCCAAACGCACAGATCCTATATATATTTATAGGAACTACATGACACCAGCATTTAACATGTTAATATTTGACCTTCAAAAGCTTGGGGTAGGGGACCGCATGCCCCCTCCTCTTTTTGCTTTACAAACCAACTCTGGAGGATGGAGGTCTATCTGAGTGTGACCATGATCTGCGAGACCAACTACATGCCGCTGTCCATGCCAGAAGGCTGCATGGAGTGTGGGGTTGGCTGTTCACAATTAGTTGGACACAGGGCCTGGCGGCCACCCCAATTCCAGGCAAAGCCAGCCAGCCCCATACCATGCACAGGCCATATGTTGCATGGGGTTGACTGCCCATGGAGAGTTGTACGCAGGGCCTGGCCATAGTAATTCAATATTACTTTACACCAATAAAAATGTTATAGTTAGGTGAAAATTACAGTAACAACATAACATTTTTAACAAAAAAAAACACTCAAGTTCACCAGTTATACCTATCCCTAGTAACTATAACTTATGCCCTGACAAGAACCGTTTTTTCTTCTTTTTTTTGGAACTCTGTTTTTAATTTGTTTTTATTTTCTAACATTTTGTACTTTTTTTTTATTTTTTCTCAAACAAATGGCAACAAGGGGGAAAACATTCTAACCACAAAGACAAAAACAGTGGAAAAACTGGAGTAAATTATTAAAAAATTAACAATTGTGTTTCCTTGCTGTCTCCAAAATGGTGTTGACAGACTGCTCACCAGCTGTGAGGGTAGTGTTGGAGTCAAGGCAATAAGTCCTAATGCACCTTAACTTAGGAGAAATTCTAGTCCTCGTTTCTCCACTTCAGCTGCACTCTCTCTCCGGTAGCAGGCGGTGCAGCACTGGAGGTGGATGGCCACTCTCCAGCTCTCCTTCTGTGCCCTCTTCTGACTATTCTTGTGGTAGGGTTTAAGGTGGTACAACATACTTGTTCTACCAAAAGAATACTTGTTGGCAGTACCCTGTGAAAGGGTCTTATTGCACGAGTTGCATAGTACAAATTTAGCAACAGTTTTTGTTTTCCCAGATGGAATAGTGGAGAAATCCCAGGCAATATTTTGCCTTTTTGGGGCTGGTTCTTCATCGCCAGGGTCTTCCTGATGTCCCTGTGACTCCTGCTCCTCTGGTTGCTGTTGCACCTCCTGCTGCTCACTGCCTCCTGTTGCCATTTGTGATGAAAAAAATGACAAAAAAATGACAAAAACAGAGTTCTGCACAAGTAGTACATCACAGCTCCAAGAAAGAACCAAATAACAACTGGAACCTTCAAGAAAGAAGAAATAGGTGGGAGCTTCCTTTGAAGGTTAATAAAAAGTGCTTTCTTCAATCATATCTCTTTATTGCCAGGTCACATGATCTTCAGAAACACCAACATCATCGCGAAGACCATCGTGCTCGCGAAGACATGAAAAACAATCAAACAAAATGCTGTACATTCATGTTAATAACATAAATACACGTTTAAACACTATGGGGCCGATTACGATGGCAGTCGGAAAACCTCCCCGACCGCCATGGTAGCAGAAAACAACCGCCCGCAGGTCCAGCGGGAAAGCCGCGGGCAGATTAGGATGTCCCGCCATAAAAAACCGACCGGGGCGGTAAGAGCCACCGAAAAACCGCTCGTAGCGGGCGGAGAAGGTGAAAACCCGTCCTCTGCGGTCGCATTCTCGGAGGAAACAAATCAAACCGCCGCCACGACAGCGGAGACATCGGACGGAACATTAGGATATCCCCGATGTGACCGCGGTACGTTCCGCTGAATCCGACCGCCGAAAACGCCAACAGTGATGAATGGGAGAGCCGCCGGAAGAACTGCAGCATAGCCACCGCTGCGGACGCTCCGTTACAAATATGGCGGTCGACAGAAAAAAATCACAACAAGGTCACAAAGTGCACACAGCAAACTAGCCATGCACCCAAAAACACACAACACACCCCAATGACACAACCACATGGCAACTACAAAAATCAAAATCCCAGGACAACCCACACAACACACCTGACAGCAATACCCCATTTGGACACACCCACATAGCTGGATATAAAACCAGCCCCTTCCCTGACCACAATCCTTTGCAATACTCCACAACTGAAGGGCCCAACACCAGAGCACAAAGGAGAGGCAAATCTGCACACCATCACTACTCACACCACACACAGCACCACCACCACTTACACACCTGCACCTCTAACCCCTCTGCACATCACACACCATACACATCACCGCCACCCCCACCACTTACACACCTGCACCTCAAACCCCTCAGCACATCACATACCATGGCACCACAGAAAATGCCAAAATTCACAGATAGTGAGTTGACAATCATGGTAGATCAGATAGTCAGAGTTGAACCACAACTGTTTGGTAACCTGGTCCAACAGACACCATTAGCCAGAAGAAATCAAATGTGGGCAAGGATAGTCGATAAGGTCAATGCAGTAGGGACGATCCCACGCAACAGACAGGAAATCATGAGGCGGTGGCATGACCTGAAGAGTGTTGTCAAAAAGAAGAGGAGCAAGAACCATGAGCTGGCTCAGAGGACTGGCGGTGGCCCTCCCATTCCACCAAGAACATTCACTGCATGGGAGGAGAAGGTGCTTGCCATACTGCATCCAGAGAGTCTCACAGGAATACCCGGGGGAGTGGAGGCTGGTAAGTACAAACAAATGTAGCCCATTACACAAAAATGTACTGTCAAGCACAACTACAAAGCTCCATCTCAGAGCCACAAGTATATCCATATGCACCACAATATCCAACACATGTCCCACAGATGTAACATCCACTACATCTGAATCACACCAAAAGGTAGCCAACATTTACAGGGCAGAATGTGCCCAGGCAAATAGCACTACAACTCCCAGCATGCCCCCTGTCCCACCCCTGAGCAGGATGGAGCACTCCACACCCAGAAGCATTGGGAAGCCATTGTCACACTACAAACAAACTAACAGCTATGTAGCCATCTTCCCTGGGAGGGCTGTTTGGGGGTGGGAGGCCTGCAGTACTACTCCCACCAGGCCCCCTTGCTCCCTAGCACATCAAGATGGAGCACTCCCTCCCACCCAGATGCATGTGTCACTCATTGCACTGTCCACTTCAAACTAACAGCTAGGTAGCCATCTTCCCTGGGAGGGCTGTTTGGGGGTGGGAGGCCTGCACAACAACTCCCACCAGGCCCCCTGTCCAACCCCTGAGCAGGATGGAGCACTCCACACCCAGAGCATTTGGAAGCCATTGTCTCACTACAAACAAACTAACAGCTAGGTAGACATCTCCCTTGGGAGGGCTGTTTGGGTGTGGGATGCCTGCACAACAACTCCCACCAGGCCCCCTGTCCCACCCCTGAGCAGGATGGAGCACTCCACACCCAGAAGCATTTGGAAGCCATTGTCTCACTACAAACAAACTAACAGGTAGGTAGCCATCTTCCCTGGGAGGGCTGTTTGGGGGTGGGAGGCCTGCAGTACTACTCCCACCAGGCCCCCTGTCCCACCCCTGAGCAGGATGGAGCACTCCACACCCAGAAGCATTTGGAAGCCATTGTCTCACTACAAACAAACTAACAGGTAGGTAGCCATCTTCCCTGGGAGGGCTGTTTGGGGGTGGGAGGCCTGCAGTACTACTCCCACCATGCCCCCTTGCTCCCCAGCACATCAAGATGGAGCACTCCCTCCCACCCAGATGCTTGTGTCACTCATTGAACTGTCCACTTCAAACTAACAGCTAGGTAGCCAATCTTCCCTGGGAGGGCTGTTTGGGGGTGGGAGGCCTGCAGTACTACTCCCACCATGCCCCCTTGCTCCCCAGCACATCAAGATGGAGCACTCCCTCCCACCCAGATGCATGTGTCACTCATTGCACTGTCCACTTCAAACTAACAGCTAGGTAGCCATCTTCCCTGGGAGGGCTGTTTGGGTGTGGGAGGCCTGCACAACAACTCCCACCAGGCCCCCTGTTCCACCCCTGAGCAGGATGGAGCACTCCACACCCAGAAGCATCTGGAATCCATTGTCTCACTACAAACAAACTAACAGCTAGGTAGCCATCTTCCCTGGGAGGGCTGTTTGGGGGTGGGAGGCCTGCAGTACTACTCCCACCATGCCCCCTTGCTCCCCAGCACATCACGATGGAGCACTCCCTCCCACCCAGATGCATATGTCACTCATTGCACTGTCCACTTCAAACTAACAGCTAGGTAGCCATCTTCCCTGGGAGGGCTGTTTGGGGTTGGGAGGCCTGCAGTACTACTCCCACCATGCCCCCTTGCTCCCCAGCACATCAAGATGGAGCACTCCCTCCCACCCAGATGCATGTGTCACTCATTGCACTGTCCACTTCAAACTAACAGCTAGGTAGCCATCTTCCCTGTGAGGGCTGTTTGGGGGTGGGAGGCCTGCACAACAACTCCCACCATGCCCCCTGTCACACCCCTGAGCAGGATGGAGCACTCCACACCCAGAAGCATTTGGAAGCCATTGTCTCACTACAAACAAACTAACAGCTAGGTAGACATCTCCCCAGGGAGGGCTGTTTGGGTGTGGGAGGCCTGCACAACAACTCCCACCAGGCCCCCTGTCCCACCCCTGAGCAGGATGGAGCACTCCACACCCAGAAGCATTTGGAAGCCATTGTCTCACTACAAACAAACTAACAGGTCTGTAGCCATCTTCCCTGGGAGGGCTGTTTGGGGGTGGGAGGCCTGCAGTACTACTCCCACCAGGCCCCCTGTCCCACCCCTGAGCAGGATGGAGCACTCCACTCCCAGAAGCATTTGGAAGCCATTGTCTTACTACAAACAAACTAACAGGTAGGTAGCCATCTTCCCTGGGAGGGCTGTTTGGGGGTGGGAGGCCTGCAGTACTACTCCCACCATGCCCCCTTGCTCCCCAGCACATCAAGATGGAGCACTCCCTCCCACCCAGATGCATGTGTCACTCATTGCACTGTCCACTTCAAACTAACAGCTAGGTAGCCATCTTCCCTGGGAGGGCTGTTTGGGGGTGGGAGGCCTACAGTACTTCTCCCACCTTACCCCCTTGCTCCCCAGCACATCAAGATGGAGCACTCCCTCCCACCCAGATGCATGTGTCACTCTTTGCACTGTCTACTTCAAACTAACAGCTAGGTAGCCATCTTCCCTGGGAGGGCTGTTTGGGTGTGGGAGGCCTGCACAACAACTCCCACCAGGTCCCATGTCTCACCCCTGAGCAGGATGGAGCACTCCACACCCAGAAGCATCTGGAAGCCATTGTCTCACTACAAACAAACTAACAGCTAGGTAGCCATCTTCCCTGGGAGGGCTGTTTGGGGGTGGGAGGCCTGCAGTACTACTCCCACCAGGCCCCCTTGCTCCCCAGCACATCAAGATGGAGCACTCCCTCACACCCAGATGCATGTGTCACTCATTGCACTGTCCACTTCAAACTAACAGCTAGGTAGCCATCTTCCCTGGGAGGGCTGTTTGGGGTTGGGAGGCTTGCAGTACTACTCCCACCATGCCCCCTTGCTCCCCAGCACATCAAGATGGAGTACTCCCTCCCACCCAGATGCACGTGTCACTCATTGTACTGTCCACTTCAAACTAACAGCTAGATAGCCATCTTCCCTGGGAGGGCTGTTTGGGTGTAGGAGGCCTGCACAACAACTCCCATCAGGCCCCCTGTCCCACCCCTGAGTAGGATGGAGCACTCCACACACCCAGAAGCATTTGGAAGCCATTGTCTCACTACAAACAAACTAACAGGTAGGTAGCCATCTTCCCTGGGAGGGCTGTTTGGGGGTGGGAGGCCTGCACAACAACTCCCACCAAGCCCCCTGTCCCACCTCTGAGCAGGATGGAGCACTCCACACCCAGAAGCACGTGGAAGCCATTGTCTCACTACAAACAAACTAACAGCTAGGTAGCCATCTTCCCTGGGAGGGCTGTTTGGGGTTGGGAGGCCTGCAGTACTACTCCCACCATGCCCCCTAGTTCCCCAGCTCATCAAGATGGAGCACTCCCTCCCACCCAGATGCATGTGTCAGTCATTGCACTGTCCAATTCAAACTAACAGGTAGGTAGACATATTATGCCCTCTTGTCCCATCCCTGAGCAGGATGGAAGCCTCCAACACACACACACATAGATGTGACAGAAATCCAACCCAAATGTGATAACAGAACAGGTAAGTAGCCAATACATGCACCCAGCCATTCCTCCCAAAAAGCATGGTGCCATATGACAACACCAGCCCTCTCATCACACAAAAATACACACAGATCCAATTGCCACTCACAGTGTGCAGACAGCTAAGCAAATGTAACTGCCACAGCAACCAAAGTGTGACACACCAATTCACATGTAGAAGAAACTCTGTGCACAATCATGCACAGTACTGAATGCCATGTGTAAGTGCCATGTGGCCAGAGCAGCAAGGACCATATGTAAACAAAGAAAGCCTGGTTGTTGGTACAAATTCATATTTGCACATGACACTACAAAGGTATGCATGAGATGACAATGGCCAGGACATGCTCAGATGTAACGTCTGCCAGGGCAGAGTGACCAACAAAGAGGCGTCACAGAAATGTTTCGTTGCGCCAGTCCCTAGATGGCAACATGTCCCTGTAATCACAAAACATGCACGTGGCACATGGTATGTTGTGACACCTCACACCATGGACAACTAATGCATGTACCTCAACATGATCTCAGGAGGCACAGTAGTGCGCATACAAACAATGTGATGACGAGTCAACTGTGTGGTGTACAAACAGTGAATAATACACAGCCAACACAAAGCTTGCGGGGTGCACTACAATGACCATTTCTCATCTGTCCCACAGGTGACCAAGAACTGACTGCAGAGGACAACACCAGCAACCTGCAGAGCCAGTCTCCCCCCCCCTGGAACATGGACTCTCGTATGTTGACTATAGGTATTCAGAGGACGATGACCCAGGAGCCGGCCCATCTGGTGTGCCAGGGCGCAACCGGTCCCAGGAACCCATCGTCCCCCCAACAAATCTGCAGCAACACCAACAGCTACGCAGACCCCTGCTGTTACCGCCTATGTGTCCTACACCACCACCACCAGTGCTGCCTGCAACACCCTCCCTGTCCCAGAGGATGACCAACCCACACCACCAACCGAGGTGGGCAGGGAGAGGATGCGGGTGCCTACAGTGGTGATGCAACAGGTCCGTGGCAGCAGGGCAGGTGGGAGTGGCAGGGTCACTCACAGACAACCAGAGCCTGGGACCGAAGCCCTGGACAGCATAAACAGAGTCCTTGGGGCATATGAACGGGCCCAGGGACGAACGGTCCGGGCAGAAGAGGATTCCCGCAAGCTCCTCCTGCTGAAGAGGTCCATGGACACCCGCATGGGACAAATTGTGTACCTCTTGGGCCAGATCGTGGCGGCACTGAGGGACAGGCCTGCGCCACTAACAACACCTCCCCCTCCCCCTGCTGAGCTGCAGGATGACAGTTCAACATCCTCCCCTGCGGCCACAGAGAGGGGTGAGTCCTCAGACCCCCCAGGCGCCACAGCAGAGGCCCCCCCTGCCATGCGACGAAGGGGCCGTCCCAAGAAATCCCTGGGAGTATCCCGTGGCAAAGCACCTGCCAAACGTCAGTCACTGAGCCAGCCATGATGGCAACACTCTTCACTACTTCATTGACTGTTTGGACTGTCCTTACCCACACTGCCTTGTGAATGGCATCTGTCTGTTGGACTGGGTCACCACATCAATGTGGTGACTACTCGATTCTCTCACTTACCATAACTGTCAACTCACTGCTTCACTAATCACCTCAATGTAAATGTTCACCCCCACATATGTCACCATTGTAATTAAAACTCCTTACACACATGTTGTTGTTTCTGCTCCGTCTTTATTCCAGGATGTGCAGTCATCACCATGATTAAAATGTAACAGGAGTATGGAATGTATGTAGGCAAGGAGAGGCTGAAGGGACCTAGGAAAACACAACAGAATAAGATTCACTAGTCTGGGTGTGGCATCACAGACATCACACAACACATACCATAAAGCTAATACAACATGCACACATCACAATGGGCAACAAGTGCCAACATACACATCCTGTAGATGTTCAAAATCACCCTGTCCCATAAATATTGTCAGCCACCACTGAGTCAACAACAGGCTGCAGCCACAAAGCTCACATACACCTTCACAACAACAGCAACATCATCAGACAATGGGTCCGTTGTACATTGAAACTCACCTTCAAGTGAAGTAGCGGCTGATGAGCTGTTGACGCAGGTCAACACCATCCTCCTCTCCACTGTCCTCATCACTGGACATGGGTTGGTTTGCAGGTGGGGGCCGTGGCTGCTCATCAACATCCAAGAGCAGGGGGATATCCTTGTGAATGGCTAGGTTGTGGAGCATGCAGCACGCCACAGCAATCTGACACACCTTCCTGGGCGAGTACATGAGTGCACCTCCCGTCTTTTCAAGGCAGCTAAATCGTGACTTCAGGAGACCAAAAGTCCGCTCCACCACACGACGTGTCCTCCCATGTGCATCATTGTAGCATACATCAGCTGGTGTCCTGGGATTCCGCAGTGGGCTCAGCAACCACGGGCGGTTGGGATATGCAGAGTCACCTAGGTGTGAGAGACACAGATAAACCTTGTAATTATACTGTGGCAGAGGACAGCATGTCACACACACAGCACGCTACTGGACTCTTCGTACTCACCCACAATCCATGCACGCTCAGGAAGCAGATTACTCATGAGCTGTGGTACAATGCTGTTCTGTATGATGTATGAGTCATGGGCCGAGCCTGGATATTTGGCACACACGTGCGTGATGCTCATGTCCGCCTGGCACACCACTTGCACATTAATGGAGAGGAAATGTTTTCGATTCCTATAAATGTGCTCCCGTGCCTGTGGTGGAACAAGCCCAACATGGGTGCAATCAATGGCCCCAACAACATGGGGGATGTGTCCAAGGGCATAAAAGTCTCCCTTCACAGCCGCCAATTCCGGCACCCTGGGGAAATGGATATACCTGTCCTTGTATATCATCATGGCGGACAAGACATCTCACGCAGCACCATGCTGAACATGGGTTGCGACATCCCACCTGCGCTAGACACCGTGTGCTGGAATGATCCAGAGGGAAAAAAATGCAGAGCCGCCATCACCTTAGATGTTGGGGTGAAAGCTGTTGGATATGTTCTGCGAGGCTGCAGGTGGGGCTCCAACATAGCACAGAGGTTTTGTAGGGTGGCTCTGTCCAGACGGAACTTCCGGATGAACTCCTCATCCTCCATGTCTGCCAGCACGGTGTAGGGACGATGCAGATTTGGTCTCCTCCTAGTTGAGATGAAAGTGGACACATGTCAATTCAATACACCCTGAGACGTGTACAACATCTTACGTTTTGACTGACACAACGCCAACAATTACTGTCATCACAATTGAGTTACAGAGCAGCTTACACGTAGGGACACCTTCAGCCACACTACTCGCACACTTGTCCCCTTTCACACAGCAAGTACATCCAAAAAAACATCTGACTATGCGAATGCACGTAGGGAAATGGCCACATCTAGCATGGGCAGGCCTGAGGGTATTTCATACAGCATATGTGTAAAACTGCAACACCACTGTCTCATACCTAGCTGCTGTACCTGACACACCTTCAGGCGTGAGATGAACATGGCACACATCAACAACACAATGACCACAGGCTGAGCGTAAACAACAAGTGTGTGCATGATCCAAGAAAACAAGACAGTCAAATCTGCACATTCTACATTAAGACATACATCACTGTGATTTTCACAGCACTTTCACACATTGACATGTGTACACATTTGAGAGTCCATAACAACACTGTGCGGTGTACATGCCCATCAATATCACTAGTGACATGTGAGTGAGTACATGCCAATGTACTACATGACATACACAAACATGGCATGTGTAGTCAGCAGTGTGTCAAATGTGACACTGGCATTGTGTGCACAATGATGTGCCATTAATCATGTGGCCACTGTGCACTGTTGATGACTGGCCATTGGCCATTGACACAGCATGATGTGTCCATAGGTGCTGACAAAGTGTCCCGCCACCCAAATCACGGTCACAGGCACCAATGTATGGCACCCAAATCGCGGAAGCTACCTCCTGCCACCAGCGGTGTGTCACCACCAACCCTTCAAACACAATCGCGGTAGTGAGAGACATATATGTATCGACAAATGGCGGTTGGCATGCTCCGCCACCCAAATCACGGTCACAGACACCAATGTATGGCACCCAAATTGTGGAAGCTACCTCCTGACACCAGCGGTGTTTCACCACCAACCCCTCGAACACAATCGCGGTAGTGAGAGACATATATGTATCGACAAATGGAGGTTGGCATGCTCCGCCAGCCAAATCACGGTCACAGGCACCAATGTATGGCACCCAAATCGTGGAAGCTACCTCCTGCCACCAGCGGTGTGTCACCACTAATCCCTCGAACACACTCGCGGTAGTGAGAGATATATATGTATTGACAAATGGCGGTTGGCATGCTCCGCCACCCAAATCACGGTCACAGGCACCAATGTATGGCACCCAAATTGCGGTAGCTACCTCCTGCCACCAGCGGTGTCTCACCACCAACCCCTCAAACACAATCACGGTAGTGAGAGACATATATGTATCGACAAATGGCGGTTGGCATGCTCCGCCACCCAAATCACGGTCACAGGCACCAATGTATGGCACCCAAATCGCGGAAGCTACCTCCTGCCACCAGCGGTGTGTCACCACCAATCCCTCAAACACACTCACAGTAGTGAGAGATATATATGTATTGACAAATGGCGGTTGGCATGCTCCGCCACCCAAATCACGGTCACAGGCACCAATGTATGGCACCCAAATTGCGGAAGCTACCTCCTGCCACCAGCGGTGTCTCACCACCAACCCCTCGAACACAATCGCGGTAGTGAGAGACATATATGTTTCGACAAATGGCGGTTGGCATGCTCCGCCACCCAAATCACGGTCACAGGCACCAATGTATGGCACCCAAATCGCGGAAGCTACCTCCTGCCACCAGCGGTGTGTCACCACCAATCCCTCGAACACACTCACGGTAGTGAGAGACATATATGTATTGACAAATGGCGGTTGGCATGCTCCGCCATGCCGATCCCGGTCACTCATAGCAATGTATGGCCCCGGAATCGCGGAAGCGCGCGCCTGTCCCCTGCGGTGTGTCACCGCCATGAACCATGCCCTTACAGCCAATGGGAACCGCAATCGCGGTAGCCTGATGCAATTTTGAAAATCGCGGAAGGCGTGCTCCGCCAACGCGGAGCCGGTCATTGGATGTATTTGAATAAGGCAGACCTGGAACACCAATTGCAGCAGCTTAGAACCACTGAAACGAGCCCAGGGGGCTATATATGTGTGTGAGAGCCACACATTTACACAGCTCACAGAGCCTGCTGCCTGCCACCCCTCACCACCAACTGCTTCTGCTGCTGCTGTCTCCAGGGCCTGCTGCCTGCCACCCCTCACCACCAACTGCTTCTGCTGCTGCTGTCTCCAGGGCCTGCTGCCTGCCACCCCTCACCACCAACTGCTTCTGCTGCTGCTGTCTCCAGGGCCTGCTGCCTGCCACCCCTCACCACCAACTGCTTCTGCTGCTGCTGACTCCTGCACACAGTGATGGCGCGGACTAAGAAGATCCGTGCCACTCCCTTCACCACCGAGGAGCTGGAGGTCCTGGTGGACGAGGTTCTCACCCAGTATCCGAGGCTATATGGTGCACCAAATGTTGTGGTAAGTCTCTCAGAGTGGGAGTGAGAGTGCAGGGGGGCACACATGAAGTTGATCTGCTGCAGTATGTGCGTGAGAGTGTGGGGTTGTGTCATGCACTGGCTAGCATGCTGTCCCCAGGGGGAAGGGGTGTTTAGCCTATTCCACACGTTTCCCTGCCTGCACATCCAGATTTGAGAGACATGTTTTGTCTTGTCAGTCATACAGTGATGCAGCAAGTTTGGAATGCAGGAGTCAGGACAGTGATTGCTAGTGTGAATGTCTGTGTGGGTCCCTGATGTCCTTCACAGGCCCATTTGTGGAATTATCTAGGGTTGTTGTCCAGAGGGTAGTGATGGAATTGTATATAACTCAATATGTGCCTCATCTCTAGTTCTGCACCATGCTCAGGACCTCAATCCCCGAGGGTGACACTCTTGTTGCTCATTCACCTATGACACTGTAGATTTCCACATTATTGTGCACAGACCCTTCCATCACCACCAGCATGTGCACATACTCGCATGTGTTGGCACTGTTTGTGTTTCCAAATTGTCCCTTCATGTAACAGTTCAGATGCCCCACGTTGGACCTGTGTGACCCCACCTGGCCTGCACATTCACCGCACAAACTGACCGGGACACATCACTGAATGTACAGAGTGTCAAATTTGTGCTTTTAATCTTGACTCTCCATCAATGATCCATTTCAGCCATGTAGTTCAAGCACGACAGGCCTTGTGATGAGGGGTTGCGTTTGTGAGATCATGTCCCTCAATGTGACCTCCACGACACAGTGAGCCAGTTAAAGGGCAAGTGCATTGAGGGCTGTGCAGTGTTGGACCTAGTGAGTCTACCCCCATACATATGTTGATATGTGATGTATGTCTTGCTCTGCATGAAAATGGATAGTAGATGTGGACAGACTACACATGGCTTAATGTGCTGGCATCCAGCATGTGTATGAGATGGGCAGGTACTGTGTCCACCCTCACACCTGCATGCATTTACATGTGGTTCTCCCATGCTGATGTTCCATGTGAGATGCATTCTTGTCTCTTTTAGACATATCTGTCGATTTGGGATGAGTTAGTATCATGCTCCTGTGCTGAGAGATATTGGTACATAACACTGTGTCACTGATGTTTTCCCCTCTTCTCTCCCATACCTGCAGCTCAAAGTACACCAGCGTAAGGCCGTGTGGAGGGCCATTGCATGCAAGGTGCGGGCTCTGGGTGTCTGCAACCGCCGGCGCACCCACTGTCACAAGAGGTGGGATGACATCTGTCGGCTGAGCAAGAACGTGGCCGAGATGACACTGGGGCTGATCCCTCGGGCCGGAAGGTTGGCGCAGCATGACACCACTCATGGCACGCATCTTAGCTGTGACGCAGCCACGACTGGATGCACGTCGGAAGAAGCATCAGCCGCAAGCTGGGGGTGAGTATTCTGGGAGTCAGTCATACAGTGACGCAGCAAGTTTGGAATGCAGGAGTCAGGACAGTGATTGCTAGTGTGAATGTCTGTGTGGGTCCCTGATGTCCTTCACAGGCCCATTTGTGGAATTATCTAGGGTTGTTGTCCAGAGGGTAGTGATGGAGTTGTATATAACTCAATATGTGCCTCATCTCTAGTTCTGCACCATGCTCAGGACCTCAATCCCGAGGGTGACACTCTATTGCTCATTCACCTATGACACTGTAGATTTCCACATTATTGTGCACAGACCCTTCCATCACCACCAGCATGTGCACATACTCGCATGTGTTGGCACTGTTTGTGTTTCCAAATTGTCCCTTCATGTAACAGTTCAGATGCCCCACGTTGGACCTGTGTGACCCCACCTGGCCTGCACATTCACCGCACAAACTGACAGGGACACATCACTGAATGTACAGAGTGTCAAATTTGTGCTTTTAATCTTGACTCTCCATCAATGATCCATTTCAGCCATGTAGTTCAAGCACGACAGGCCTTGTGATGAGGGGTTGCGTTTGTGAGATCATGTCCCTCAATGTGACCTCCATGACACAGTGAGCCAGTTAAAGGGCAAGTGCATTGAGGGCTGTGCAGTGTTGGACCCAGTGAGTCTACCCCCATACATATGTTGATATGTGATGTATGTCTTGCTCTGCATGAAAATGGATAGTAGATGTGGACAGACTACACATGGCTTAATGTGCTGGCATCCTGCATGTGTATGAGATGGGCAGGTACTGTGTCCACCCTCACACCTGCATGCATTTACGTGTGGTTCTCCCATGCTGATGTTCCATGTGAGATGCATTCTTGTCTCTTTTAGACATATCTGTGGATTTGGGATGAGCAAGTATCATGCTCCTGTACTGAGAGATATTGGTACATAACACTGTGTCACTGATGTTTTCCCCTCTTCTCTCCCATACCTGCAGCTCAAAGTACACCAGCGTAAGGCCGTGTGGAGGGCCATTGCATGCAAGGTGCGGGCTCTGGGTGTCTGCAACCGCCGGCGCACCCACTGTCACAAGAGGTGGGATGACATCTGTCGGCTGAGCAAGAACGTGGCCGAGATGACACTGGGGCTGATCCCTCGGGCCGGAAGGTTGGCGCAGCGCAGCATGACACCACTCATGGCATGCTTCTTAGCTGTGACGCAGCCACGACTGGATGCAAGTCGGAAGAAGCATCAGCAGCAAGCTGGGGGTGAGTATTCGGGGAGTGTGACTTTGGGTGGTGAGTGGCTGCATGTGTTCCAAGCCTGGGCCAGTGCAGGGCTCTGATGTTGCTAGTGTGATGCAATGGCATGTAAGTTGCCTCGGTGTTGGGTGCAGCTGTCATGCATTCTCCCTACATGTACTTTCCCATGTCATTGGTGTAATGGCCCTTGGATTTGCATTTGTAGTTGTGACCTTCTGGTACCATCTTCATTGGGGTAGTCAGGGACATCCCATGGCAGTGACCGGCAGAGTGCTTCATCTGAGTGTGCCATCATCAATGTGTGCATTTACTGACGTCAGATTTGTGAGGACTACACATCTGGCACCAATGTGCAACTGTAGTTGGGCCCCAAGGTACAACATGGTGGATAGCATGTGCTCATGGCCATTGTGGACTGATATTTTGGAGGCTGTCCCTGTGTTGGCCACTTCTGCTGGCTCAAGATGTGACAGTGGCAACATGTTGGGAGGAACATCTTTTCCCCCCTCAGGTGTGCACAGAGGGATCTGTGTGTCTGGTTACACGGAGCCACCAACAGGCTATTTGTCTGTGTGTTCATCACATGGGTGACTTATGCCAAGTATGCATGATGCCAAGAAAGATTCGACTTTTGGATTGAGGTTGCACAATGTTACTGCCCATGGTGTTGTGCAACATGGAGAATTCATCATCTTTTGTGATGCTTTGCTTGCATATATTTTTAATGTTGATGCCAATGTACTGATCCTACATCTCTCTCTCTATCATGCAGCATCTCCCGTGGGCACGGAAGGACAGGGGACGGACACCGGTGGTGAGGGATCCAGCACAACTGCTGCACACGAGCATAGTGACACGGATGTCACCAGCGCATCAGAGGGGGACAGGAGTCTTCTAGAGGAGTCGCAGCCAGAGACGCAGACCTCAAAGTCATCTGACGATGGTGGAGACGCATCTATGTTGTTGGGCACAGGGAACGGGGACTCTGCCTCATCATTGACCACACAGCGTCCAGTGCCCACCCTCCCAGCTACTCTCACTGTTGCTGCCCGTGTCCGCACCACCAAAAAGGGAAGGGTGTCCTTCACCCCAGGCACCGCTGCCCCTGCCCCTGTCCCCCCTGCTGCCATCGGTGCTGAGTCTGTGGAGCTTTTGCGCCAGCTGTGTGTGGTGCAGACAGCTCTCCTCAATGCCTTCATTGACCACGACAAGAAATTGGCACAGCTGGTTGCTTACGTGGAGGACGTTCATTCAGACGTGGGTGGGCTACACCGTACTGTACAGTCTCTGTCCTCTGCGGTGACGGCAGCCATTCAACTGGCCCAATCTCATGGTCCACCTCCAGTCCCTAGGTCCACCACCCTGCTAGTGGCCACGTCTGATGATAGTGACCACAGACCCCACACATCAAGTGAGAGATACAGCACACGCAGCACACGACAGCAGCAGCCCAAGCAGTCCAGGGCGCAGACACCATCCCCACAGAAAGCTAAAGCCACCCCAGACCGCAGAGGCAAAAGCCCTTCAGGCGACACCCAGGGCAAGGAAGCCAAGAAGCATGCCTCAGGATCACATGCCTCAAAGGCATCCCCAGCCAAGGACTCACCTGTCCCAAAAGTGTCTCGCAAAGACAAGCAGACAGTTTCCGTGCCCAGTGAGAAACAGGTGCCTGTTAAGAGTACATGTAAAAAGAGCTCCATGGCAGGTTCACCCACAACATCAACTCCCATCCAGAGCCCTGTGAAGCAGGGAATAGAGCCCACTGTAGGGGGTACACCTGGTGAACAGGGGATGCAGGGGCAGAGGCAATCCCGGGCCAAGCGCACCGCTGAATCCAGCACATCCCCAGAGGGAGGGCCACCGTCTGCACATGATCCTGCTTTTGTGGTGAGTGTGCCTGTTGTGTACACGCCACTTGGCATGAATCCCAAGACAGTGGACCATTTCGAATCCCAAAGAAGTGGAAGGGCACCCTTCCAGTATCTCCCACACACACTGTGTCTCAGGGCAGCATGAGTACACCTCCACGTGCCACCACCCCACCTGGTCCTAGCAGCCCTTAGGCTTCCCAAACCACTGATGGCTCAACCCCAGCTGGGCCTCTCTCTCCCCGGTCCAGTCTCCCAACCGTCCCCGACACACAGCCACCTCCCAGTCAGAATGTCAGCCAAGTCTGAGTGTTAGTCCCCCTCACACACATGTCTCTCCCACAGTGGTGCCATGTGTGAGAAGTTGGCCTGGCATATGCTGTCCACTAATTATAGTGGGCACCTTGCACCAGTCCAAACAACCCCTTATTGGAGATAGGTTAAAGACAACCTTTATTGAAAGCTATCCTAGTGGTAGCTATGGAGAGCAGCCTTCAGGCTAAGTCTTGAAGGAATGTAAAGCAGCTTGTTTTACCAGCCTATAATCTCTTGAGTGACCAAATGAAAGAGGACCACACCAGGTATATATTCAAAATATATGTATTTATTGCTAAACACACCCCTCTAGTCTCTTTATGAGGCTAGAGTTCGAAGTACATAAGTTATAAGTTAGTTATCTACAGTAATAGCACAAATACACGTTTGAGCCCTAGGGGCGTACCAAACCATATACCAATAAAGTGGTATAAGAACCACGACTGAGCTAGACACAGGGCCTAGAGCCTGTAGAAGTGCTTGGACCACAAGGAACCACCCAAGGTAGTGACACAGGGGACCCACGGGGGACGCGTGCAGTGTATGAACACAGCCGCGAATCGCCGTTTACTTCTATGGGGAAAGTTGCGGTTTGAATTTAAAAGAAAAGGGACACTTAGAGGAGGACTTGGAGCAAACCCTTTGAGAACTAGGCTGTTCTAGTGTCAATACCCACGGGAGCACCGGAGTACTCGAGTTACCTCACCCAGGGAGCCGGGTGCATAGGTACCTTTCGGGGTCGGGTTTCGTCGTCGCTTTCAATGGCGATCTGCTGCAAAGTGCTGCTGGCGGCCAAGTCGAAAGTTTTCGGGTGGATCCAAAGGTGGATCGAAGATCTGAAGAACCTGAAAGCAGAGGGGACAGAGTCTGGGTCACTAGCCAGTGACCAGGAAGGCGATGAGCAGATGCCCACCGATGTCGAGTGCTTCAGGTAGGTTGACAGTCCTCTTGACTCTTCAGCCACGAGGTCCAGGAGGCGTCGACGACAACCAGGAGCTGGATTCAAGCTGTCCCATGACGTCTGTCGATAGCAGGGGTGTCGGTGACCGGATTGGACCCAACAAGCCTTGGCAACGGCAAGTCTTGTGGAAATGGAAGAAGGACGATGTTGCAGACTAGCAAGATCTGAGGGACTCACCCAGCAAGGATAAGTCAGGGCACGCCTGGAGCAACCAGGGAGCCCAAGCAGAAGAAGATTGGCCTTCGGGAGGGCCTACTAGCCAACGGACTAGCGACCGCGAAGGAGCCTCATGTGGACGCACTTGGAGCTGGCTCACAGGACACTCGTGGAGTGGAGGCCAGTGATCTTCGGAGCAGTCGGTGCTGGAGGCTGGGGCTACTCGGAGCCCAAAGCACAACTTTGTGGGAGACCCAGAAGAGGATGCACTTACAAAAGTACGCGGTGTCCAGGGGTCACGGTTCCATGTTACTCACGATAGCCACGGGCCTCAGCTCTGCTGGGGACTCAGGGTAGCCTCGTGGAAGTCTGGAAATCCACCTCTGGTGATGCAAAGACTTCGGCGTCCGGCGGGAGCTTCAGCGATGCAGACTGGACAATTGCTTCGTTGGTGCCTGCCAAGCAGGGGAGTCACTCCTTGACCCCAAGGGAGATTCTTCAGTCCTCTAATCTTAAAGTAGAGCGTCGAAGGTCCAGGATTCTGTGTCAGAGTTTCGTCCAGGTAAATCTAAAGTCCTAAGGACTGGGGTCACATACTTATACTAAGGTAGGGGGTTGGACATACTCTGTGGTCCCACCTATGGGAGGGTCAGGGCAGAGGGGTGGTTACACCCCTTTCCCTTTGTCCAGTTTTGCCCCAGAGCAGGGGCTGGAAGCCCCTGAGCCAGTTTGAACTGGGGTATGCACAGGGACACCAAATGTGCCCCCGGTGCAGGACTTCAAAGCACCAGAGAGTGCTCCCGCCCAGTCCCAATACACACTATCCTGTCTGGGGAGGTGGTTACACCTCCCTGGGACAGGAAACCTATTGTCCAGGCCTCCCCTGCCGGAGTTTCGGTCAGCAGCAGGAGGCCAGACTCGTGTCTGTGGCAGCGGCATCCATTTTGTGATGCCAGGGCTCTGGAAAGTCAGTACCGGGTATACCGGTGCGTACATGTCTCTCCCTCTAGAAGGGTAGAATGCTACCCCGCCGCCAGAACTGGTGGGGGTAGTATTCCAAGATGTTTGACACCAAACACGACATGTTTCCGTGCAGCCATCCCAAAGTTAGCATTTAACGCGAGGTTATAATGCGCTTAAGAGTATATGGTCAGGCTGCACTACAAACAGCATCAGAGAAGGGTCTCCGAACGCTGCAGAGGGGCCCAGCTCATGCAGGGGCACCCTCTCACATAGGAACCACGCACTCTGCCTTCAGGATTGACAAGGCCTGCCATAGGAGTGACTTATAGGTTTATATGTGTGTATGTATGTAGTGATATAGGTAGCCTATATCACAGTAAGAGGTGCATGCACCACCTTACCCAGGCTGCAGTAGCAGGCCTGTGGTGTCAGTTTGGATGGCCTTCCAGGGGTGGCACAATACATGCTGCAGCCCCTGGTAGGCCTCTGAGGTACCTATGCCCTGGGTACATAGTATACCATATACTAGGGACTTATAAGGGCACTCCAGATTCCAATCAGAGATGTGCCTAAGGCACATGGAAACCATTTTAGAGAGGAAGCAGCTAGTCTGGGGTTCTGATTACCAGGGCCCCAGCCAGACTAAGGTCGAAAAACAGTGAAGCATCAGCAAAAGTGGGGTACCCATGTGAAGCAGATCCTACTCTCCTACACAACCCCCCCAAACGTAGGGACATTAAACTAACCTTGCCCAGTTAAGTCTTCATGTTCTAAGTGGAAGTACCTAGAGAGTCCATCTGCATTGGCATGGTTACTCCCAGGTCTATGTTCCACTGTGAAGTCCATCCCCTGTAGGGAAATGGACCACCTAAGCAGTTTGGGGTTTTCACCCTTCATTTGTTTTAGCCATAAGAGGGGCTTATGGTCTGTTTGAACAAGGAAGTGAGTACCAAACAAGTATGGCCTCAACTTCTTCAGAGCCCAGACCACAGCAAAGGCCTCCCTCTCAATGGCTGACCGACGTTTCTCTCTAGGGGTCAGCCTTCTGCTAATAAAAGCTACTGGCTGATCCTGACCTTCATCATTCAATTGTGACAGTACAGCCCCTACCCCCAATTCAGATGCATCTGTTTGGACAATGAACTTCTTGGAGTAATCAGGACTCTGTAGAATGGGAGCAGTGCACATGGCCTGCTTTAGGTCATCAAATGCCTTTTGACAGCTAACTGTCCACTGAACCTTTTGGGCATTTTCTTGGAAGTTAAGTCATTCAGGGGTGTCACTATTGATCCATACCCCTTGACAAATCTCCTATAGTACCCAGTCAGGCATAAGAAGGCTCTCACCTGAGTCTGGGTAGTTGGAGCAGTCCAGTCCATGATGGTCTGGATCTTGCTCTGCAGTGGTTGAACCTGGCCTCCACCCACAAGGTGGCCCAGGTACACAACCTGACTCTGCCCTATCTGGCACTTGGTGGCCTTGATAGTCAGGCCTGCTTTCTGCAGGGCCTGCAAAACATTTCTGAGGTGGACCAGGTGATCCTCCCAGGTGGAGCTAAAGACAGCAACATCATCTAGATATGCTGCACTATAGGCTTCCAGACCTGTAAGGACTGTATTCACCAACCTCTGAAAAGTGGCAGGTGCATTCTTCAGACCAAAGGGCATCACCACAAATTGATAATGCCCACTAGGGGTTGAGAATGCTGTCTTTGGCTTTGCATCATCAGCTTTTCTGATCTGCCAGTAGCCAGCTGTCAGGTCAAATGTGCTTAGATACTTGGCTGAGGCCAAAGTGTCTATTAGCTCATCTGCCCTAGGTATTGGATGGGCATCAGTCCTAGTGACTGCATTGAGACCCCTGTAGTCCACACAAAACCTCATCTCTCTTTTCCCACCATTGGTGTGAGGTTTTGGCACAAGGACCACTGGACTAGCCCAAGGGCTATCTGAGGGTTCAATAACTCCCAAATCCAACATCTTCTGGACTTCTGTCCTGATACAGTCCCTGACATGGTCAGGTTGCCTATAAATCTTATTTTTAATAGGCAGACTGTCCCCAGTGTCCACTTCATGAGTGCACCAGGTAGTCTGAATGGGTGTCAGTGAGAATATGTGTCAGAACTGATTGAGCACCTGTCTGCAATCAGTCTGCTGCTGGGTAGTGAGGCTGCCTGCCAAGGCTACACCATCCACTGACCCATCATCAGGGTTCTGTGAGAGCAGGTCAGGGAGTGGGTCACTCTCTTCCTCCAGTCCCTCATCAGTAGCCATGAGCAAGCCCATGTCTGCCCTGTCCACATATGGTTTTAACCTGTTGACATGGAGAACCCTGTGGGGACTCCTGGGTGTTCCTAGGTCCACCAAATAGGTAACCTCACCCTTCTGTTCAACAATGGTATGGGGTCCATTCCATTTGTCTTGGAGAGCTGCTGGGGCCACTGGCTCCAACACCCACACCTTCTGTCCTGGCTGGTAAACAGTCAGTACAGCCTTTGGTCATGCCAGGCTTCTTGAAGTTCCTGGCTAGCCTCAAGGTTTTTAGTTGCCTTTTTCATATACTCAGCCATCCGGGAGCGGAGACCAAGTACATAGTCCACTATGTCTTGCTTTGGGGGCTTGAGAGGTAACTCCCATCCTTCCTTCACCAAGCACAATGGACCCCTGACAGGGTGACCAAACAAAAGTTCAAAAGGGCTGTAGCCAACCCCCTTTGAGGCACCTCCCTGTATGCAAATAAAAGGCAGGGCAAGAGTATGTCCCATCTTCGCCTAAGCTTTTCTGGGAGCCCTTTAATCATGCCCTTCAAGGTTTTGTTGAATCTCTCAACTAAACCATTGCATTGTGGGTGATAGGGTGTGGTGAACTTGTAAGTCACTCCACACTCCTTCCACATTGCTTTTAAGTATCCAGACATAAAGTTAGCACTCCTGTCTGATACAACCTCCTTAGGGAAGCCCACTCTTGAGAAAATTCCCAGGAGGTCCCTTGCCACCACAGGTGCTGTAGTGGTCCTAAGGGGAATAGCCTCTGGGTACCTGGTGGCATGATCCACTACCACCAGGATAAACCTGTGCCCAGATGCTGTTTGGGGATCCATGGGACCAACAATGTCAATCCCCACCCTTTCAAAGGGAACCCCCACCACAGGTAGTGGTATCAGGGGGCCTTTGTAGTGCCACCTGCCTTGCCACTGGCCTGGCAGGTTACACAGGAGCGACAAAACTCCTTGGTGTCTTCAGACATGTGTGGCCAGTGAAAGTGAGGGACAATTCTGTCCCAAGTCTTGTTCTGGCCCAGGTGACCTGCTAAGGGAATGTCATGGGCTAGGGTCAATAGGAAGCCCCTGAACTTCAGAGGTATAACCAACCTCCTGGTGGCACCAGGCTTGGGGTCTCTACACTCTGAGTACAAGAGTCCATCATCCCAATACACAGTATGGGGACCACTAGCTTTCCCAGCAGCCTCAGCAGCAGCTTGCTGTCTGAGGGGTTCAAGAGAGGGGCAGCTCTGCTGCTCCTGGCTCAGATCTGCCCTGGAAGGGCCCCCTGTCCCTAAGAACTCAACCTGATCAGGCTCAAGCTCCTCTGGGACAGTTCCTTCCTCAGGACTGAGATCATCTCCCTGAAGAGACTGATCTTCCTTCTGAGCCAAGGGGAAGGCACTGCCTTTACCCTACTACTCCTTCTCTTGGATGGCACTTGGTCCATTATTTCAGAATCCAAGGCCTGTTCAGTGTTAGACATTTTGCTCTGTGACCTGGTCACAGCAAACACATCTGCAGGGATCCCCAGCATTTCTGCATGGGTCCTGAGCTCCACTTCTGCCCAAGCTGAAGTTTCAAGATCATTGCCAAGCAAGCATTCCACTGGTAGGTTTGCACTCACCACAACCTTCTTAAGGCCAGTTACCCCTCCGCAGGAGAAGTTAACAACTGCCAGAGTATGGTCTGTTCTGACGTTGCTAGCATTGGTCACTTGGTACATTTCACCAAGTATAATCTGCCCAGGATTCACAAGGTCTTGTGTCACCATGGTGACACTTGCCCCTGTGTCCCTAAATGCCAAAGCCTCTTTTCCATTGATTAAGGGCTGTTGCCTGTACTTGCCCAGATTACTGGGACTCACAGAGGAGGTCACATCCATGCCTCCATCACAGACTAGGACAGCCTGAGTGAGTTCTCTGACTAGGTCAGAGCTCATCTCCTTACCCAGGGTCAACCCTACTAAACCCTTGGCTTGCGTAGTCCCACCACCAACTGTAACTGCACTAGGGGGAGCAGGTGCCTTAGGGGCATTGGTGGGGGCTGGAGTAGAGTCTTTGGACTTGGTGCAATCACTGGTCCAGTGGGTCTTTTGCTTACAGACCTTGCACCATGGTTTCCTTTGGCCTTTCCCTTTGTTAGACTGTGAATCCCCACCTGAAGAAGATTTTTGGGGGCCTTGTGAAGACTTTTGATCTTTACCCTTCTCACCACCCTTATCAGAGTTTTTCGAATCTTGCTTCTTAGGGTCTCCACCTTGGTTCTGTACCTTCTGCCTCACCCTGGTTCTGACCCATTTGTCTGCCTTCTTTCCCAATTCTTGGGGAGAGGTCAGATCAGAGTCCACCAGGTGCTGATGCAACAGCTGATTTTGACAGTTATTAAGAATCTGCTCCCTCATGATCAGATTGTACAATCCTGTGAAGTCACACACCTTACTGCCCAATAACCAACCTTCCAGAGCCTTGGCAGAACAATCAACAAAGTCCACCCAGTCTTGAGTCTGTGCTTCTTGGGTATCCCTGAACTTTAACCTGTATTGTTCAGTGGTTAGGCCAAACCCATCAATTAGAGCACTCTTCAAGACTTTGTAATTATCAGCATCCTCCTCTCTAACAGTGAGGAGCTTGTCTCTACCTTTGTCTGCAAAGGAGAGCCACAAGATTGCTGCCCACTGCTCCTGAGGGACCCTCTGTACTTTACAGGCCCTCTGTAGAGCAGTTATCCATTTGTGGATGTCATCCCCACTCTGGTAGGGAGGTACAATCTTGCTCAGGTTTCTATGGTCATAAGAGCTTTCCCTATCTTTGGGGAAACTGCTGCCGCCATGGGACTCTAGTCCCATCTTTTGTCTCTCTCTATAGAGATCTAGGGACTCCCTGTCTATAGCCAATTGCTGTTTTCTGAGTTCAAGCTGGGCTTGCTCATACTGAATCAGTCTCTTTCTCCTTTCATGAGAGGATTCCCTCCTATGAGAGGAGACAGAGGTCCCTATTGAGGTGTCAGAGTGGTTAGACTCCTGTGAAGGAGACCTAGACCTTCTGGGCACACTCAGAACTCTTCCTGGGGGACAAAGGGGAGGTCAGTCTAATCCTCCTCCTCCTCCTCCACAGGAGGAATTGGGTTTTCCAGGACAAGGTCATTTTCACCTTCCTGGCCAGTTTCAGAGGGGGGCCTGGGTTTCTTCACCCTGGCCCCTTCCTCATCTTCTGCCCCACCCTCTTTGCCTACCCCTTCAGACCCTATACGCCTGCTGAGATCATCAGCTAGTAACACCTCCCTGAGGTGTTGGGTGCTGGCACTTTTGCCTGCCTTCAACTTCCTAGTATTGCATAATGCTCTCAATTCCAAGAATGGGAGTTTATCATACTTGGAGGGAAGAAGCCCACTGGCTTCTGGCGAGGACTCACTGGGTCCTGGCTTTGAAGACATTACTAGTGAGGTGTGGTGTATGCACTACCTACTCTAGTGTGGCCTACTAAACTCTCTTGAGTTGTAGAAAGGGTGTGCTATCCCTTAACACACAACTCTAAGTTCAGTAGAACTTACTGTATTACTAAGCTTGATTTATATGTACCTTAGGTACCCTTAGTGGTTTTCAGTTGATCAATTCAATTGAGATTATCTGGTAAAACAATAGCAAGCTGGAATCCCACACGCTGCACACCAATGTGAGAAGTTGGCCTGGCATATGCTGTCCACTAATTATAGTGGGCACCTTGCACCAGTCCAAACAACCCCTTATTGGAGATAGGTTAAATACAACCTTTATTGAAAGCTATCCTAGTGGTAGCTATGGAGAGCAGCCTTCAGGCTAAGTCTTGAAGGAATGTAAAGCAGCTTGTTTTACCAACCTATAATCTCTTGAGTGACCAAATGAAAGAGGACCACACCAGGTATATATTCAAAATATATGTATTTATTGCTAAACACACCCCTCTAGTCTCTTTATGAGGCTAGAGTTCGAAGTACATAAGTTATAAGTTAGTTATCTACAGTAATAGCACAAATACACGTTTGAGCCCTAGGGGCGTACTCAAACCATATACCAATAAAGTGGTATAAGAACCACGACTGAGCTAGACACAGGGCCTAGAGCCTGGAGAAGTGCTTGGACCACAAGGAACCACCCAAGGTAGTGACACAGGGGACCCACGGGGGACGCGTGCAGTGTATGAACACAGCCGCGAATCGCCGTTTACTTCTATGGGGAAAGTCGCGGTTTGAATTTAAAAGAAAAGGGACACTTAGAGGAGGACTTGGAGCAAACCCTTTGAGAACTAGGCTGTTCTAGTGTCAATACCCACGGGAGCACCGGAGTACTCGAGTTACCTCACCCAGGGGAGCCGGGTGCATAGGTGTCTTTTGGGGTCGGGTTTCGTCGTCGCTTTCAATGGCGATCTGCTGCAAAGTGCTGCTGGCGGCCAAGTCGAAAGTGTTCGGGTGGGTCCAAAGGTGGATCGAAGATCTGAAGAACCTGAAAGCAGAGGGGACAGAGTCTGGGTCACTAGCCAGTGACCAGGAAGGCGATGAGCAGATGCCCACCGATGTCGAGTGCTTCAGGTAGGTTGACGGTCGTCTTGACTCTTCAGCCACGAGGTCCAGGAGGCGTCGACGATGACCAGGAGCTGGATTCGAGCTGTTCCACAACGTTTGTCGATTGCAGGGGTGTCGGTGACCGGATTGGACCCAACAAGCCTTGGCAACGGCAAGTCTCGTGGAAATGGAAAAAGGACGATGTGGAGAAGTGTGGCTCAATGGTTAGAGCGGCAGACCCTGATGCAGAGATCTGGCCCGGGACCAGGGTTCAATTCCCGCCTCGGCGGGTCTTGGGCTCAATTTCCTCGGACCTGATAATTCTCGCCTCTGTGCCTATTCTAATCATGGGTCCCACTCTGCAACTCTGGGCAATAGCTTGCTTAATCTCCACAACGGCCCCAACAGCGCTGGGATGCCTGGCTTCACCTTGGAGGTGCCCAGGAGTGGACATTTCACAGGGAAAAGCCAGGAAGGGTTCCACAGCGGTATGCATACAGCGCCGGGACACCCCTTTGGGGGTATAAGTGCGCTTTACAAGTACAAATTTCATTTCATTTCATTTCAGACCAGCAAGGTCTGTGGGACTCACCCAGCGACGGTAAGTCAGGGCACGCCTGGAGCAACCAGAGAGCCCAAGTAGAAGAAGATTGGCCTTCGGGAGGGCGTACTAGCCAACGGACTAGCGACCACGAAGGAGCCTCATGTGGACGCACTTGGAGCTGGCTCACAGGACACTCGTGGAGTGGAGGCCAGTGATCTTCGGTGCAGTCGGTGCTGGAGGCTGGGGCTACTCGAAGCCCAAAGCACAACTTCAGGGGAGACCCAGAAGAGGATGCACTTACAAAAGTATGCGGTGTCCAGGGGTCACGGTTCCACGTTACCCACGATAGCCATGGGCCTCAGCTCTGCTGGGGACTCAGGGTAGCCTCGGGGAAGTCTGGAAATCTACCTCTGGTGATGCAAAGACTTCGGCGTCCGGCGGGAGCTTCAGCAATGCAGACCGGACAATTGCTTCATTGGTGCCTGCCAAGCAGGGGAGTCACTCCTTGACCCCAAGGGAGATTCTTCAGTCCTCTAATCTTAAAGTAGAGCGTCGAAGGTCCAGGATTCTGTGTCAGAGTTTCGTCCAGGTAAATCTAAAGTCCTAAGGACTGGGGTCCCATACTTATACTAAGGTAGGGGGTTGGACATACTCTGTGGTCCCACCTATGGGAGGGTCAGGGCAGAGCGGTGGTTACACCCCTTTCCCTTTGTCCAGTTTCACGCCAGAGCAGGGGCTGGAAGCCCCTGAGCCGGTTTGAACTGGGGTATGCACAGGGACACCAAATGTGCCCCCAGTGCAGGGCTTCAAAGCACCAGAGAGTGCTCCCGCCCAGCCCCAATACACACTATCCTGTCTGGGGAGGTGGTTACACCTCCCTGGGACAGGAAACCTATTGTCCAGGCCTCCCCTGCCAGAGTCTCGGTCAGCAGCAGGAGGCCAGACTCGTGTCTGTGGCAGCGGCATCCATTTTGTGATGCCAGGGCTCTGGAAAGTCAGTACCGGGTATACCGGTGCGTACATGTCTCTCCCTCTAGAAGGGTGGAATGCTACCCCCACCACCAGAACTGGTGTGGGGGTAGTATTCCAAGATGTTTGACACCAAACACGACATGTTTCCGTGCAGCCATCCCAAAGTTAGCATTTAACGCGAGGTTATAATGCGCTTAAGAGTATATGGTCAGGCTGCACTACAAACAGCATCAGAGAAGGGTCTCCGAACGCTGCAGAGGGGCCCAGCTCATGCAGGCACACCCTCTCACATAGGAACCACGCACTCTGCCTTCAGGATTGACAAGGCCTGCCATAGGAGTGACTTATAGTTTTATATGTGTGTATGTATGTAGTGATATAGGTAGCCTATATCACAGTAAGGGGTGCATGCACCACCTTACCCAGGCTGCAGTATCAGACCTGTGGTGTCAGTTTGGATGGCCTTCCAGGGGTGGCACAATACATGCTGCAGCCCCTGGTAGGCCTCTGAGGTACCTATGCCCTGGGTACATAGTATACCATATACTAGGGACTTATAAGGGCACTCCAGATTCCAATCAGAGATGTGCCTAAGGCACATGGAAACCATTTTAGAGAGGAAGCAGCTAGGCTGGGGTTCTGATTAGCAGGGCCCCAGCCAGACTAAGGTCGAAAAACAGTGAAGCATCAGCAAAAAGTGGGGGTACCCATGTGAAGCAGATCCTACTCTCCTACACCATGGACTTCCCATTGTTGATGCCCTGAGTGTGTTGCTGACCATGGCAGGGTACAGTACCACCCATTCCCAGTGCTGGATCTCATGTACCTCACCTGCACTTTTTCCTGGCCACTGGCCTTGTTGTTCACTGGTGTTTGAGCCTTGCTTGTGCAGCTTCTCATGTACCTCACCTGCACTTTCTCCTGGCCACTGGCCTTGTTGTTCACTGATGTTTGAGCCTTGCCTGTGCAGCTTCTCATGTACCTCACCTGCACTTTCTCCTGGCCACTGGCCTTGTTGTTCACTGATGTTTGAGCCTTGCCTGTGCAACTTCTCATGTACCTCACCTGCACTTTCTCCTGGCCACTGGCCTTGTTGTTCACTGATGTTTGAGCATTGCCTGTGCAGCTTCTCATGTACCTCACCTGCACTTTCTCCTGGCCACTGGCCTTGTTGTTTACCCCTTCCCTGTGCAGGATCTCATGGACACAGTCTGCACCTTGGACTGGCCACTGGCATTGCTGTTTACCCCTTCCCTGTGCAGGATCTCATGGACACAGTCTGCACCTTGGACTGGCCACTGGCCTTGCTGTTTACCCCTTCCCTGTGCAGGATCTCAGGGACACAGTCTGCACCTTGGACTGGCCACTGGCCTTGCTGTTTACCCCTTCCCTGTGCAGGATCTCATGGACACAGTCTGCACCTTCGACTGGCCACTGGCCTTGCTGTTTATCCCTTCCCTGTGCAGGATCTCATGGACACAGTCTGCACCTTGGACTGGCCACTGGCCTTGCTGTTTACCCCTTCCCTGTGCAGGATCTCATGGACACAGTCTGCACCTTGGACTGGCCACTGGCCTTGCTGTTTACCCCTTCCCTGTGCAGGATCTCATGGACACAGTCTGCACCTTGGACTGGCCACTGGCCTTGCTGTTTACCCCTTCCCTGTGCAGGTTCTCATGGACACAGTCTGAACTTTGTTGTGGCCACTGGCCTTGCTCTTGTCCACTTCTGGTGCCTATCACTGTGATATGTGAATAAAACCAGTTACTCCTGTTGTCTGCATTGTCAGTGTCCTTCATGAATAAAGCATTATTCTGTGTGGGTATGGTTTACTGTGACACATGCTCTATATACCACTTCAACATTGCCAATGGTTTGGGTCACTTCATTCTGGGTTTGACAGAGGTGACATGCACTTCAGTTCTTCTTGACTCTGAGGCTTGGGGGTGCAATGATGTTGGTTTGTGATGGACTACTGTTGTGATGGTCACTCTTTGGTCATCTTAGCTATATTGGACACATGTCATGTGTGTATGCAGTGCCAGCACAAAGTGGGATTCTATACACAGTATTGTAGGCTGGCAGGCCAGGGTAATCATGTCTGTGTGTGCTTTCTTGATGTGTGCAGAGCAGTGTTGGTGTATGCTCATCTAGTGATGTCCAGGCGTCCTAGTCACATGTGTTGTTTCAATGTGTGCACTTGGGTGTTCATGAAGTGTGCAGTGTGAAGGGGTGACTTTGTCAGTGGTGTTGGTGTGTGTGTGCCCCTGCATTGTCAACTGCACACATGTGTCACCCTGGAGTTGGGTGCCTGTTGTTTGTATTGGTCAGCCCTGTGCTTGTGACTGTGTGCATATGTGTGAGTTGTAGGTTGTGCACTATGCAGTGTGTTGGTGTGTCCTTGCACTTGTGGGGGACACCTACTTGTTGTTGGTCGAAATTGTGAGTATGCAGAGTCTGTGTCTGGTAAGTCAGTGTTGTGTTTTGTTGGTCAACCATGTGTCTTGTCACTGTTTGTGCTCGCTGTGCAGCCCTGCTCAGCCACACTGACATTGTGGGTGTGTTTTCTCATGCATTGCTGTCACTTAGGTCTGATTTGGAGCCATTATGGCATGTGGGGTGTGGAGTAAGACCATTGCCTATCTGTGCTTCTGATGCTTACACATTGTTTGTGTGCCCTGCATCTCTATTTGTATGGGGCACTCCTCACCTGTCCACTACTGGCGTACACACCACTTCACTCTCATGTCAGCTGTCCCCTTGGTTTGCCTGTGTGTGTGCCTCCCCATCAGTTCATTGGCTTCACTATGCTTTGTGGTGCGGATCTGTGCACAGGACCAATGTGCCACTGAGGACAGTTGACCAATTGGTTATATGTGATTTCCTTGTTTTGTTTTGCAGACCTGTTTGCTCATTTGCAGTTCTGCTGTTTGTGCTGCACAGTCCTCTAGTCATGGTGTTGTCACCTGGGAGTCCCACAATTCTGCATGTGTGGGTGTTGTATTGGCTGTATGTGTGTTTGCTGTGGTACTGCTTCACTTTCTGAGTGTGATGTTGTTTCAGTGCTGTGCTGATTGGTGGTGTGTGTGTTCATGTTGTGTCACTCATATCTGTGTGGTACTGGTATGTTTCTTGTGCACACACTGCTTGTTGTGCATGCAGTGCTGTGTGTGTATGTGTGCACCCCCTGATGTCCTGCAGTGTTAGCAATGTGTTGTATTGGCATGTGCATCTGTTGTGTGTTTGATGTGGATGTGTGCAGTGTTTGGGCTGTGTTGTCTCTTGCAGCTGACAGGTGCTCTGTGTGTGATGTTCTTTTGACATGTCAGTGTGTGTGTTTTGTTAGTGTGTTGTGATTCATTCAGAGGTGTGTTTCCAGTGTGGTGTGCATTACTTGTGTGTCTGTCACATGCACTTAGGGCTATTCTTCTCCCTGGGCTTGTTTTGGGTGCATCCTGGGGGTTTTCTCCTCTCATGTGGGAGCTGTCATTTGTCAAGATTATGCATGTGCATGCAGGTGGTACACTATGACACCATGTTTACTTGATGGGTGGTGTGGTATGTCTGTCTGTGTTTCATTGTAGGCCCCTTGGTCCCAGTTTGTGTCCATGATTGTTTTGAGATGATGCACTTCTTGTCTGTGTTGGGGTATGTTGTCTGTGCAGTGTTGCTGGGTGATGATGTTGAGTTCTCCTGTTCTGTCTGTGCTCCCATTGCCTTTCGACAGTTTTGCTGCACAGGTCAGGTCTGGTCTTGTTGTACTCCTGTGTGTGTTGTTATTGATGTTGGTGTATGGCTGTTGTTTTGGTGTCAGCACATTGGTTCAGGCATCCCTGACTGTGTGTGATGTTTGTGTCTGCCCCCCAGGAAGTGTGATTGTTTGTCAATGTATTGACTGGACATTTTTGGCCCCCTTATGTGTGTTTGACACTGGTGTTGTGTGATGTGGGTGTGGTTTGGGTGGGGGTATGTGTGGAGGATCCTACTTGTGTTTGACAGTTGTGGAGTTTGTCAATGGGCCCTGTGTGTGGTGCTGCTGACCAACACCTATCAAGTAGTTGGATGCAGATGTGTGGCTGTTGACTGTTTGACTTCTGAGACTTCCCTTCATTCCTGCATCTATACATGTTTTTCCTTGCTGTCTCCCTGAGTTGTTGCAGATGGGGTGGCTGTGGTTTAATTTCACTCACTGTGGCAGCCATGTGTGGTTTAATGGGGTAAGGGTGTCGTCAAATGTTCCTTATCTTGCATGTGATGTACACATGCTTAGTGGTTGTCTCCTTGGCCTTCCATTGGTGTGCACCTCACTTTTGCTTTCCTATTTGTGGTCCTCCATTGCTGCTGACATGTGGTGTAAATGCTTGTGCGGCCCCTTCTGGCATACAGATATTGCTGGCCCTCATTAGAGGGCATTCTCTCATTTGCATGGGGGTGAGTCTCCATACAAATGAGGGAACCTCTATTCCTCTGCGCCCACTGCATATTGCCTATGCAACAGAAAGTCTGCCACAAAAAGGTGGTGCACTTTCAGTGTGCCTCCTAAAGGCAAACCTCTGGAGGAATGAAAGGGGTGCCATGGACCACCAGATATTCCCTTGCAGGCTGGCAGTGGCTCACTGTACCCACCTGCAAGGGGATCTCTAATCCCACTTAAAAGTGCAGGCGGGCTGCCGCCTGCACAGATAAACATGGAGTAGCTTTTAAACAGCTGCTCCGTATTTCTCTTGAATGCACTGATTAGTTTGTGGCTGCCCTGAGAACAGTACATTCAACATAATAGGGTGTCCCTGTTTGCACCCGGCACGCCTGTTTAAAGGTGCACCAGGGTGCAAACAGGAAAAGCGCACTCTATCTGTAATAGGGCCCCAGGTGTCCAAGAATAAAGGGCCTTAGGGTTGGTCAGATGATTCTGTGGATTCCTTTCCAGGGCCTTCTGTGGCTTGTGCAAAGTCTGTGGAGTCAGGGGACTCAAAGTGTGACGACACCATGATGGAGAGCACCGCAATGACAAGGGGAGTGGATAACAGAGGCATCATGGTGGTGGGTGCCATGATAGTATCTTATGTATTTTTGTAAATGCATGTCAAGATGGCCTGCAGACGTGTGCACCCATGCGCAGCTGCCTTCTTGTAATAAAGTTTCATATAATTTTTCAAAATCCATTAGAAGACTGCCAATATCTATGCTTCTTCCTTCATATACCTTGACCATCTTGTAATGGATTTTCAAATACATAGGAATATCCATTACTAGATGAGAAAAGTATGCATGTGTGCATTCATAGTGGCCATTTTGGAATGGTTTGGTTTTTTCATTGCTTGTGAAGCATTTCAAAAAGCATTAGCAAAGTGAAAAGTGTGGGGGTGCAGATGCCAGATGGGAAGGAATGGCAGGGCAGTGGAGCCACAATCATCCTTGACTTTTCAGTATTGGTGGGGCTTATGGGGTACAACAACAGTGGGGTAGCAAAAGAATCAAGGGGCTTCCAAAGTGAACCTCTTAAAGCCCCATGCAATCTTCCAACCTTTCATTAAATGCTATGTGCTGCAAACTGACCCCAATTTAGGTGGTCATCTCCAGGTTTCTTTTTTGGGGGGGGGGGGGATTCGCCCACTGGTTATCTAGAACTCTAACACTGGGGCACTGCTATCCATTTCCCAGTGTATGGGCTCTTGTGAGAAGTTGGCCTGGTATATGCTGTCCACTAATTATAGTGGGCACCTTGCACCAGTCCAAACAACCCCTTATTGGAGATAGGTTAAAGACAACCTTTATTGAAAGCTATCCTAGTGGTAGCTATGGAGAGCAGCCTTCAGGCTAAGTCTTGAATGAATGTAAAGCAGCTTGTTTTACCAGTCTATAATCTCTTAAGTGACCAAATGAAAGAGGACCACACCAGGTATATATTTAAAATATATGTATTTAGTCTTAAACACACCCCTCTAGTCTCTTTATGGGGCTAGAGTTTGAAGTACATAAGTTACAAGTCAGTTATCAACAGTAATAGCACAAATACACGTTTGAGCCCTAGGGGCGTACCAAACCATATACCAATAAAGTGGTATAAGAACCACGACTGAGCTAGACACAAGGCCTAGAGCCTGTAGAAGTGCTTGGCCCTCAAGGAACCACCCAAGGTAGTGACACAGGGGACCCACGGGGGACGCGTGCAGTGTGAGAACACAGCCGCGAGCCGCCCTTGACTTCTATGGGGAATGTCGCGGTTGGAGTTTTAAAAAATAAGGACACTTAGAGGAGGACTTGGAGCAAACCCTTTTAGAACTAGGTCGTTCTAGAGTCTATACCCACGGGAGCACCGGAGTACTCGAGTTACTTCACCCAGGGAAGCCGGGTGCCTAGGTGTCTTTCGGGGTCGGGTTTCGTCGTCGTTTTCAATGGCGATCTGCTGCAAAGTGCTGCTGGCGACCAAGTCGAAAGTGTTCGGGTGGATCCAAGGGTGGATCGAAGATCTGAAGAACCTGAAAGCAGAGGGGACAGAGTCTGGGTCACTAGCCAGTGACCAGGAAGGCGATGAGCAGATGCCCACCGATGTCGGGTGCTTCAGGTAGGTTGACAGTTGTCTTGACTCTTCAGCCACGAGGTCCAGGAGGCATCGACGACAACCAGGAGCTGGATTCGAGCTGTCCCACAACGTTTGTCGATTGCAGGGGTGTCAGTGACCGGATTGGACCCAACAAGCCTTGGCAACGGCAAGTCACGTGGAAATAGAAGAAGGACGGTGGTACAGACCAGCAAGGTCTGAGGGACTCACCCAGCGAGGGTAAGTCAGGGCACATCTGGAGCAACCAGGGAGGCCCAAGCAGAAGAAGAGTTGCCTTCGGGAGGGCCCACTAGCCAAGGGACTAGCGACTGCAAAGGAGCCTCGAGTGGACGCACTAGGAGCTGGCTCACAGGACACTCGTGGAGTGGAGGCCAGTGATCTTCGGTGCAGTCGGTGCTGGAGGCGGGGGCTACTCGAAGCCCAAAGCACAACTTCGTGGGAGACCAAGAAGAGGATGCACTTGCAAATGTGCTCGGTGTCCAGGGGTCACGGTTCCACATTACCCACAACAGCTACGAGCTTCAGCTTTGCTGGAGACTCAGGGCAGCATCGGAGAAATCTGGAAATCTACCTCTGGTGATGCAAAGACTTCGGCGTCCGGCGGGAGCTTCAGCGATGCAGACCGGACAATTGCTTCTTTGGTGCCTGCCAAGCAGGGGAGTCACTCCTTGACCCCAAGGGAGATTCTTCAGTCCTCTAATCTTAAAGTAGAGCGTCGAAGGTCCAGGATTCTGTATCAGAGTTTCGTCCAGGTAAATCTAAAGTCCTAAGGACTGGGGTCCCATACTTATACCAAGTTAGGGGTTGGACATACTCTGGGGACCCACCTATGGGAGGGTCAGGGAAGAGGGGTGGTTACACCCATTCCCTTTGTCCAGTTTCACGCCAGAGCAGGGGCAGGTAGCCCCTGCAACCGGTTTGAACTGGCATATGCACAGGGACACCTAGTGTGCCCCCAGTGCAGGACTTCTGAGCACCAGAGAGTGCTCCCGCCCAGCCCCAATACACATTATCCTGTCTGGGGAGGTGGTTATACCTCCCTGCGACAGGAAACCTATTGTCCAGGCCTCCCCTGCCGGAGTTTCAGTCAGCAGCAGTAGGCCAGACCCGTGTCTGTGGCAGCGGCATCCATATTGTGATGCCAGGGCTCTGGAAAGAAGTTACCGGGCAGGCCGGTGTGTACATATCTCTCCCTATAGAAGGGTGGAATGCTACCCCCGCTGCCAGAACTGGCGGGGGGGGGGTAGTATTCCAAGATGTTTGACACCAAACACGACATGTTTTGGTGCAGCCAGTCCAAAGTTAGCATTGTACCGCAAGGATATAATGCACTTAAGAGTATATGGTCAGGCTGCACTACAAACAGCATCAGAGAAGGGTCTCCGAACACTGCAGAGGGGCTCTGCTCATGCAGGAGCACCCTCTCACATAAGAACCAAGCACTCTGCCTTCAGGATTGATAAGGCCTGCCATAGGAGTGACTTATAGGTTTATATGTGTGTACATATGTAGTGATATAGGTAACCTATATCACAGTAAGGGGTGCATGCACCACCTTACCCAGGCTGCAGTAGCAGACCTGTGGTGTCATTTTGGATGGCCTTCCAGGGGTGGCACAATACATGCTGCAGCCCCTGGTAGGTCTCTGAGGTACCTATGCCCTGGGTACATAGTATACCATATACTAGGGACTTATAAGGGCACTCCAGATTCCAATCAGAGATGTGCCTAAGGCACATAGAAACCATTTTAGAGAGGAAGCAGCTAGGCTGGGGTTCTGATTAGCAGGGCCCCAGCCAGACTAAAGTCGAAAAACAGTGAAGCATCAGCAAAAAGTGGGGGTACCCATGGGAAGCAGATCCTACTCTCCTACACAACCCCCCCCCCAAACGTAGGGACATTAAACTAACCTTGACCAGTTGAGTCTTCATGTTCTAAGTGGATGTACCTAGAGAGTCCATCTGCATTGGCATGGTTACTCCCAGGTTTATGTTCCACTGTAAAGTCCATCCCCTGTAGGGAAATGGACCACCTAAGCAGTTTGGGGTTTTCCCCCTTCATTTGTTTTAGCCATAGGAGGGGCTTGTGGTCTGTTTGAACAAGGAAGTGAGTACCAAACAAGTATGGCCTCAACTTCTTCAGAGCCCAAACCACAGCAACGGCCTCCCTCTCTATGGCTGACCAACGTTTCTCTCTAGGGGTCAGCCTTCTGCTAATAAAAGCTACTGGCTGATCCTGACCTTCATCATTCAATTGTGACAGTACAGCCCCTACCCCCAATTCAGATGCCTCTGTTTGGACAATGAACTTCTTGGAGTAATCAGGACTCTGTAGAATGGGAGCAGTGCACATGGCCTGCTTCAGGTCATCAAATGCCTTTTGACAGCTAATTGTCCACTGAACCTTTTTGGGCATTTTCTTGGAAGTTAAGTCATTCAGGGGTGTCACTATTGATCCATACCCCTTGACAAATCTCCTATAGTACCCAGTCAGGCCTAAACAGGCTCTCATCTGAGTCTGGGTAGTTGGAGCAGTCCAGTCCATGATGGTCTGGATCTTGCTCTGCAATGGTTGAACCTGGCCTCCACCCACAAGGTGGCCCAGGTACACAACCTGACTCTGCCCTATCTGGCACTTTGTGGCCTTGATAGTTAGGCCTGCTTTCTGCAGGGCCTGCAAAACATTTCTGAGGTGGACCAGGTGATCCTCCCAGTTGGAGCTAAAGACAGCAATATCATCTAGATATGCTGCACTATAGGCTTCCAGACCTCTAAGGACTGTATTCACCAACCTCTGAAAAGTGGCAGGTGCATTCTTCAGACCAAAGGGCATTACCACAAATTGATAATGCCCACTAGGGGTTGAGAATGCTGTCTTTGGCTTTGCATCATCAGCTAGCCTGATCTGCCAGTAGCCAGCTGTTAGGTCAAATGTGCTTAGATACTTGGCTGAGGCCAAAGTGTCTATTAGCTCATCTGCCCTGGGTATTGGATGGGCATCAGTCCTAGTGACTGCATTGAGACCCCTGTAGTCCACACAAAACCTCATCTCTCTTTTCCCACCACTGGTGTGAGGTTTTGGCACAAGGACCACTGGACTAGCCCAAGGGCTATCTGAGGGTTCAATAAGTCCCAAATCCAACATTTTCTGGACTTCTGTCCTGATACAGTCCCTGACATGGTCAGGTTGCCTATAAATCTTATTTTTAATAGGCAGACTGTCCCCAATGTCCACTTCATGAGTGCACCAGGTGGTCTGACTTGGAGTCAGAGAGAACACATGTCTGTACTGATTGAGCACTTGTCTACAATCAGTTTGCTGCTGAGCAGTGAGGCTGCTTGCCAAGGCTACACCACCCACTGACCCATCATCAGGGTTCTGTGAGAGCAGGTCAGGGAGTGGGTCACTCTCTTCCTCCTGTCCCTCATCAGTAGCCATGAGCAAGCCCATGTCTGCCCTGTCCACATATGGTTTCAGTCTGTTGACATGGAGAACCCTGTGGGGATTCCTGGGTGTTCCTAGGTCTTCTAAATAGGTGACCTCACCCTTCTGTTCAACAATGGTATGGGGTCCACTCCACTTGCCTTGGAGAGCTGCTGGGGCCACTGGCTCCAGCACCCACACCTTCTGTCCAGCTGGTAAACAGTCAGCACAGCCTTTTGGTCATGCCAGGCTTTTTGCAGTTCCTGGCTAGCCTCAAGATTTGTAGTTGCCTTTTTCATGTATTCAGCCAACCTGGAGCGGAGACCAAGTACATAGTCCACTATGTCATGCTTTGGGGGCTTGAGAGGTAACTCCCATCCTTCCTTTACCAAGCACAATGGACCCCTGACAGGGTGACCAAACAAAAGTTCAAAAGGGCTGTAGCCAACCCCTTTTGAGGCACCTCCTGTATGCAAATAAAAGGCAGGGCAAGAGTATGTCCCATCTTCGCCTAAGCTTTTCTGGGAGCCCTTTAATCATGCCCTTTAAGGTTTTGTTGAATCTCTCAACTAAACCATTGCATTGTGGGTGATAGGGTGTGGTGAACTTGTAAGTCACTCCACACTCCTTCCACATTGCCTTCAAGTATCCAGACATAAAGTTTGCACCCCTGTCTGATACAACCTCCTTAGGGAAGCCCACTCTTGAGAAAATTCCCAGGAGGGCTTTTGCCACCACAGGTGCTGTAGTGGTCCTAAGGGGAATAGCCTCTGGGTACCTAGTGGCATGGTCCACCACCACCAGGATAAACCTGTGCCCAGATGCTGTTTGGGGATCCATGGGACCAACAATATCAATCCCCACTCTCTCAAAGGGAACCCCCACTACAGGTAATGGTATCAGGGGGGCCTTTGTGGTGCCACCTGCCTTCCCACTGGCTTGGCAGGTTACACAGGAGCGACAAAACTCCTTGGTGTCTTCAGACATGTGGGGCCAGTGAAAGTGAGGGACAAGTCTGTCCCAAGTCTTGTTCTGGCCCAGGTGACCTGCTAGGGGAATATCATGGGCTAGGGTCAATAGGAAGCCCCTGAACTTCAGAGGTATAACCAACCTCCTGGTGGCACCAGGCTTGGGGTCGTTACACTCTGAGTACAAGAGTCCATCATCCCAATATACTTTATGGGGACCACTAGCATTCCCAGCAGCCTCAGCAGCAGCTTGCTGTCTGAGGGGTTCAAGAGAGGGGCAGCTCTGCTGCTCCTGGCTCAGATCTGCCCTGGAAGGGCCCCCTGTCCCTAAGAACTCAACCTGATCAGGCTCAAGCTCCTCTGGGACAGTTCCTTCCTCAGGACTGAGATCATCTCCCTGAAGAGACTGATCTTCCTTCTGAGCCAAGGGGAAGGCACTGCCTTTACCCTACTACTCCTTCTCTTGGATGGCACTTGGTCCATTATTTCAGAATCCAAGGCCTGTTCAGTGTTAGACATTTTGCTCTGTGACCTGGTCACAGCAAACACATCTGCAGGGATCCCCAGCATTTCTGCATGGGTCCTGAGCTCCACTTCTGCCCAAGCTGAAGTTTCAAGATCATTGCCAAGCAAGCATTCCACTGGTAGGTTTGCACTCACCACAACCTTCTTAAGGCCAGTTACCCCTCCGCAGGAGAAGTTAACAACTGCCAGAGTATGGTCTGTTCTGACATTGCTAGCATTGGTCACTTGGTACATTTCACCAAGTATAATCTGCCCAGGATCCACAAGGTCTTGTGTCACCATGGTGACACTTGCCCCTGTGTCCCTAAATGCCAAAGCCTCTTTTCCATTGATTAAGGGCTGTTGCCTGTACTTGCCCAGATTACTGGGACTCACAGAGGAGGTCACATCCATGCCTCCATCACAGACTAGGACAGCCTGAGTGAATTCTCTGACTAGGCCAGAGCTCATCTCATTACCCAGGGTCAACCCTACTAAACCCTTGGCCTGTGTACTCCCACCACCATTTGTAACTGCACTAGGGGGAACAGGTGCCTTAGGCGCATTGGTGGGGGCTGGAATAGAGTCTTTGGACTTGGTGCAATCACTGGTCCAGTGTGTCTTTTGCTTACAGACTTTGCACCATGGTTTCTTTTGGCCTTTCCCTTTGTTAGACTGTGAATCCCCACCTGAAGAAGATTTTTGGGGGCCTTGTGAAGACTTCTGGTCTTTACCCTTCTCCCCACCCTTATCAGAGTTCTTAGAATCTTACTTCTTTGGGTCACCACCTTGGTTCTGTACCTTCTGCCTCACCCTGGTTCTGACCCATTTGTCTGCCTTCTTTCCCAATTCTTGGGGAGAGGTCAGATCAGAGTCCACCAGGTCCTGATGCAACAGCTGATTTTGACAGTTATTAAGAATCTGCTCCCTCATGATAAGATTGTACAATCCTGTGAAGTCACATACCTTACTGCCCATCAACCAACCTTCCAGAGCCTTAGCAGAACAATCCACATAGTCCACCCAGTCTTGAGTCTGTGCTTTTTGGGTATCTCTGAACTTTAACCTGTATTGTTCAGTTGTTAGGCCAAACCCATCAATCAGAGCACTCTTCAAGACTTTGTAATTGTCAGCATCCTCTTCTCTAACAGTGAGGAGCTTGTCTCTACCTTTGTCTGCAAAGGAGAGCCACAAGATTGCTGCCCACTGCTCCTGAGGGACCCTCTGTACTTTACAGGCCCTCTCCAGTGCAGTTATCCATTTGTGGATGTCATCCCCACTCTGGTAGGGAGGGACAATCTTGCTCAGGTTTCTATGGTCATAAGACCTTTCCCTATCACTGGGAAATTGCTGCCACCATGGGACTCTAGTCCCATCTTTTTTCTTTGCTTTTCAAGCTCTAGGGACTCCCTGTCTATAGCCAACTGCTCTCTTCTGAGTCTCAACTGAGCTTCTCCATACTTGAGCAGTCTCTCTTTCCTTTCATGAGAGGATTCCCTCCTATGAGAGGAAACAGAGGTCCCTATTGAGGTGTCAGAGTGGTTAGACTCCTGAGAAGGAGATCTAGGCCTTCTGGGCACACTCACAACTCTTCCTGGGGGGACAAAGGGGAGGTCAGTCTGATCCTCCTCTTCCTCCACCGGAATAGCTGGGTTTTCCAGGTCAAGGTCATTTTCACCTTCCTGGCCAGTTTCAGAGGGGGGGGTCCTGGGTGCTTTCACCCCTGGCCCCTTCCTCATCTTCTGCCCCACCCTGTCTGCCTACCCCTTCAGACCCTGGTAGTCTTCTGAGATGATCCAGCAGGAGTACCTCTATGAGGCGTTGGGTGTTGGCACTTTTGCCTGTCTTTAGTTTCCTAGCAGTGCTTAATGCTCTCAATTCCAAGAATGGGAGATTATCATACTTGGAGGGAAGAAGCCCATTGGCTTCTGGCTGGGACCCACTGGTTCCTGGCCCTAAAGACATTACTAGTGTGGTGTGGTGTATGCACTACCTACTCTAGTGTAGCCTACTAAACTCTCTTGAGTTGTAGAAAGGGTGTGCTATCCCTTAACACACAACTCTAAGTTCAGTAGAACGTACTGTATCCTAAGCTTGTTTTATATGTACCTAAGGTACCCTTAGTGGTTTTCAGTTGATCAATTCAATTGAGATTATCTGGTAAAACAATAGCAAGCTGGAATCCCACACGCTGCACACCAATGTGAGAAGTTGGCCTGGTATATGCTGTCCACTAATTATAGTGGGCACCTTGCACCAGTCCGAACAACCCCTTATTGGAGATAGGTTAAAGACAACCTTTATTGAAAGCTATCCTAGTGGTAGCTATGGAGAGCAGCCTTCAGGCTAAGTCTTGAAGGAATGTAAAGCAGCTTGTTTTACCAGTCTATAATCTCTTGAGTGACCAAATGAAAGAGGACCACACCAGGTATATATTTAAAATATATGTATTTAGTCTTAAACACACCCCTCTAGTCTCTTTATGAGGCTAGAGTTTGAAGTACATAAGTTACAAGTCAGTTATCAACAGTAATAGCACAAATACATGTTTGAGCCCTAGGGGCGTACCAAACCATATACCAATAAAGTGGTATAAGAACCACGACTGAGCTAGACACAAGGCTTAGAGCCTGTAGAAGTGCTTGGCCCTCAAGGAACCACCCAAGGTAGTGACACAGGGGACCCACGGGGGACGCGTGCAGTGTGAGAACACAGCCGCGAGCCGCCGTTGACTTCTATGGGGAATGTCGCGGTTGGAGTTTTAAAGAATAAGGACACTTAGAGGAGGACTTGGAGCAAACCCTTTTAGAACTAGGTCGTTCTAGAGTCTATACCCACGGGAGCACCGGAGTTCTCGAGTTACCTCACCCAGGGAAGCCGGGTGCCTAGGTGTCTTTCGGGGTCGGGTTTCGTCGTCGTTTTCAATGGCGATCTGCTGCAAAGTGCTGCTGGCGACCAAGTCGAAAGTGTTCGGGTGGATCCAAGGGTGGATCGAAGATCTGAAGAACCTGAAAGCAGAGGGGACAGAGTCTGGGTCACTAGCCAGTGACCAGGAAGGCGATGAGCAGATGCCCACCGATGTCGGGTGCTTCAGGTAGGTTGATGGTCGTCTTGACTCTTCAGCCACGAGGTCCAGGAGGCGTTGATGACAACCAGGAGCTGGATTAGAGCTGTCCCATGACGTCTGTCGATTGCAGGTGTATCAGTGACCGGATTGGACCCAACAAGCCTTGGCAACGGCAAGTCACATGGAAATAGAAGAAGGACGGTGGTACAGACCAGCAAGGTCTGAGGGACTCACCCAGCGAGGGTAAGTCAGGGCACGTCTGGAGCAACCAGGGAAGCCCAAGCAGAAGAAGAGTTGCCTTCGGGAGGGTGCACTAGCTAACAGACTAGCGACCGCGAAGGAGCCTCGAGTGGACGCACTTGGAGCTGGCTCACAAGACACTCGTGGAGTGGAGGCCAGTGATCTTCAGTGCAGTCGGTGCTGGCGGTAGGGGCTACTCGGAGCCCAAAGCACAACTTCGTGGGAGACCAAGAAGAGGATGCACTTGCAAATGTGCTCGATGTCCAGGGGTCACGGTTCCACATTACCAACGACAGCTACGGGCCTCAGCTTTGCTGGGGACTCAGAGCAGCCTCGGGGAAGTCTGGAAATCTACCTCTGGTGATGCAAAGACTTCGGCGTCCAGCGGGAGCTTCAGCGATGCAGACTGGACAATTGCTTCTTTGGTGCCTGCCAAGCAGGGGAGTCACTTCTTGACCCCAAGGGAGAATCTTAAAGTAGAGCGTCGAAGGTCCAGGATTCTGTATCAGAGTTTTGTCCAGGTAAATCTAAAGTCCTAAGGACTGGGGTCCCATACTTATACCAAGTTAGGGGGTTGGACATACTCTGGGGACCCACCTATGGGAGGGTCAGGGAAGAGGGGTGGTTACACCCATTCCCTTTGTCCAGTTTCGCACCAGAACAGGGGCAGGTAGCCCCTGCAACCGGTTTGAACTGGCATATGCACGGGGACACCAAGTGTGCCCCCAGTGCAGGACTTCTGAGCACCAGAGAGTGCTCCCGCCCAGCCCCAATACACATTATCCTGTCTGGGGAGGTGGTTACACCTCCCTGCGACAGGAAACCTGTTGTCCAGGCCTCCCCTGCCGGAGTTTCAGTCAGCAGCAGGAGGCCAGACCCGTGTCTGTGGCAGCGGCATCCATTTTGTGATGCCAGGGCTCTGGAAAGAAGTTACCGGGCAGGCTGGTGTGTACATGTCTCTCCCTCTAGAAGGGTGGAATGCTACCCCCGCTGCCAGAACTGGCGGGGGGGGGGGGTACTATTCCAAGATGTTTGACACCAAACACGACATGTTTTGGTGCAGCCAGTCCAAAGTTAGCATTGTACCGCGAGGATATAATGCACTTAAGAGTATATGGTCAGGCTGCACTACAAAAAGCATCAGAGAAGGGTCTCCGAATGCTGCAGAGGGGCTCTGCTCATGAAGGGGCACCCTCTCACATAAGAACCATGCACTCTGCCTTCAGGATTGATAAGGCCTGCCATAGGAGTGACTTATAGGTTTATATGTGTGTACATATGTAGTGATATAAGTAACCTATATCACAGTAAGGAGTGCATGCACCACCTTACCCAGGCTGCAGTAGCAGACCTGTGGTGTCATTTTGGATGGCCTTCCAGGGGTGGCACAATACATGCTGCAGCCCCTGGTAGGTCTCTGAGGTACCTATGCCCTGGGTACATAGTATACCATATACTAGGGACTTTAAAGGGCACTCCAGATTCCAATCAGAGATGTGCCTAAGGCACATGGAAACCATTTTAGAGAGGAAGCAGCTAGGCTGGGGTTCTGATTAGCAGGGCCCCAGCCAGACTAAAGTCGAAAAACAGTGAAGCATCAGCAAAAAGTGGGGGTACCCATGTGAAGCAGATCCTACTCTCCTACAGCTCTGATCCCTAAAATGTATCAAAATTGGCTTAAAGTTCGATTGCCACATTTATTTTTCCAGTATGGCCATAGTATATGGTGCAGAAATACACCCATGGCATGGAAAGTTAAATACCACTTATGGACTTATGACTCCAGAACTAGCCTTTGTAGCTTGATTGCTACAATGTAAAACCTGCAGTGTGAAATATCAATCTAACCCTTTTGACAGGTAAAACTCTCCCTTTTATTTACTAGTAAATCATAAGTAGTTCTTTGTAGCCCACAAAGCAGGGTGCATGGTATTTAAAAGAGGGGCATGTAGAAAGTTTGTTTGCCCCTACAGTGATAAGCCCCAAGCCTGATTTTCACTGTGGGAAGCCTAGCTGACCTATGTAGAAAACTAGAGTACAGATTAAAATAGTAATAGTGCTTCTCAGAAATGTGACTAACTAGAAAAAAATAAGCCACTATTTTTAGTTATTAAAAATCCAATACAATGGCGAAGTTGAATTTTTAGTAAATATTAAAGAAACATACTGTTCAGAAAGCTACCTTTTTTACTGTCTGAGCCCTCAGGAAGGAAACTAATTAGCATTAATCTTTGACAGATGGTCAGCCTTGGCCTGAATGAGGTGTGAACTTCCTCCCAGGAGCTTTATAATAGGTCAGCTTGATTGACAGGTTGACCTAAATGGGCTGAGATGATTCCTCTGAGCTCAGCAGAATATTCACGGTGGGGACTATAGTCATTCTCTTAGCACTAGACTGTCAACTGACAGGTCTGCCTGAAGCACAGCTAAACCGTGCGTGCTCTTGAAAGGGATCAAAAAGGAACAGATACCAATAATTGTGTGTGATGTAAGGGAGGGCACTGATGGTTTCCCTATGACACTCCCATACACACTCTCAGCCCTCAGAATCCAAGTTAAACATGGCTGAAGAGTTGGCATTGGATTGGAATATGGCGCCTGCTTGAAATATTGCATTTTGGGCCTGTTTGCAGTAAGGCAAACAGAAACATATCAAAAGGTTGGTAGGGTTGCCCCCCTCTCAGTTTGTTTGCGAGTGCTCAGAAATCACCCCACCCACTAGCTAGAGCCAGCCCACTAGCTAGTGCCAACAATAAAAGCGGCACCCAAAGACACCACCATTAGAACGCTCACTGGGGCTGCAGAAGATCAGGAGAGGACTGGACCTGAAGCCTGTGTCCTGAGATGAGCCCTGAGGACTAGGCCTGCTCCCTTTTGTACCCAGGCCAAATAGGTAGACTCCAAGTGTTAGTTGCCTGACAGCCTATGTCACTACAGGGACACAAGAAGCTGCAAGAGGCTATTTTCCTGAAAAGCCCAGCTGGCCAGTGGCAACTGGACCTGGACATGGCCATTGCTATTTGCCAAAGCCTAACATCCTGAGAGTCTCTAAGTACCTTGCCCTGAGGTCCAGTGGGCCTTAGAAGTGTATTCCTGTGGTTGTTTGGGCGCCAGATGAAAGTCTGGAAAGTTTTGATAACTTTTTCTCCTGTGCTTCAAGACCCGAGAGAAAAGGTATCTGGTCGGATTTAAATTCCACTTCATTCCACTCAAAGCTTCCTGCGCTTCTAAAAAAATGACTAAGTCCCATTGTACATTGACCTTTAATTCCATGGCAGCAGCTACAATTTCAGCGCTGGCCTGCTAAGGTAGGATTTTTCTTCTCAAAAAGTGACAAAGTCCCTTTCTTCATTAGGACTTGGAAGAAATGTAAACGCTTTTTGGGAAAAAAAATGACAAAGTTCCTTTCTGAAGTGGAAACTTTTTCAAATTTTATAACCTGGACTAATCTAAATCCTGCCAGGGCTCCAACATTCTGCTTCAAATCACGTCTAGGCCCTGGCCTACTGCTTCCATAGACTATCATGGGTGCTCAATGTTTTCAGCACTATTTCTACTTAAAACTTTAAAAATTCATATCTCCAGTCCCCTTTATTGGATTTTTGTCCCTTTGGTCTTATTTTACTCAATTCATTTTCTACTGTGTTAGCTCTGCTTACATACTTTAACTTTGATTTAACCTTGATTGCTTTGTGTCACATTACCAGGATTGAGCCCAGGCTTATTTTATTTAACATAAGGCATCTAGCAGGTGGTGGCCTTATCCTTGTCCACCCCAAACAATAATCTACGTTCCTACACTATGGCTTTAAGTACAGCCAACCCAGCCAAAGGCAACTTCTATAAAAATGCCAAAATCCAATGTTTGAAGGGGACTGACCATAAGTCCACTCTCCTCTACTGCAGGTATTTATGTATACAGGATGGGACTGGAAAACAAAATGGGCACCAAAATAAGTGTCCATATTAGTGAATTACATAGATAAGAAAGTGGCCCATGTTTGCATATTGGGGCCGTTTTAAACTTCTAAAGACACGCTGTGTAGGTGTTTTGCAAGGTATGGAAGACTGCATAGGTTCTCAGCTTGTGGCAGGCAAGGTTTGCTTTAATGTCAGTACAATCAACAGCAAAAACCATCCCAGCAGACCATAAAACAGGCCACAAACACCCAAAAAACACCCCCCACACTGACCTGTCAGGCCAGCCCATTGGGCACTGGTTCATTGCTCTATAGGCCAGTCTGACCTCTATGTACATTTGCACGTGTATGTTTTTTACTACCATGAGATTACCAACACAAAGCTACTGCTATCTTTAGGCAAGACCTAAAAAAGCATCAAGCCACAGGTTAGCATGCATTCCTTGTGCAAGGACCTCAGCCCTGAATTATAGCTAGTTACCACACAATGGCCCAGTACAGATAAGGCAACAATGAGAGTTTTTACATGGAAGCGGCACTAGACCTCACTGGGTACACAACAAACTCTGTACCAAAATTATCAAAAGAATGCAAATAAACCATTAGGCCCCCATGAATGGACAAGGAGTAAACCCTCTGGTTGGAACAAGCCAGAATATACCTCATCCTTGATTGAAATGTTATAATATGTTATGCAACTTATATATAGTGTATGATTCTACAGGGCCAATGCACTAAGGGTCCTTTTTAAATGGCTCCTTCCATAGTATGGTAGTGGAAAGTCTTGGGTTGGACTACCCAACTGTTTTCCTGTGGATGCTGTTTGATCATTAGCCTCCTTATCCCCATTATTTAAGAGTGTATTTTCTAGTTTGGGGTGTGTCTCTTTAGATTCTCATTCTAAATCTCCATGTGCTTCCTGTCACCTTGATACTATTTTATGCTTGTGAGTTATCATCCTGCATGTGTCTGTCAAATTATATTTCAGAATATCATGCACAAACATATTGTGTGCCATGAATATTGTGTCCTAAATATTGTTTACAAAAATACTGTCACATTCTGTGTACTTTCACATTAATAACTTCAATGGGGTGATATTTTTGTAGATGATATTTAGGACACAACATGTCAGTTGATATTCTGACAACAATATTGTGGCAGTGCTTAATTTGAGCTGGTGGTTTCAGGTGCTCAGCACTGGCACTTAATAGTGAACACTGCCACTTATTTGTCTGCCTGTTTCGTGAATTTAGAGATGAGCACAACAACAGTTGTTTATTAATTAAATATACATTAAAAGTGACCAATGCCTGCCACACAAGCCATTCTTATAGCTTTAGGGGTCTGAAATAGTCTGAATTGTCTCACTAGTAGGTAGCAAGACCTCTGACCTCCTGGTCGGGATACTGCTCTCCCCTCGTGCAGCTCCGTCCTAGTGCCTCAGCCCCCAGCGCTGCCTGGACTTGCAGGTAGGTGTTCGAGGCCCTCCTCTACCCGCAAACTCCTGCCTGTGCCTCATCCCTGGTGGTCCAGTGGAAGAGCCTGCTCTTCTGCTGGGCCGCTCTCTCTACCGTTTTCTGTATTTCTTTTTCTGTTCTCTTATCTGTGTTTTCTGTTCTTTCTCTTGTGCTCTGCCTTATTTGTTCCTTCTTTCTGTCTTTTTGCCTTTTTTCACTTGCCTGTTTTCTCTTTGCCTTTTCACTTTCCCTTCTGCCGTTTTCCTTCCCACCGCTGCCGCCCCTGCAGCCCCTCCCCCGCGTGTTCCTGCTCCTGCCTCCCAGCTGCTCTCCCTCCCCCAACCCCTACTTAATGGCAGCCGCTGCACGACAGGGCGAGCAAGACTTCTGACTTCCTGGTCAGGATACTGCTCTCCTCTCGCGCAGCTCCGTCCTAGTGCCTCTGCCCCGAGCACTGCCTGACTGGCAGGTAGGTGTTTGAAGCCCTCCTTCACCCGCAGGCTCCTAGCTGCACCTCATCCCTGGTGATCCAGAGGAAGAGCCTGCTCTTCTGCTTGGCCGCTCTCTCTCCCGTTTTCTGTATTTCTTTTTCTGTTCTCTTATCTGTGTTTTATGTGCTTTCTCTTGTGCTCTGCCTTATTTGTTCCTCCTTTCTGTCTTGTTGCCTTTTTTCACTTGCCTGTTTTCTCTTTGCCTTTTCACTTTCCCTTCTGCCATTTTCCTTCCCGCTGCTGCTGGAAACAACATTCGCTTCAGCCACACCACGCAACCCCTTTGGACGAACCCCCACTGCATCCACTTCTCCTTCTCGAAACCAACTGCACATAAGCCTACACCACGCCCCGCACAGGAACTGAAGCAAGATCACCGAAGAGCACCTCAACTCCGCCCTCAACCGTGCTCCTCCACCCACCACAATCGACCCCAACTCTGCGGCCAACGAACTCCACCGATGGATCACCGACTTCGCGAACAAGCTCACCCCCCTCCAGAACTGCAACAGACAACTCACTATGAAAGCCACCTGGTTCACCACTGACCTCTGAAAATCCAAGCGCATGTGCCGAAGACTCGAGAAAGCCTGGAGGAACAGCTAAATCCCAGAAGCACGCACCCCCTATAAGACCGCCATTGCAGAACACCACCAACTCATCTGAACCACCAAGAAGAATTTCATCCAGGACAGAATCCTCACCAACTCCCGCAACACTAAGGAACTCTTCAGCATCATACAAGAATTCACCAAACCCGCCAGCGAATCCTCCGATGTCCCAGGACCTCTGCAACAAACTCAGCCCCTACTACCATCACAAGATCAGGACTCTCTGCGACAATTTCGATGCACGGACAAAGGCACCGACACTACAACTACAATCACCCAGCCTACCATCATCGTCTGGACCCCTGTCACCACAGAAGACACCGCTAAGACCATGAGAAGCATACACTCAGGAGCCCCCTCTGACCCCTGCCAGCCGCACACCTTCCACAGAGTCACCTCCGGTATAGCACCCGAACTACGACATACCATCAACTGCTCCCTCGAAACAGGCATGTTCCCCGACAACTGGAAACGCGCAGAAGTCAAGCCCCTCCTCAAGAAGCCCTCCGCAGACCCGACGGACCTCAAGAGCTACAGACCCATCTCTCTCCTCCCCTTCGCAGCCAAAGTCACCAAAAAGATCATCAAAAACCAGCTCACGAACTTCACAGAATCCAACTCGTTCCTCGACACTTCCCAATCCAGATTCTGCAGCGACCACAGCACCGAGACCGCCCTCCTAGCCGCAACAGACGACATACGACATCCGCACCCTCCTTGACCAAGGCCACATGGCTTCCCTCATCCTACTAGCCCTCTCAGCAGCCTTTGACACCATCTCCCACTGCACACTAACCGCCAGACTCCACGACGTCGGCATACAGGGAACTGCCCTAGACTGGATCCACTCCTTTTTCACCGGCTGAACTCAAAGAATCAGACTCCCGCCCTTCCTCTCTAAACCTACAGAGATCAGCTGCAGAGTACCCCAAGGATCCTCACTCAGCCCCACGCTCTTCAACATCTACATGGACCCCCTCGCTACCATTGACAGAAAACATGGACTCAGCATAGTATCGTACGCGGACAACACCCAGCTCATCCTCTCCCTCACCAAGGAACCCAACATCACCAGACACAGTTTCCAGGAAGGGATGAAAGAGACGTCGCATCCTGGATGAGCAGCAGCTGCCTGAAGCTCAACTTGGAGAAAACAGAAGTCCTCGTCCTCGGGTCCACCCCTTCCTCTGGACTCACAATTTAAAGTCACAACGTATGGTAAAGTTGGATTTTTAGTTGCAAGTCTGAAATTGCCACTTTTAGAAAGTTGGCATTTTCTTACTTTAACCCTTCTGTGCCTTCTGCCTGTCTCTGAATACACGCCTGGAGTGGAAGACAGCTGGGCCTTGAACATTCCCCCTTGACAACCACATGCAATGGGCCTTAGTCCGTGGTCCATTATCCGGCTTGATGAGGGGACAGAGCTAATCATAGCCCCACTTGTACCTGAATAGGCTAGGCCCAGTCTCCACACAACAGAACCAACTACCTTGTATTGCCACTCCAGCCAGCTTGGAGCCAGGGCGGGGGAGGAAATGGATTCCTGCAATACAAAGCCACTGTCTAGAAGCTTTACCCACCTTCCAGAACCAGGGTACCATAGTATGCATACTGGACCTCAGACACCACCACTTCAGTACACTTCGGGACCTGTGGATATTCTGCCAGGAAGAAGGACTGCTGTGTTGCTACAAGGACTGACACTCTGCTGGACTGCTACTCTGCTGGGCTGCTGCTCTGCTGTGCTGGCCTCCTGCCTGCTACCCTCCTTGCCTGGTAGTGAGAAGCACTGGACCTGCATTTTTTCTACCTATAGCCAAAGTGATTCCAAGGGCTTGCTGGCTTGCCTCCTGTTTTCTGAAGTATCTGACACAAAAGTCTTCCAATTCACCTGCTACCGCACCTGGACTCTGCCATCTGTGAGTCTACCCTGCCAAGTGGTGCTACTCCAGTCCTGGACCCTTGGAGGTGGGCCTAAGGTGTTCTGCTCCAAACCAACGCTGGACAACGCGAAGCCTTGCAAAGCAATGCCACGCAGTCCGCACACCAGGATTTAAGGTACTATATTCAGCAGGTGCAGGTGGTCCCTGTAGTTGGCCAACACTCCATCACGGTCAGCCTGAACTTGTGATTTTGTCCCGGTCTGGCATGACCAGATAACCATAGTTGACTCTTTGCTCTTTATTCACTATTTTCACCTAATTCATAAAAAATTCTTATCTCAAGTTCTACTTATTAGATTTTTATTGTTTTGTAAATTATATTAAACTCTATTTTTCTAAGCAGGTGTGGTACCTTTTTGTGTGGTGTTTTCACTGTTTTAAGTGTTGCACAAATATTTTACACATTGACTGCTAAGTGTCAAGCTACCAGAGGGTGATTGGAGGTTAATTTAGGGTCTGCAGCTGAAGTTATTCTGGCTAGGATCGTGGTCCCTGCTTGGACAGTGTACATACATCTGCCAACCAGAAGCCCAATCTCTAACAGCACACAATCTTTGTAAAAATTGCTGTACTTTCATTCTCCAAGGCTAAGTGCACCTTTCAGTGCTTTTACGGATTTTACATAAACCAGGAGTGTTGCAACTAATGTTAGGCCACGCTTGCTCAGTACTAAATCAGGATGCATGTGCTCACAGGCATATGTCATAGCATCTGAATAGTTTAAATAGTTCACCATTACTGTAAAGACATTGGTACCTATGCATGGTCAAGCAGGGAATATCAAAACTTTTAATCAAATTATTGTTGTTATTGATAGGCAAGTTTGTATGTCAAAGTTTCATGGTTGTTAATATCGATCTACAAAAATAGTGGATCCACATCATCGGCTATAGTAAGAATATATAGGGAATTATAAAAAAATGTTACTTCTTTATTAGCATTTGACACAAAATAAGGCACATCGGAATAGCGCGGGCATCTACACCGGGCAACAACGTGCCTGGCACATCATCTAGCATGGCCACAGAATGATTAAGCAATCAAATGCAGGTCATGAACAATTGTGAAAAAGTACAATCAGTATGTGTAAATCGAACATCAAATAAACAACAGCATAACAAAAAAGAGGCAGCAGTTCACTACGTGGGGACTCTCCCCTGCTTTCCACCCTGGTACAGCGTGCAAAGGTGGAAAAAGAAAAATGTCAAAATGGGCTATGGGGACAATAGGAAAGGTAAAATTAAACTGACCCAGGAGTGGGTGCAAACAACCAAGGCCCCAGCATCCCCGACACACCACTACAGTCACTCAGGGTTACACTAAAAATGTAATTTCTGAACATGATTTTGCAATACGTTGAACAGATTTTTGGAGTTTGCAACAGGCTCCTTGGGTCCGTTGACTCTCCGTGCGCGTCTCCTCTCTATGGGCCATTATACTCTGGTAAATCACAGCCAATGAGATATCCTCCGGTTTCTCTGCCGTATTTTCCCTGTTATGCTTAGGTATGCTCCAGACGTCTACCCCAAGTTCAGCTGAGAAAGAATAGTCCCATAACAGGGCATCATTGCCCACAGCCTGCATAGCACACTCTCCAGGATCATGCCTCTTGCGTACTGTCCGGGGCTGGTTTCTGAGGTATTGGTAGCCATATCCTCGGGGTGTATTCTGCTTGTCTCGCTGTGCCCACTACCCGGGGAACCACCCCTGGAGCGAGACTTTGAGATTGACTCTGTCTCATTTTCTGATGAATCATAAGGGTCTGATAGGGAGAAAAAATTATCCCCTGAGTCAGTTTCCTTAACCATGATCAGGGTGCCATTATCAATCCTTACCCCTGGGTTCTCTAAGTTCGGGGGGATATCTCTCTGTCCCTCCCTTATGGTAGTTTTACCCCGAGCGCCTTTGTTGATGTCATTGGGTCCTGTATCGTTTTTAGAGGGATTCCGTATGGCAGGTGTAGGGGTGATATGACCTTCACCCCCCCGCTCCAGCCACAAAGAGACCTTCACCCCCTACTGTTCTCAGGGTGCTGTGTTTACCAGGCGAGTCCATAGCCTGATGTGCCAAGTCCCCCTCAGCAATTCCATGGCTTGCAGAGAGATTTGAGAATCTACCAATCTCTACTGCCTGTCCAATAGTATCATACTCAGGAGGAGTGTGTTGAGAGTTGTGCTGTTGTTTTTTTTCCCTTTCCGGACGAAAACAAAGAGGGAATAGTGCGCTTACCCACACTTTCTCCTTGCGTTCCCTCTCATTTCTCCCCCACAGCATTTCCGGTACTGCCTCTCTTGCTGCCTCGATTGAGAATTAGGAGCTCCTTGAGGCCCCAGCAGGGTCAATCAGCATGCGAGGTTTCCCTCACCTGGGCTTTGGAGGCATTGCAGCGGGGGACACCATCAGGTCAGGTCAGCACCGCCCCCTCTCTGCGAGCAGCTCCAGGCAGTTGCAGAAGCAACACAGCACAGACACGGACACCACGGAGGACGCCACCCCAGCCCAAGGAACCGCAGCAGCCTGGTCCGCGAGATCACCGAGATACTCCAGATCATGCCGGACCGGAAAGGGAGGTGAGTACGTTTTTATTCTGCGGGGTTTGTACAGCCTTCAAGTACAGGGAGTCCGGGAGCAGTAGCTTAAGCGTCCAGCAAGGCGGGCGCCATCTTGCCTCTAGGAGCCGCGTTTTTCCCAGATGTTTCGCATAGAGATTTAACGAAGCAGAGGCCCAGATTTCTTGTCTGGAAGATGAGTTGGCAGCCCAAAAAGCGGTAACAGAGTCAATGCGCTCATTGAAAGAAGATACACAGTGGAAGTTAACGGACCTTGAAAATCGCCTTCGGAGAAACAACTTGAGAGTTCTGGAGATCCCAGAGGGCATGGAAGGACAGGATGCTCGCAAATTTATCATCAATCTGTTCTCTGAGGCCCTACCTGAACTCTCACAATGGGACTGGCAGCAGGAGATCGAAAGAGCGTATCGATTCCCGTTCACGCAGCGGACAAGACCAGGACAAACTACTCCCAGACCTAGAGCAATATTAATATCAATTAACAATTTTTTGGCTCACCAGGCAGTATATGAACTTGCACGCCCAGACAGAAAGAGTGCTGGGAAAGGGGTAGAATTTTTTGTCAGACCATACTTCTGCCACCAGACGGTGGAGAAACGATGGCAGTTACGTCGGCTCATTTCCTTATTCCAAAGCAAAGGGGCGCAAGCCTTCTTGCTTAACCCAGCCAAACTGAAGGTTATACATAATGAACATACTCGGTTCTTCACCTCAGAAATGCAGGCCAAAGAGTACTTACAATCTTTTTAGATAGGGGTTTGAGCTCCAGGTATCCTGTCGGGCTGTGAAGTCTATGCTTTTTTTTCTCACTTGTACTCTCCTTTTATTTTTAGCTTTCTTTAGTTTTTTGCAGTGTAGGTGATGGGGTTTGCTGTGTTACATTACATTTATGAAAATATGCAGGGGGGACAGTCCGGGTAACGAGAGCTTGTCATCTTAGGGGCCATTGGTCCTAATGCCTCACTGCAGGGTTGGGGGAGGGAGAGGACGGGGTCTCGTCTGAAACCCCGGGATGGGGGCAGGGGAAAATGTGGGGAATAGGGGGGGCGGGGGAGCACGGGGGTTGGTGGGTGGGGCAGGGGTGGGTGAATGGGGGAAAAGCAAAAACAATCCATAACATAAGGAAGATGGAAGATCACAGGCATATGAAGCTATACAGCAGGATTAGTGATTGGACGTAGACAGCTACACTTGATGGGGGATAGGATGATTAACTCAGGATTGCGTATCTGCTCTTTTAATGAGTGTGGGCTAAATAATAATGGGAAAAGACAACAGGTGGCTGCTGAGTTGCGTGTGATGCATCCTGATTTGGTTTGCCTACAGGAAACTCACATTCCGTGGGGCAAACAGAAGATTTTAGCTGAGTTAGGCTATTCGGTATTGACACGTACACAGCAGTCCACGACGAATCGCAGGGTAGCGGTGCTAGCCAAATGTGGAATCCAGGGATCAGGCAGAAAGCTGGTGGACAACCAAGGCCAGTGGGCCATTATGGAATGCATCATGGGGGATGTTAAGTTTTCTTTATGCACAGTGTATGGGTCTAATTTGGATGAAGTGTCTGTATGGGAGGGGCTTAATGTAGAATTAGCATCATGGCCTACCCCTCTGACTTTATGTGGTGATTTTAATATACACTTGGGCTGCCGGAATCTGCAGTCAGGCATACAGAATTATAAGGGCAGGAAACCCAAAGTGTTTAAGGCATTACAGCACCTTCTGGCTGATCAGGGGTCAATTGAAGCATGGGCGGCTTTACAGGACCCAGACCCGGGATATTCGTTTTATTCACATCCACATAAAAAGTTAGTGAAGTTAGATTTTTTTTTTTTAATCAACAGCACTACTAGCAGGGGCTAAAACATTCAAATCTTCCCTAGGATCACTGCAGATCATGGTCCATTGGTGATGGATATTTTAGCAATCAGCACATATCCTATTCTGAGATCTTTCTTGTTCGATAGGAAATTATTGTCAGATGTAGCATTTGTCGACCATATGAATAGTGGGATTAAGCAATTCCTGGGAATTAACCGTAATTTGACCGCATGTGGGTATGTATGGGATGCCTTAAAAGCTGGGTTTAGGGGGGAGGTCCTTAGTTTTGGATTAGACAAACAGAGGCAATTGAAATTAGTGATCCACGAGTAATATGCAAAGCTCAAAACAGCCAAAGAGATTCTTATGCAGGGAATATTAGCAGGTGTCGACACCACCACGCTGCAAACTGAGGTTGCCCGATGCAAGGCTAATGTTAACCCACAGTGGAGCAGGGAAATCGCCCTTAAATATAAGCTCAATAAGGAAGAGTGCTATGAGTATGGCAAGGCTAAGGGGCGGTGTCTTGCACAAAGACTTCGTGCCAATGAATTAGCGTAAAGAATTGAGGTCATGAAAGTACACAGGGTAAGTCGCTAGACATGCCTCGGGAGATCTTAAGTGTGTTTCATACCTTTTTTGAGGGATTTTATACAGAAAATAACCCTGGTGGGCAGGCATGTGAGACCTTGTTGCAGAGTTTATGTAGCGAGCGGCTGGGTCAGGATGAGGCAGCTATCCTGGACATGCCTATCACTATGGAGGAGCTTGGGGAGGCCATAAATATGTTAGCTAGTGGTAAGATGGCTGGGCCCGATAAACTACCACTGGAGGTATATAAAACTTTTTTTCAGGAATTAAGGGAAGCTATGTTGACCACCTTTCAAGCGGCACAACTTGGGGCTGCACCGGCATCCTGGGATGAGGCAAATATCATCGTCTTAAAAAAAAAGGATAAACCGTCAGATCTCCCGGGATCCTATCGACCTATATCCCTGTCGAACTGTGACAGGAAAATGTATGCAAAAATCATGGCGTCCCGGTTGGTCAAAGTCATTTCCTCATTAGTGTCAATACGACAACAAGGGTTTATACCCGCTAGGGGCACAGTTAACCACATCAATAGGGTTGTGACCCTGCTAGACGCTGCAAATTCTCAAGGTAACACGTTCGGCCTGGTTTTATTAGATGCCGAAAAAGCATTTGACCGGGTTGCCTGGGATTTTCTTTGGATGGTTCTGAAACTACTGGGGTTTGGCCCCGGTTTTATCAAGGCTGTTCAGGTTTTGTAATGGTCCCCCACCACTAGAATTTGTATAATGGGCCTAGAGTCTGAACCAGTACGCATTTCTAGAGGTACGAGGCAGGGATGACCCTGCTTCTCACTGTTATTTGCATTATATATTAATCCTTTCTTAACCATGTTGGAGAGGAGCCCTAGGATTAAACCTGTTATTATTAGACAAGAACAATTTCGAGTATTGGCTTATGCGGATGATATAGCGGTTGTAACATCTGACCCCGCTACAGCCATCCCCGAGATAGAGCAACTTGCGCACAGGTTTGGTTCTGCATCAGGCTACAAACTTAATGTTTCTAAAACCCAGATTATCTGTATGAATCAAACCAGCAACAACGATCCAAGGGTGACCAAGGAGGCAACATATTTGGGTATAAGGATCAGGACTTGCTTAAGGGAGTTGGTCGAGGTTAACTGGGGCTCCATCCTCACCAGTGTCAAACAACAGTTAGAGAATTTGGAATGTTTGCATTTGTCACTGGTGGGAAGGTGTAACATTCTTAAAATTAACATCTTATCTTAAGTATTATATTTTTTTAGATCAGTTCCACTAGAGCTTACCCGGGCCAGTTACAGCAGCTTCATTCAATATGTGCTAGATTTTTATGGGCCCCAGGGAAGCAGCGCAGAGCAATGCGCTTTATGACGCTACTGCGGGAGAAAGGCGGTTGGGCAGTCCCTGATTTTACACTATACTATTATGCCTGTATACTGCAAAATATGTGGATTTTGTTAACAGGAGTGGAGGTCGGCAACATTGCTGAGACCCCGTCCATATATCAGATGTTGCTGGGTGTTGAAGCCAAGAATTGTCTATTTAAAATGCTGGAATTTAGTTGTTATAAAAAGGACCCGTTTTAAGGTTTTAGTCACTGCTTTTAAGGTTTGGAAGGCCGTTCAAAAATGTTTCCAGATTGAAGGGGTCTCGTACTATACACCCACATCCGCATCAACTTTATTACCTGCCGTTTTTTGGGATAGGATTGTAGATAGATGGAGATGTAACGGGATCACACAAATAGATGATTTTTATAATGAGGGGTGTCTTATTTCTTCTTTTGTAATATTGGCCAATAAATACCATCTGCCTAAAACAGAATTTTTTTAGTTTTTACAAATCCGCAATTTTTTATGTAAAAGACAGAGGGTGATAGAACTGAACCCGCTTGTTGAGGCTATCAGACGCAGGGCTAAGGCTTGGGTATTATATAGCTTTCTGCTCGACACATAGAAGGATGATCTAGATGCCCAAAACCTTAAGTGGGATAATCGAGTGGAGGGTCAAGGTCTCTCTGTGGAGCAATCGATTGACACAGCTGGGAAGATTCTGATCTCTGCTAAATTAAAGGCACAGCACATTAAGACTTTATTTAACCTTTATCATACCCCTGCAAAAATTTTCAAATGGGGCGGGGCCAATCATGGGAAGTGTTTTCGCTGTGGAGCAGACCTGGCAGATATTGTACATATTTTTTATACATGCGGGCAATTGACTCATCTTGCTGGACACATTGAGAAATTCCTCTCAGAGATAACAGGGGTCGGAATAAAGATTACAGCGTCTATAATGTTGTTAGGAATTGGGGAAGACCTGATTAAGGGGCAGCTGGCCCATAAGTTCCGTAATTTGATCATTTTAGCCACTGCTGTGGCTCGGCTCTGTATATCGACAATGTGTCAACAGAAGCAAGTTCCCACATTTGAGATGTAGAGAGCTAGATTTTATGGTATATTTAATCTTGAGTATAGCCTCTACTCTCTTAAAGGGCCACGTAGTCAAAAGTTGGGCATACAGATTTGGGGCCCAATGATTGAACACATTAAAGATTGAATATTTATCTCCTGGTATAATGTTTATAATGTTTATGCACGTATATCATTTTATGTATTTATTCTGCTTTTATCTTGAGGATGAATTGCTCCTTTTATTATCTTTATGTACTGTGATATCTTCAATTAATTTTTGCTGTATTTATTCAAGTTATAAATTGAAATATATATATTTTTTTAATGTAATTTCTCATCTGGGCTCTATATCTGTCACAGTACGTGAATCTACCATGTAGGGTGTCTCCAGTCCCTGATCCCCCGAACTGGGGGAGGGTGTAGGCGCCAGGAAATCTACCTCTAACAGGCCATTCAACATATACTCCCACATTTCCAAATCGCACTCAGCACACACTGCCTCTGCCACACCCCTCCATGCATGTCCACCAGCCATTTACCATCTGACGGAGCTGTGGGCTGCGCCCAGTGTATGGCCACCCTCTGTTTGGCCATCACCAGTCCCAATAGTGAGAACTTATGTTGTATTCAGGCCCCACGCTTAGGCGTTGGGAGCACTCCTAGCAAGCAGTGTTCAACAGAAGTCTCCACCAACACCTATTTGACTCCCCACAATGTCCTCAAGATTTCCTCCCAGTACCCTCATAGTTTGCTACAGTCCCAGGTCATATGAAGGAAAGATGCTGGGGTTGCCCCACAGTGAGGACAGGCCACCGAGAAAGCCCTGTTAATCCTGTGCAAACACAGTGGGGTCAGGTAGGCTTTGTGAAAGTAGTAAAAGTGAGTAAGTTTGAACCTTGTATTGCTTGCCACTTGCTTAACCTGAGCAAACGCTCTCTTCTAGGCCCCCTCCATGAGGGGCGTTGTCAGTGCCCCCACCCACTTGTCTCGAACCGCAGTCATGTCGGTGTGGCGATCCTCTTTAAGAGGCCCTGTAAATGCGTGAGATCAGGTCTCGGGTTGACTCAGGGTCTTGTATTATCTGCAGAGTCTGAAACTCCACAGGGTCAGTGGGGAAGATCAGCCAGATCTCACGGATAGTGTGTGACACCTTGGCGTATTGTAGGAACTGGCCCTGGTGGAGGCCAAACACATCTTGAGTTTCCGCCATTGTGAGTTGAGTCAAGTCCATCACCAATTGGATTGCACATATGGGTTTCAACCAGGGTAGAGACAAACGTCTGGCATAGGGTGCCCGACGCAGTACCCGTGTTACTACAATGTTCCCAAGCTACAGTCACCTTTCGGATGGCAAAGTGGTGGTAGTCTGGGACCTCTACCCCTAGCATAAGGCAGTGTGGGCAGTCTACCACAGCGCCCCACATGTCCAGTAGGTTTTTACTACATTATCGCCATCGGAGCACCACTGAGTGGCAAATTGCAACAGGCTCGTGAAGTAGTAGAATCTCAGGTCTGGGAGTGCCAGTCCTCCTAGGTCAGTGTCTATCTTCAGGAGATCCTCTGTAACCCGGTTGCGCTTACCCACCCACACTAGGAACACTAGGAGACTATTAAGTTTGTTGAAGGTAGACGGTGGAATTTCATGCATAGGATTTTGCAGGGCATAAAGGCAGTGGGACAAAAGAACCATTTTGCTCAGCGCAACCCTGCTCATTACTGACAGTGGCAGACAAACCCAGAATGGATGGATTCCTCCAGGCAATCTTAGTACTCAACCCATATTAAGATGATATCGGGCTATCGGAGTACTCACTATCTGGATCCCCAGATATCGAAAATGGTCCCTTTCCCTTTGATGCTCAGTTACTGGGAACTTCGCTCTCGCCAGAGCGGCCAGTGGGAACAGCATCATCAGCTGTTTATTGATGTGGAGGCCGGACACCTCTCCGAATTCAGACATGATTTGCAGAAGGGTCCTCACAGACTGTCCGGGGTAGGTAACATACACTAGTGCGTTGCCTGCGTAGAGCAAAAAAACATGGGCGAAGCCCGCCACCTCAACACCCCATCCGGCCATGTTGTGGCGAAGGCGTATTGCCAGCGGCTCCATCGCCAAAGCGAAAAGGAGTGATGACATGGGCCATCCCTGTCTAGTACCTCACTCAATAGGAAAACTCTCTGACACCACGGAGGCCCTCCAAACCCATGGGACCAGACTGCCATAAAGTAGTTTCACTGAGGACAAAAATACCAGTCCAAACCCCATTCTCCAGAGACCCTCCCAGAGGTACTCCCAATTGAGGTTGTTGAATGCTTTTTCGACATCTAAAGCATTTAAGGCAGCCTCTATCTCGCTATCAGCGATGGAGTGCATCACATGGAACAACTGCTGTAGATTCAGTTGGGTCCCCCGCCCCAGCATAAAGCCAATATTGGTCATCATGTACCAGATTGGTGACTAGGCCACGCAGTCTAGTGACAAGCGACTTCGCCAGAATTTTTGCATCTTCTCCCAGCATGGACAGGAACCGGGATCCGACAGCTCTCTGTCTGGTTTGGGGAGCATGAGTACCTGTGCTTCATGCATGGTCCATGGCAAAATCCGGCTTTCCTAGGCCTCAAGGAATGTATCTAGTAGATGGGGAAGAACTAAGTAACACCGAAAACATTTGGTAGTACTCCACTGGTAACCTATCTGGGCCCAGTGCCTTACCACGAGCCATCTCCCGGACCACCTCCTTCAACTCCTCCAGCGAGAGTTCCCTCTCAAGGCTTACAGTATGCTCAGCCATCAGGTGAGGGAGCGACAGCGGATCCAGGAAGTCACGTGTCCCCTCCAGGTGGCTAACCCACCTTGGGTCATAAATGGACATTAGATGATCCCGTAGAAGAAGATTGATCGCAGCCTGGGACCCCACAAAGGTACCATTGCGCTGTCTCATCTTGGTCGCATCCTGGATGAGCAGCAGCTGCCTGAAGCTCAACTCAGAGAAGACAGAGGTCCTCATCCTCAGCCCCTCCCCCTCTGCTTGGGGCAATACCTGGTAGCCCACTGCCCTCGGCAGCCCTCCCACCCCCACGGACCATGCCCGAAACCTCGGCATCGTATTCGACTCCTCCCTCTCCATGACGGGTCAGGTCTACGCCGTCGCCTCCAGCTGTTTCAACACCCTCCGCATCCTCTGAAAGACCTTCCAATGGATCCCCACTGAATCAAGGAAGACCGTCACCCACGCACTCATAACCAGCAGACAGGACTACAGAAACGCCCTCTACGCTGGGATCAACAAGTCTTTGCTCCGCAATCTCCAGACCATACAGAACTCCGCAGCCAGACTCGTCCTCGGCATCCCTCGAAATGAACACATCACCCAACACCTATGTAACCTCCACTGGCTCCCCATTGAGAAGAGAGTCACCTTCAAGAAACTCACCCAAGCCTAGAAATGCCTCCACAACACCAGACCCCAATACCTCAACGAGAGAATCTCCTTCCACGTACCCAAGAGAAACCGCCGATCCGCCGACCTCACCCTCGCCAAAACCCCGCGCATCCGCAGAGCCAGAACAGGTGGAAGAGCCTTCTCCTACATCACGGCCAAGACCTGGAACGAGTTCCCGATCGACATCAGACACGCCCCCTCCCTGAACATCTTCAGGAAGACACTCAAGACCTGGCTCTTCGACTGAACGGAGCTGACCCCCTCCCCTCCCCCCCAGCGCCTTGAGACCCTCACGGGTGAGTAGCACACTTAACATTCCCCTGATTGATTGATTGAAGAATCACTAGGGTTGGGCATTCTCTTAAGCAACCAGTCCAAGAGGTGCCCCGATTTGTCATCCTCACAGTGAAGCAACTGGTGACATTCACACCAGACCAACCAGTCCAGTCTATCCCAGGTCTCCTCCACTGCCCTTCGGGCTGTCAACAGTGACTATCGCTGAGTCCCCTGTGCTGGAGCAACCCCCTGGAGGGCCGCCAGTCATGTGTGAAGACTATTTCCTATACACCTGCAAGATCATCCACTGTCATGAGATCTCCCACTGTCTCTTCCAGTCCCTGTATTCTGCCAAGAATCAGACGTGCAACAATTGCCCTGCATCAGACCTGGTCATTTCCTCCATGGGGCATTTCCCTTTAGGGCTGGAGCAATTAGAGGCCGGTGCTGGTGTGTCTTTCACTTTCTTCAGCTTCTGAGTATGAATACAGCAGGCACAGTGGGGGCTTCAGGAGAGAGACAGAGAGAGATTAGAGATAAAGGTGTGAGAGAGAGCGAGGAGAGAAATAGAGAATGGAATGTATAGATTGAAAGAAAAATATAAGGAGCTAGAAGGAAGGGAGCCGGGCTCGGAACTCGTTTCCAAATTTGTGCTAGTGCTGATTTTGATTTGCAGCCCAGCCCTGGTCTTCATTCCACATTCAGCCAGTTTCTTCTTGGGGAAAAATAATTACATTTAACATATTTTTAAGATTTTAAAAACGGCCTTTAAATGCACAGACATAATGTCATCTATGTCTGAATTACTGTGTATACGTGGTTTAATTAGAACCATAGTAAAGCATTTTATACAATTTCAAAGAAAAACAAAATTGAACAGATAAAGCGCAGAGCAAAACTTAAAAGGGATATTTTCCCTTTCTGGGCTTGTGTTTACAAAAGTTACGAGACAGGTTCAATCAGAAACATCTTTCAAACTTTTTGAAAATGATCTCGACATCTGTGCAGTTCTTTAATTGCACATTCTCTGTTCACTTCAGGCCATACATAACATTAAGTCGGAGGACAGCCTGGAAGGTGAAGTGTAAGGTGGAATGATTGCAAACGCAGGCAGGGGGCGATATTACTTAAGCTCCTCAAGATGCGTCATCTGAAGCAGAATATCATTGGGAAAATTGATCTGACCAACACTTGAAAATACCAATCAAAAGTAATTTTACAAGATCACCACTCAGTAGAAGGCAAATATGTAGACATATCTTGTTCCATTATATAGACGGTGAAGAGAAAATCGCTGTACATGGGCTTCATTAAAACACAAGTCATGTACCTGTGTCACAGTCTTCTGACCAGTACATTGAACAGTGAAAAATCCATTAAACTTTTACTGCTTGCAAAATTGTAGCATTTTGACTGTTCACATCTACATCAGAAAAAAACAATAACCTAATTTCTTCCATGAAGTTACTGTGACAAAAAGTACAGTCAATATTTAAGTAGTTTTAGTTTTCGTTATTGCACATCTGCAATAGGCAGCCTTGCTGCTTTCCTGAAACACCTCTTGCTTATGTCAGAGGAAGGTAGTTTTCTGAAGGTAGAGTACATATATGATTTTTACTCACACAAGTCCTGATTCACAAAGTCTTAGCTTTGAGTAGATGTGACTTACCTTTTTAGTGCTCTTGGCTCACTCTCGAACTTCAGGAGTAAGACCGGAGTACTCCTGTCTTTCTCCTGGCTTTCTCTTACACATTCATGAGCAAACCAGTAGTGAACTTGATGAGGGGTTGAAAAATTTCTCTTATTCCATTTTAATCCTACCTACTGGTGACTTGAATAAAATAAAATAGTTTGTCATTCAGTGACTAGTTTTATCTCGCTTGTTCTAAATCCCTCTGGAGGGTTGGTGGAAGCTTAAGCAGTGGTTGATGTATGCCTGCCCTTGGTAAGACAGGGATTGGTAGATGTCGATCAGAATCTTGAATTGGCATCTTTTGTGGATGGGGAGCCAGTGGAGTTGCTTCAGGTGCGGGGTGATGTGTGTCCATCGAGGGAGGTTGAGGATAAGTCTGGATGCTGAGTTCTGAATGGTCTGCCATCTCTTCATGAGGTTTGTGGTAATTCCTGCACAGAGTGCTCTGTCGTACTCCAAGCAGCTGATGATGAGGGCTTGAGGGATGGTGCATCTGGTGGAGACTGGGAGCAGTTTTAAGATCTTTCAGAGCATGCACTGTGCGAGGAAGCAGGCGGAGGAGACTGCATTGATCGGGTTCTTCATGGTGAGCTTGCTGTCCAGGATGATGCCGAGGTTCCGGGCATGGTAAGTGGGGGTTGGAGAAGGTACCAGTTCAGAGGCCACCAGGAGTCGATCCAAGGGAAAGTGTTGTTCCCCAAGATCATTACTTCAGTCTTGTCTGTGTTGAGCTTGAGGCATTTGTTTTGTATCCAGTCGGTGACGCTGGTCATCCACAGGTGGAAGTTGGCCCTTGTGATGGAAGGGTATTTGGATAGCGAGAGGATGATCTGGGTGTCATCTGCGTAGGAGATGGTGTTCAATCCATAGGCTCTGATGATGCTGGCAAAGGGGTTCATGGAGGCATTGAACAGTGAAGGGCTGAGAGATGAAACTAGAAGGACTCCACAGACGATGTTCTTGGGTTTCGAGGTAAATGGTGGAAGGAGAATTCTCTGAGTTTTTATGGTGAGGAAGGATGTGATCCATTTGAGGGCGTCTTCTTGGATTCCAATCTGATGGAGTTTCTTGATCAGGGTGCGGTGGAACACAGTGCCGAAGGCCACTAAGAGGTCGAGAAAGATCAAGGCAGCTACTTCTCCTTGATCCAGGAGGGTTCTGATGTCGTCAGTGGCTGCGATCAGAACGGTTTTGGTGCTGTGGTTCATGAGGAATCCGGATTGGGATGCGTCCAGAAGATTACAGTTCCCAAGGTTTTCCATTAGTTGGCGGTTGATGGCTTTTTTGAGGAGCAGGGAGATAGGCCGGTAGTTTTAGAGCTCATCGGGGTCAGCGGATGGTTTCTTAAGGAGCAGTTTGACTTCAGTGTGTTTCCATTCGTCTGGGAAGGTGGGGTGATGGATGTATTGAAGATGGCTGTGAGTTTGTCACTGATGGTCTTGTTGCTGAGGTTGAACATGTTATGGGGACAGGGGTCCTTGGGTGCTTCTGAGTGGATGGAGTGCATGATGTCCAAGATACTCTGCATGGTGAACTAGTCCCAAGCGGTGATCAGGTGGTCGGGGGAAGCGGCTGTGGGGCCGAGGAGGCTGAGGATGTCGGCAGCAGTGGGCTGGGGTTTGAAGTCTTTGTAGATGGTGATCCAGCGGGTTACTAGCAACAAGCATTCATACACAGAATACTCACCTGGGCCCATTCATTCATACTACGCTAGCAATTTCCGCTGGGGGGTCAGTTGTACTCTTTATCAATATCCCTGCTACCAATTACTTTTCTGATTGAAGAGTAATGACTTACCAATGGACCCTTTGATAATTGGGAAGTTTAAAATGAGGGACATTCATTACAATTCATAAATTCTAAAATTATCACTGAGTCAAGAAGTTTTAAATGTTTATCTAAAGTTTAGCAGAGTGAAATACAATACCACATGATACTCAATCGTATATCAAGGATGAAGCATAATAATCAATTATTGATCAATGACGGTTCCTCAGAAAGAAGAAGATAGAGACAGCAGCACAACTAAATTTGCGTTTATATTTACCTAAAGGTGCGAGAAACCAAATCCCTTGGCCAAGGAGTTGGAAAGATAGGTCCCAGGAAAGATGAAGATCAAAGACCTACGGACCAGGTTCAGGACAGGACAGGTAACCTCTCTATCAACGACGCCTGCGTCGTTCCCCTCTCTGATACTTCGCTTCTCCTCTATTCTCCCGTGTCTTCCTTCAAATGGACTCCGCCGCCCCCACCTCAGGACCTCTCTGGACAGCGATTCAGTCTGCAATCGATCAGCTTGTATGTCTGGAGCTGGAGCGTTCTAATGCTGAATGCCTGTTCTCGCTAATTAACTAATTCTATATCTATTATACCCTTCTATGCCCATGTACCTCCCCTAAATGTTGCAAAATTATGGGCCCACTACTTCTGATTGGACGGGGACAGGGGTTGATCCTCACACCATGTCAATTTAGTTCAATTTCTTTAAGCCTATTGTTTTAAAATACCGCCCCTCACAATTAATACATTTGCTTTATTTCCCACCCGTCTCACGACAAAGTTTATTACAATGTTTATATAAATTGTTTCTTTCTGTAGGAACATCGTGGGTACAATAGTGTTGGCCACCAGGTCACGGCCTTGGACGACGTCCAAGTTGACTTCATCGTTTCCTCTGGTTAGCCTTGCAGGGCGCATGCGCAGAACCAAGGTCTCTCGAGCTGCAGTTCAACCAACCCAGGCCCATTCACGAACTAATAAAAGTCAAAGAAGAAAATATTAAAATCACAATATAAATGTTTTCACTGTATACCCATTATGTCTACTCTATTCCCATTTAATTATAAATTCTATCCCGCATTAATAGAATGAGAATACCACAGTTTTAATTGCAGCATATGCGCAAGCTGTAGCACGTGAAAACATTAAGCAGCCATTTTAATACACACTGCGCAGAAGCAAAGATTTCCCTCCAAGCAAAGAAAGACGTCATACCACGTGATATGTTTGACACATGCGCACTGAGATTCCCGCGCTTTAGCGGCCATTTTGGATTTAGACAAGCGTTACTTATTAGTTGAAACACATAGGCAAGCTTCTCTAGGATGATGTTTATGTGTGCATTTGTTAATAAAGACATTACAAAGATTAATAATTAATACTGTGAGAGGATTGCTTACAAGCAAGTCTCATTGTGAGTTCTTGCTCCATCAATCCCCTCTCTGATGGCGTTTCTGAGCCATCAAAATACTACCCACAACCAGATGCCAACTTTTAGCATAAAATTGTCTCAGCTTCATTTTTACACTTTCTATTTTTATCGTCTCTTTTCAGTTTCTTGTATAATTCACTTTTCAGATCTTCTAGTTCAATTTCATCAAATTTTCGTTTCTTTCCTTGACCTGTCACTCTATACATCTCATTCTTTCTACAACATTTGCACCATATTATTATTGACAGTACTATTATTGCTATCCCTACTAAGGGTACTAATATTTGACCTATAAGTCCTTTCCCTACATTAGCAAACCAGGTACCAATTGACGCTATACTATTCGTCAATCTTTCCCATACACTATCAACTTCCAGTGGTTTTAGTTCAGTATGTACGTGCAACAATGTTTCGTTTTCAATAATTTACAGACTCCGCCCTCTTTTGCCAATATTATATCAAGAGCAAGTCGATTTTGCATAACCATAGATCTAATCACAACCATCTCTGCATTAATCATTAGAAATCCTCCAGCAGTGTCCGTTGATAAACGATCAACCACTGTAGATAATTTACATATTTTCCTTGAGTTCAGAATTATTCCCACTGAAGGTATCAATGCACCAAATATATCACCTACAATTTCAGAAAAACTAGCTCTTTTACTACGTGTTAATTCGCTATTATTTTCAACGCTCCCAGTGTTTCTTTTTACGTGGTATATTTTTGGAAAAACTATTCCAAAATAACAACTTCCATACCACCGTGCAGGAAGCCTAAAGTAAGCCTTATTCCCACACACATAATAGATTCCAGGAAAAACTGAATCTGTTCCTCCTTTTAGTCCCCAACCTCCAAGAATTAAGAAATTATGTTCACATTCACTGGTACAGATGAAAACATTGTTATAATCAGTCTTTAACCTATGTAGACAAATTTTCCCTGTCTTTACAAAATCCAGAGCCATAGCAGCTTGAGCCTTTCCAGGTGTGTAACTACCCTCTTTCTCCGCCCAAGGTGGCAGATGAGCCTTATGCTCAGATGCTTTCTTTTGGAAATCTTGTCTTCTATCTTCTACTAAATTCAAAAATATCTTTTCTTCTTCATGTAACGAACATGTTAGATTGCATCTATGTGCCTGTGTTATGTCTATCGATTTCATTGTTAAGAAAAATTCTCCCATAAACTGTGCGTCTTGACTACTAAGCACTGGGTTCATATTCTTTCGAATCGGAACCTCAGAAAATATCACATCTATATTTGAATAGTAATTCTGAAGTCTCCCTGTTTTATAAAATAAACTAGCCAATACACTACATGATATGCCATAAGTTAATGGCAAATGATGATATGTTAACCCTTCTGCTACTGATTCGGGTAACTTCATACAGACATAACAATTACTAACTTCCATGGTATCTACATATTGAAACAATAATTTTGTGAAAACATTCAAACTAGTGTCGTTATCTGTTACTTCATGATGAAACTCTGGTTCATCTTCTGCCTTTAATTCTACTCTATTACTTTTCAAGTTATCTGTCCTTCCCTTCGTTTCGTTGTTAATCTTTTTATCCATTATCAGAAGGTAAGGAATTGCTACGATCACAACTAACCATACTATAAGCACCACTACCAGACTACATATGCATATAGCACAGCATATTTTACAACATTTCTGTTTCGGTCTCCCAGAAACTCTATTGTCAGGCATTTTTGACAAGGAAGATTTCTCTTCTTATCTTTATTTCAAGTCTTTTTTTTATCAAGGTGGTTTTATTTCTTTCTCATAAGTCAGTTCCGCACTTGTTCCTTCGTCACCACTTTCATTTGATTCTGAACTTTTGTAGTCTTCAAGGATTATATAAGTCCAATCAGGACCCTTAAATTTATTGTTCACAAGTTTCAGCCTTTTGCTTTTTCGTTTTTCAGTTCCACTTTTTTGACCTGTTAGGCTTGTTACTTCATTTACTTGTTCCGGATCTTCACTCCTGGTTTTTATATGGTATTTCACTCTTTTAATGACACTAGGCCAATGATCACCTTTTCTGGCTTTCTTTGTTTGCACTGTCTCTTCACTTCTTACTTCCTCTTCAGAAATTCTTTTATTTTCAGGTTGTGGCACAGTTTGTTTTTCTTTGTTCTCAGTTTCTTCTTCTATTTGTTCTTTCTCAGGTCTTATTGGTTTTTCTTCAGTTGCTCCACTGTGAGTTTCTAATAACTGACCTTGTTCAGGATTTACGCCTTCATGCTTGAGGTTTTCTTGATTTTCTTCTCCCTGAACGTATTTTTCTAGTTCTAACTGGTCCTGATCAGGGCTTATTGCACTTTGTACTTCTGCAGCCTGACCGCATTCTTCTAAACCTATCTGTCCCTGCTCAAATTTTGTTGCTTCGTTGTCGATTTGAGCCCAATTTCCTCTCCTTATCTGGTCCTGCTCAAGTTCTCTTATTGTTTCATTTTCCTGAGCTGCTTCTTCTTCACCTATCTGGTCTTCCCTAATTTCTTCTAAATTTGCTCTGCTTCTTGTTCTGTTGTAAACTTCTGGTACATCAACCACTGGTATCCAGTCCTGACTTGTGCTCGGTTGTTCTTCTTCAGCTTCTCTCGAATCTCTCACCTGGGATTCTTCAGCTGTCCAACCTTCAGCTTCCTCAGTTATTGATGCTGTCTGAGGATTTTGTCCTTCAGGCTCTGGCACCCTTTTGGTGTGGCTTACATGAATCCAATTAGGCAATCCTGCACATTTCACTGCTGTGTTCGTAACTAGTATAACCTGACAAGGTTCGCCCCACCTGGGTGATAGACACGTTTCTCTGGTGTGATGCTTCACTACCACCCAGTCTCCGGGGTTCAGATCATGCTCTTGTTCAGGCTGCCTGGAAACTGCGTCTTCCCCAACCTGGTGAGAGACAGAACGCACTAGGTCAGCCAATCCTTTGCAATAATCCAGAACCATATCATCAGTTATGTTCAGCAGTTTATTTGTAGGTACATGTGCTTGTCTCATTGCTCTTCCCATGATTATCTCATGTGGACTCAATCCAGTATTTCTATCAGGAATGCTTCTGAGTCCCATTAAAACAAGTGGCAATGCATCTGGCCAGTCTAACGATGTTGATGCACACATTTCTGCTAGTCTTGATTTTATTGTGCCATTCATTTGTTCAACCACTCCAGAAGCCTCTGGGCGGTACGCACAGTGCAATTTTTGCTCAATTTGGAATGCTTCACAGATTATTCGAATTATATCGTTGTTGAAGTGACTTCCTCTATCTGATTCCAAAGTTACTGGGAAACCGATCCTAGGAATGAGATCTCGTAGCAATAGTTTTGAAACTGTAATACTGTCATTCCTTCTGGTAGGGTAAGCCTCCACCCACCTTGAAAACAGACACACTATGACAAGTACATATTTCAGTCCTCTACAGGGCGGTAATTGTATGAAGTCTAGCTGTAATCTCACAAAGGGACCCTCAGCCTTTCCAATTTTTCCCAAACCAATTACTGTTTTTCTTCCTGGATTATTCATTTGGCAAGTTAAACACCTTTGGCAAAGACTTTCTGCTGCAGCCCTAAACCTTGGATTATACCAATTCTGTCTGAAGAGTCTAATCATGGCATCTCTCCCTACATGTGTGTCTCCATGATACATTCTGGCCATTTGTGAAATCAGACAGTCAGGCATGACTGGTCTGCCGTCAGCATAAATCCATACATCGTCGTCTGCCCTTCGAGAACATCCTATTTTTATCCATGCATCTCTTTCACTCTCGTCAGCATCATCTTGCAATCTTTTCACATCATTCCATGTTTCAGGTGGTGCATATAGCATAAGTTGGCAGCTGATTCCCATTCTTTCAACCCTTTTATTTACTGACAATCTATTTTTGGCACAATGTTGAGCCACCAGATCTGCATATCTGTTGCCGACTACCACCCAGTCATCTCCTGACTGGTGTGCGGCACACTTCACCACCGCCAATTATTTTGGTGATTGTATTGCTTCCAGTAGTTCTTTTACAAACTGTCCATTTTTAATAGGGGATCCTGAAGAAGTCATGAAATCCCTCTGCATCCAAAGTTGGCCGAAATCATGCACAACCCCGTAACCATATTGACTATCAGTAAATACAGTCACTTTCTGATTCCTCCCAATTTTGCAGGCTTTAATTAAAGCAATTAATTCAGCTACTTGTGCAGATTTGACTCCTGGTAAATAGGATGCTTCGTCTATTCCAGTTAATTCACATACAGCATATGCTGCGCTTAATTTGCCATCTTCATGCCTTAAGCATGAGCCGTCCACAAACAGCTCCCTGTCTGGATCCCTGAGAGGCAGTTCCTGTATATCAGGACGTGGTTTTGTGCACAATTCTGTGACTTGTAAACAATCATGTTCCTCTTCATCATCTTTGACCTCCTCATGGTATGGATCTGGTAGTAAAGTAGAAGGGTTTACTATTGTGCACCTGACAATAGTCACATTTTCAGCACCTAAGATTATTCTCTCATATTTAGTCAGCCGACTAGGAGTAAGATGCTGAGTTCTGGTTCTTGTCAGCAGAATCACAACTGAGTGTGGGACAAACACTTTTACAGGATGTCCCATTACAATTGATTCACTTTGTTCAATGCTCAAACATGTAGCAGCTACTGCTTTTAAGCAGCCTGGCAACGCTGCTGCCACTGGGTCCAACGTAGCAGAAAAATATGCTATAGGACGTCTGTCTAAACCATGTCTCTGAGTTAAGACTGAAAGTGCACAATTTTCTCTTTCATGACAGAATAATGCGAATCCTCTTGTATAGCCAGGCATACCTAGGGCAGGTGCTTCACATAAAGCACTTCTCAATTTTACAAAAGCTCCTACACTATCATCATCCCACTCAACTGGGTCCTTGGCCTTCTTTTTCGTCATTTGAATTAATGGCTTTGCTAGCAGAGAAAACCCTACTATCCATTGTCGACATTAACCCACTATTCCAAGGAACATTCTCACTTCTCTTTGGGTTACAGGCATTTGCATTTTCTTGGTTAATTTTACTCTTTCAGAGGTTATCCTTCTTTTTCCCCTCTCAATTTGGTCTCCTAGATACTTAACTGCTGTTGTACAAAACTGCAATTTTTCAGGTGACACTTTATGTCCTTCTTCAGCCAAATGATTTAATAATGCAATGGAATCGACTACACAATCCTCTCTGGTGTTGGATGCCACTAGCAAATCATCTATATATTGCACTAAGACTGAACTTCCTGGCATCACTAGCTTCTCAAGGCACTTTTTCAATATCTGATTAAAGATGGAAGGACTTTCCGCGTACCCCTGAGGAACACGATTCCATACATAGACCTTGTTTTCAAATTTAAATGAAAAAAGATACTGACTGTCCGGGTGCAATGGTATTGAAAAGAATGCTTGGCATAAATCAATCACAGTAAACCATTCTGCATTCCCGGGAATCTGGTATAGGGTCACTGCAGGATTTGGCACTATAGGACAACATGGTACCACAATCTTATTAATTTTGCGTAAATCCTGAACAATCCTATACTTTCCACTAGGTTTCTTCAAACCCATGATTGGTGAATTACAATGGCTACTCATAACTTCTTTTAATATGCCTTGTTTTACCATTCTGTTAATTTCTTCAACAACTCCTGCTTTTACTTCTGCACTCATTTTGTACTGTCTGGTATTTGGGAAAATTGCACCTTCCTTTACAGTTATTTTTACTGGGTCTATTTTGGCCATAAGTCCTACTTCTTTCCCAGTGAAATCCCATACCTTGAAATTTACTGTAGTTCTTAATTCTTCAGGTAACTCGTCTTTTGTTATCAAAGAGAACATCTCATCTACTTCTGTACCTTGTTTTGCAATCATAATTTTATATACATGGTCTTCATCCGGGGTCTGAACTGCCACACCATCCGGTGTGCAGAAAATTGTGCAATTCATTTTGCACAACAAATCTTGGCCCAGTAAGTTTACTGGACTGGAATCACACACTACAAACTGATGCATTTCTCTAAAATTTCTAATTTTTACTTCCATTGGTTCGGTAAGAGGTGTTCTAATTTTACGATTGGCTACACCCACAACTTGGATAGCTTCTCCAGAGAGAGGAAGGTCTGGGATGTCTGCTGTTCTCACAGTAGACCTGGTAGCACCAGTGTCCAAAAGGAAAGTGATATCATACCTCTTACTTTCCCTTCAACATATGGACCTGACTGGTCTACCGGCAAGGATGCGCCAAGTACGCACTCCTTCTCCCCCTCTCCTAGGCACCATCATTTATTATATGGACAAAAGTCATCCTGTAAAAGAAACTGTGAAGTTACATAATCATTCTTACCACTTCCTCCTTGATATCCGACGTCTGTACCGTGCTTTGCTCTGCTTACATTACCCTGTATAGGTGCAGGTGGTAACTGACTCTGAGGATTTACACCCTGCTGTGAGTCATTCTGCGTCTGTGGATTTAAATTATGTTTTGGGCCATTATTATTTTGAATCTTTTTACATTCGTTCTTCCAATGCCCCATTTTTCCGCATCCATGACAAGGAAATTTCTTTTTAGCCTCTTCTCTGCTCATTCGTCCTCTCACTTTACCACCATTTCCTGTGTCACCATTCGTTCCAGAATATTTTCCCTGATTATAATTTGGATTATCCAAATTAATTCCCTGTCGCTCAGCCATTTTCACCTGAGCCCACATCACTTTCTCTTGCAGTTTCTTGTGACTATCCTCAATATCGTCTCCACAATATTTGGCATATTTCAAAATCTCGTCTATGGGTTTCCCTTGCCAGCACAACATGTGCTGCTTGATCATTTGACAAATCTCTGGCTTTAGACCATAAACAAATCGGTAGACAAACTGACTCATATTTTTATCTCCAATGTCCTCAAATCCACTATATTGTTTGAACACCTGTAATAGACGTTCATAATAAGCATGTACCGATTCACTGGCTTCTTGGGTAGTCCTGTCTATTTTCACCCAATCTGTTTCTTTCGGTGGTATTTTCCCTTTCAGGTAAGTTATTACCTGCTGATACTTTTTCATTACATCACTTGATGGAGCACCTGTCTTTGCATCTCTAGGATACTCTTCACTCGGCCAGTCAACTGTAATTTTATAATCTGTCCACAAATCGGCAGGTACCACTATGTCGAACAAACCATCCAAGTCCTTCAACAATACCTTTGACACTTTCACAAACCTCTCAACCTGCTTATACCATTCAATTGGCTTTTCTCTCAACTTTGGAAAATCATTCGTAAATGACAAAATATCCTGTCTACTCCATGGGACATGAACATAACCTCCTCCAGGTACTTCTCGCATCGGGTACATCTGATCTGCTTTCCCTGTTTCCTTCAATAAATATTCAGAAGTTGTTCTACTGTATCGTGCCTCTTCCTTTTTCTTTGTCCATCTAGCTTTCCATTTATCTAGATCTCCCCATTTTTGCGAAACTGACATCAATTCTTTTACTTGTAGTTTTCTTCCAGAGGCATTCATGTTTTCTAAATCTTTGTCAGAAAAATCTGCTCTATATGGTTTTTGTAATACTTTTGACTTCCCTATTTCAATTCCCATCTGTAAAGCCAAATCTGATAATTTCTCATGGAATATCTTTACATTTCTTGTGATACTTCTGCATACGAACAATAGTTCTTCTTCATCATAAGCATTTAGACGATCTTCTCCTACATTTCCTGCTATCATTTCTTCTAACTCGACTTTTAATTTGTAGGTGTCCATGATCTTTGGGGGTGAACTCTGTTTGTCTGATCCTTGTGCCCACCTTTCTAAGTCTTCTGGCGTAACTACTGTGGCACTTTTGGTTCCTGATGAGGTTACTATATTTACATCTTTTGAGCAACCAGGTGTTATTCTTCTAGGAGTACTATTTATAGACCTCGAATGGGTAAATCCATTAAGGATATCATAGATTCGCAATCACTGATTTGATCATCAATTATTACAGGTTCAGGTTTTGGGATTTCTACAAGTGTGGGCATTGCTAATGGTTTCGGATAATTTACCTTGTCACCATATAAGGGAACCACTGGACCAATTGTTACAGGTATGGTCAGGGAATCAGGATGTACATTCAACTGTGTTATTTTCTGTATCAATTCTGCTCTGTTTTTGTCTATAGCTTCCTTTTCCTTATCCTGAAGTACCCTATTAACTGGGGGATTATGCAATACTTGCGGTACCAATGGTGTTCTTAACGGTGGTGCGCTTGGGGTGCATCCACTTGCCCCTTCCTGATATGGTGGCGGGTTCTTTAATATTTCTTCCATAAATTCATCTTCAGAATCTCCAAATCCTGTCAAATGTTTTGTCTTTTCTGTGCATTTACTCCCTAATGATTCTTCTGCCATTAATACTGGATACAAACCGTCTGTAAGCATCGCTCTTCTCCACTGTTTCATCTGACCGTCCCTTGACTCATTTTGATATCTAGAAAAAAATCCCCGATAACCCCTACTACTTCTGGATCGGTCACGTTTGAATGCCTCGGTTTCCCACTCTTCTAAGGCTTCGAATTGGGTTAATCTTGGTCTGGGTTCTAAGTCATTCATTCTTAATCTCAAATTTTGAAGAATTCTCCCATTGAAAGTACCATTCTCTGGGAATGCTAATATCCCATCATTTTTGGTATATTCTATCCAATTTTCTAACCATACGCAAGTATGATAACCTCTCTCCATCATCATGAATGAAGCGGGCGTTTTTGCTGGTGGAATGATAATTCCTTCTCTAGTTTTGATAGGTTTATCCTTCTTAAAATAATTCTTAACCTTTTGTAGAAATGACATTTTTCTCTTTTCTCCGTACATTTTGGGTAATTCTCTGTGTATAGAATTACATTCTGCAAAACCTAGGAATCTCCTATCCGGACGAGTTCCTGTTAAAGTCGGATCGCGTTTCCACATACAATTTGCACTATCCACTAATATTTTCGATTTCTATGCTGACAACAAATTAAATTCCAGCTAACATTTGTCTCTGAACCAATCCTAGTGTGGCTTTTCAGTGACGTCTATTCTGATGACCCCTCCTTTACAATCTGCGCTTTTCTGTCCCTCGCTGTTTCAACCAATCCCAGCGCGACACCTGTGACATCAGTATTACTCCTGACTACTGACCCCTCCTTTACAAGAGTCGTTCCACGCCCGCTGTTTCAACCAATCCCAGCGCGGCGTTTTGTGGCGTCAGCTTCCTATCCGGTAGCTGACCCTCCCTTTACAAAATCGTACGCACAACTTTATTTTCTCTACGCTTCTTATTAAAATTCAGTAACAACATAAAACATTCGATATCGTGCCAGTTTCTCTAAAATTGGAAAAGATAGTTTTCTCACACTTAGTAAACCCTTTCCGTTTACTAAACATACACTACGAGTAAAACTCTTCCGTTTACTCTTCACGTAAGCTTCAGAAATACCTGCTACTTCTTCAATGTTACCCTTTCTAGGTGATATAACATCAAATTTTTACCAGCGTATTCCTTTGCTATTACTCACATGCATAGAGTCCCTAACAAGTACTGATAGCCCTGCTTAACTTTTCAGTACTTTTTCTGCCTGACAGATAACCTCACTGCAGTATGGCTTCCACTTACCATCCGCTATTCAATTTTCCCCGGGGAATTCTGGACAACATAAAACAAAACTTTTGAACAAACGGATGTTAGTTTATAAAATTAAAATTCTCATTGCCCAATTAACAAAGAACAACCATCCTCTGATAGCCAGAAAACTGATCCAGCGGGTTACTAGCAACAAGCATTCATACACAGAATACTCACCTGGGCCCATTCATTCATACTACGCTAGCAATTTCCGCTGGGGGGTCAGTTGTACTCTTTATCAATATCCCTGCTACCAATTACTTTTCTGATTGAAGAGTAATGACTTACCAATGGACCCTTTGATAATTGGGAAGTTTAAAATGAGAGACATTCATTACAATTCATAAATTCTAAAATAATCACTGAGTCAAGAAGTTTTAAATGTTTATCTAAAGTTTAGCAGAGTGAAATACAGAACCACATGATACTCAATCGTATATCAAGGATGAAGCATAATAATCAATTATTGATCAATGACGGTTCCTCAGAAAGAAGAAGATAGAGACAGCAGCACAACTAAATTTGCGTTTATATTTACCTAAAGGTGCGAGAAACCAAACCCCTTGGCCAAGGAGTTGGAAAGATAGGTCCCAGGAAAGATGAAGATCAAAGACCTCCGGACCAGGTTCAGGACAGGACAGGTAACCTCTCTATCAATGACGCCTGCGTCGTTCCCCTCTCTGATTCTTCGCTTCTCCTCGATTCTCCTGTGTCATCCTTCAAATGGACTCCGCCGCCCCCACCTCAGGACCTCTCTGGACAGCGATTTAGTCTGCAATCGATCAGCTTGTATGTCTGGAGCTGGAGCGTTCTAATGCCGAATGCCTGTTCTCGCTAATTAACTAATTCTATATCTATTATACCCTTCTATGCCCATGTACCTCCCCTAAATGTTGCAAAATTATGGGCCCACTACTTCTGATTGGACGGGGACAGGGGGTTGATCCTCACACCATGTCAATTTAGTTCAATTTCTATAAGCCTATTGTTTTAAAATACCGCCCCTCACAATTAATACATTTGCTTTATTTCCCACCCGTCTCACGACAAAGTTTATTACAATGTTTATATAAATTGTTTCTTTCTGTAGGAACATCGTGGGTACAATAGTGTTGGCCACCAGGTCACGGCCTTGGATGACGTCCAAGTTGACTTCATCGTTTCCTCTGGTTAGCCTTGCAGGGCGCATGCGCAGAACCAAGGTCTCTCGAGCTGCAGTTCAACCAACCCAGGCCCATTCACGAACTAATAAAAGTCAAAGAAGAAAATATTAAAATCACAATATAAATGTTTTCACTGTATACCCATTATGTCTACTCTATTCCCATTTAATTATAAATTCTATCCCGCATTAATAGCATTAGAATACCACAGTTTTAATTGCAGCATATGCGCAAGCTGTAGCACGTGAAAACATTAAGCAGCCATTTTAATACACACTGCGCAGAAGCAAAGATTTCCCTCCAAGCAAAGAAAGACGTCATACCACGTGATATGGTTGACACAAGCGCACTGAGATTCCCGCACTTTAGCAGCCATTTTGGATTTAGACAAGCGTTACTTATTAGTTGAAACACATAGGCAAGCTTCTCTAGGATGATGTTTATGTGTGCATTTGTTAATAAAGACATTACAAAGATTAATAATTAATACTGTGAGAGGATTGCTTACGAGCAAGTCTCATTGTGAGTTCTTGCTCCATCAATGGTGGAGATCTTGTCGCAGAAGTAGTCTGTCAAGGTGTCGCAGAGTTCTTGGGGGGGTGATGGTGTTTTCGATAGCTGCTGGGTTGGAGAACTCCTTGACAATGCTGAAGAGTTCTTTGCTGTGGTTGGCACTGGCTTTGATGTGGTTGGCTAGTGTGTTCCTTTTCATCTCTTTCAGGAGTCTGTGGTACATTTTGAGTGATGTCTTAAAGGTGCTCCGTCGGTGGGCTCCTTGCTGGTGAGCCATTTTCTTTTCAGTTGTTTGCATCTGCATTTTGTTGTTCTCAGTTCCAAGGTGCACCAGCTGGCATGTTTGTAGGATTCCCTGAGTGTGATGGGTTTAATGGGGGCAACTCTGTCGGCACAGTCAGAGATCCCGCTGGTGAAGTTCTTGATAGCCTATTCAAGGTCATTGTGTTGTCAGGGTGGTAGGTGTTGAGGGCATCAGCCCATTGGCTTTCGGATACTTTGTTCTTGCTGTGGTGCCAGGTGGTGGGTGGTCTGTAGATGGCCCTGGGGGCTGCTGTGAAGATGAAGTGGGCAAATGTTTGGTCCATCCAGGTGAGATCGGTGACATGGCTGTACTTGACTCTGCTGCTGGCTGTGATGATAGGGTCCAGTATGCGCCTGCGATGTGTGTGGGGTTGGTGACTAGCTGGGTGAGGCAGATGTCATTCATGCTTTCTAGGAAGTTGGCTGCGTTGGCATCATTGAGGTCATCGAGGTGAAGTTGAGTGTATGCAGCAAGTATCTATTGAGAAAAGCAGTGTGTGACTCTCTCATGATCTGCAGTTTAGGTAAGATGAACCAGTTGAGGGTGATGACTTCTATGCCAACTTCTTTCTGTCTAAGTAGTAATAGGCCATGGTGTAATGTGTCAATACGGCAGAAAGTTCCAGGAGTAGTAATGCAACAACCCCATTTTTATCGACTATGTTTTTGAGGTCATCCCAAATTGTGATTAGGGCAGATTCAGTCCCTCTCCCGGGGCAGATTTATTTTTGCCAGTCTGAGTCTTTGCATGTATTAGGCTCAGTCTCTAATTTCATTCGGGTGCAGCACTGCATTACTCGTTTAAGCCCCACAGCAAATCAGCTGTATGGGCTGATGGAGTTAATGAGTTCTCACACACCAGGCTTCAGTGTCAGAGACTGGGAACTCTGGATGGTCAGTTGAGCACCCCCCAAGACCACTCGGCTGAACAGCATGCTTGGCTGGCACACACGTTTTTGCGGTCTCTGTGCTGATTGCAGGCAGGTGATTGTCTTTGAGATGCAGTGTCTAGGGTTTATACAGGCAGACGTTCATCTATGCTGATGCAGCCTCTCAAGCTGGTGCAAATGGATGCTAGACTTTGGCACTTGTGGCCCCAAGGCACCTGCAAGCAAGAGATTGTCTTCAGCAGTTGTGGCCTCCAGGCCAATGTCGTGGCTTCTTAAGGATCTGCACCTTTTAGTGGCTGCAGCTGCAACAGGCCGCCTGGGTCAGCAGTGGAGCCAGGCAGCTTGATGATGACTTAGCACACACTTTCCTACACATTCAATGTCAGAAACAGCACCTGCAGAGTGGAGGACCCCTCACACATCAGGTAAACACTGGCTGTGCTCCCTGCAGTAGTGAGCTATTTGTGGGAGCACCACACACTGGGAGCCCACCTGCCTCCCTCTGCTTGACAGCCTATCCTACAAGGCCAGACACCCTCCCTCCTTCTCTGATCAGGCAGGCCCCATATGCTTAGGCAGACCCACAGTTTCTCCATTAAGCCCCAGCTAGGCATTATCCCCTAACCCATGGGTGATGGTTATCAGGCAGACACTAGGCCTGGTCACACAGTAGTGCTTGAGCACTCCCTTCCATGGTCAAGAAGAACTTGCAACTGGAACAAAGTGGAGTAATTTGTAGCACACTTTTAGTCTTATTTTCCAGACAGGGGCATTGGATTCTACTGTCCAAAATGTCTATACTGGTTTTGGTTGATTCTGCCTCAAATGATATTTTCTGGCTGCTTCTCAGACACAGCCTTGGTGCAAGCTCATGACTCTCACAGCAGATAATAATGGACATGGCTCCAAGCATCAACAGCCAAAACAAGGTTGCAATAAATTCAGAGATCTCTGCACCTGACTGTCAACAGCCTTCTTGAAGCAGTAATCAGGGAGAGACAAATGATTGCCTATAAACGTCCTCACCTTGAAAAATAGGAACAGCAGTCCCACCCCTCAGCCCTCCTATATACCAAATGCAGTGCTCAAGAAGAACTAATCAGCAGCACTTTGCTAATAAGGTCCTCACTGAATTTCTAAAGGTAACCTTGTATCCATCCTCTCTCACTTCAGTGTCTCGATCACTACCCTCCAGCATGTGATGCAGGTTTTACACTTCTGCTGTCTGGGGACTCTGTAGCCAGTCTCCATCTTACACCATGCTGAAACGGGGCCATTAAAAATTAATTCCACTAATGCTTGTACTCAAACTCTCATCTCTTACAGAGTCCTACTACCACACATTAGTCACACATCTATTATACAAACACATATCTATCAGGACCACCTCAATTTATGAAAGAGTTGAAGGTGCAACTCTTTAAAGAGTGCTACATCATGATGCAGTTACAGTGACCTTCTGCTCCCAGCTACCTCCGCTATCACTCATTGGCTATGTGCTTGCCTTTGACCCTGGACAGCACTCCTCTACCATTTTGGCTAGGTTTGTGCTGTCCAAATATCACGTAGAAGCAAACATACATGCATACAGTCAATGTGCACACAGAATGCCCACATATAGAGCCGTGGTTCACATTAATCTAGAACTATACACGAGAAGTGTCACTAGGCCACACTCTCTACTGACACAGAAAAAGGTCCGGTCACACTAAATATTCACAAGCACGCAGCTTGCTGCCACCACAGCTTTACGTGACTTACCCAGAACCAGGATAGTAGCCTTATGCTCGCTATCAGACTACTCATTGGCTGCCTCTCCATGTCACACAACAGATTCTGGACCTCACATTACTAGAGACAGGTCAAGGTCTCACCCCACATTCTAGAGTAGGGCTGAACAAAAAGTATGTAGACCAATTTTACATGCAGTTGAGGACATGCCTGTTCACCATGCGAGGACATTCCCATTCCAAAATGAGTGCAGCATGAACCAAAACAATACATAGCTGGCACAATAGCCTTGTGAACCAAATTTTGTTTTATATGTCACAGAGATGTGAAAGTGAGTTGGGTTGAGTTTTTTATAGTGAATAAGGAACTATGGTCTGTAATTAGGGATATGGGTGTTATGATTTATGGTGAAAGTGTGATGGTCCTGTGGTAGCAGATATGAAATTAGATGAGTTTAACATGAGCAAAACAGACAGTTTACTACCTAATCCTAAGTACTTATAGGAGGATGTAATTAGGACACCAATTAGCTCAGCAAAGGCCTCAGTTGCATGGAATGCTGTGGTTGGTAGTTAAGAGTTAAGATCTGCAAGCGGACATACTGAAGAAACATCAGGCCACATGTTAGGCATAGGTACCTTCTCTTTTTGCTCCTTATATTTTTCTAGCATGGGTTCAGGTTATGTTGATGTGGAGCCGAAGCAATAGAAGATTTAAGCACATAGTGACAGTTGTAGGTATTCAACTTATGGGATGTTGGGAAACATCATAAGTAGCTATTGCAGGGAAATCAGTTTCAACAGAAATGTTAGATACAGTGGAAGTGATTGCACTGTGGTGTCTGAGTTTAGACAGGTAGCAGGGGTTTGTAGGGATTCCCTGCCCTTTGTTCTTCTAGCAGTCTTCTTAAGGATTTTCTGCATCATCTTGTGCTGGGTCTCATGCAAGTACATGAGTTGTCTATTAGTAGTAAAGCTAAACGTTATTTAAGAGAGGTATGTGTGACATAAATGGAATATCCTATAACATATATTTATGTATGTACCTATTATTTAAATCATTTTTGATAATTTTAATGACCAATGTTTAGTTTGTATCATTCCATTCCAATTATCAATGATGGGCATTTTAACTGAATATACATTTTCCTGATGTTGGATATAGCCTCCAAGGATACCATAACATAATAATGTTTGAGAGTTTTACACATTTGAATTAACTAATTCAGCAACTAATTTCCTAGCACTGTTACCACATTTACATATATAAAAAGGTCTATTTTTGTGTCACGTGTTTAATATGAATGGACATGTCATTGCCTCTTTACTTTATGCACATGTTGTAAATTGGAAAATATAAGGAACATGCGGTTAGGTGTGAAGTGGATGCAATGCACTTATCATGTTCCTCGATTCTACCAGCTTCTGTTCCTTCTATGCTGGTGACATTGATGGTGTTCTGAACTGCTCTTCTCAAAGGTTCCAGTTGAGTTGTGGTGTTATTGTCCTCAAGTGGCCAAATGTTCATGTCTGTGTTTGGAATGTAACGGTCCCACAAAACATTTAAAGTTCTGAAATCTTTTTTTGCAGTCCATGACTTTCTGGATGTGTGAATTCACAGAATTAGCTTATTGTGTAAGCTGCTGCTATATTTGATCTCCCACTTTGGGACTGGTTCTCTGCAGTAAATATCCCATTAGTCTTGGCTCTTCCTTCATAACTTCTTTAGCAAGTATCTGCCTCACTAAATTTCACTTTTTGCAAGGGCTCAGAGATGATGGTGAGTTTGTTGCCTGGATGACTCTTGCTATCAAAGGATTGGTTTCCATATCAGAATCTTTGTTTTACTCTACTCAGGCCACATAATACACCTATAAGACCAACCGCAAGGGATTCCTACAATCCTTAGCTGAAAAACAAAAGCACTAGCTCTGGGAATGTTTAGAAATACCATAAACCTTTCCTGGGGTCGCATTGTATACACCCCAGGAAACATAGAATTCTTAAAATACATTTTATCTGGGGGGTTGCTGCACTCTCTGCAGCCCCTCACAACACTTTTGTAACATGTTGGTGGTGCCACTGCCCAGATTTGGGCACCACAAAGAAGGAACAAATATGCAAAAACTGCTCCAGCTGCTCATTTTTTTGTTTTTTGCGGGCTCACACTGCATTCTTTTATTTTATTTTTGGGTGCCTCTATCACCCCCAGATGACCACAGCTTGTTTCATGATTGGGACCAATGAATGGGAGCCCTGTGGCACCAACTGCTCCCTGGCTCTAGTACTCTGGGGACGCATGAGAGCTGCCAATATTTCCTTGCCTTTCTTATTAGCTCCCACTAGTGGGAGCAAAACGCTGTTTCCCCTCCTTGCATGAAAGGCGAGCAGAGGGGTAAGTAATTCATTGTGTCATTCAATCGCACCCCAACAATGCACAGTGTTGTCATCAATGATGTCATGTCAAATTTCACAGTGAGGTTATAAACGATGTCAAAGAACATGTGATGAGTGATGTAATATGTAAGATAATTAGCAGTCCATGGCGAGGGCATGAGTTTATTTAACTTTAGGGCACGAGTTATAGTTACTTCAGGTAACTATAACTGGTAAATTTCAGTGGAACCATAGAGTCCCTTAAACCTTTGATAATTGATGGAGCAGGGTTTTGAGAATATAAAACCTGCTCGAATTAACGCCCCAGTAACATTTACTAACTGTGTGCGGTGAAATTAATATGTACCAACATGAATACATTGGGAAAATGCTTTGCGCATGCGTACACTAATGCGTGGACTAATGCATGAAAAACTAGGCCGCATTAACGTTCTGCTTGAAATTTAAAGTAATAATAATGCTGCTTTCTGTGCGTTAATGCTTTATAAGACGAAAAATGTGGGATAATGCAAATGGTGGGTGGTAAAACAGTGAGAATTATATTTTATGAAATTAATAATGTCTGTGTTTTATTCATCGTAGTGAAGCTTGCATGGGCTTACATCGTTTGCATGACGAGTTAAGGGTTAAATCAGAAGAAAATCAAATAAAAAGTTGAAAATCGAGCTCTGAGAGAGAAATGAAGAAGTCAATGTTGATGACCTTCGAGATCCATTATATGTCTGCCAAGTAACGGAAGGATGGCCATGAGATCATGAGCAAATTGTACAAACTTCTTCCGTGGAAGCTGCAGAGGCGGACAATAAAAATGTAGTGTTTTGAAACATGTTACGAATCAAAGGAAGCTGAATTTATGAAACGTGGATTACGTATTGTTGAACAATGAATGCTGTGAAACCATGGACGTGACTAGGGTGGTGTGATAGAACACCCCCTAAATTGACCAATGAGAGACTAAGATTCTGAAAATGTTGCTACAATGGTAGGATGGACATGTAGGTTTTTAGAGTATAACTGGGGTGTCTGGGGGGGTGTGAAGCTAGCGCGTTTTTGGCAGCTGAACTGCTCGTGAGCTCGTGCCTTTGAAGATGCTAGAGAGGGGAGATCGTCGCTGTTCGTCGGTTTGCTGTATGCAGATAGAGGCCTACTTGTTTTCCTGTTCTTGTCCTACTCTTTGTTCCCTGAATATTTCCCGGGGACCCCCCATCTATTCTCGTCACCAGGGAGTAGATTTTCCACTAAAATATTTAGGTTAGTATGGCTAAACCTGTATTTTGCATAAATATTTGCAAAAGTATTTTTGTCTCTGAAACTTATGTCTCTTCATCTATCCACTCCTTCATTGCATTCTAATCATTGTGATTTGAATTTGATATCTTTTGCTTTAACAAATGTTCTCTCTCTGTGATTTATTCTTTGTTTGCCTTGTAAAACTGTACATGATGAGCATTTACCTTCACATTATTTGCGATAAATACTATTAACCTTATACTGAGTTTGTGCTTTATTCAGTAGTATAGATCAATAGTTAGTTACTAATTGTTACCATCAACTCTTCAACTAATGGTCCATCGACCAGAGGAAAGAGAGTTTGATTACAGGTTCAATTATGTATCTAGTGTGTTAGGATGAGCCTGTAGTTTGTGAACAACTGATTTAACGATTAAACTCGAAACAGTGCTATCAGGGATTTATGTTGGGTGTATGAGTATGGGCCAGTGATTGTGTATTATCGTTTATCGATCCCTGATTGGCGCTGGATCATGTGATGAGTGATGTAATATGTAAGATAATTAGCAGTCCATGGCGAGGGCATGAGTTTATTTTACTTTAGGGCACGAGTTATAGTTACTTCAGGTAACTATAACTGGTAAATTTCAATGGTTTTGTTTGTTTAAAGTGGTATGAGTTAACTGACATTATCATCTAACTATAGAGTCCCTTAAACCTTTGATTATTTCAGTGAATTTCTAAGGATTTTAAAATGTAAAGTAAGATAATATTACAATTGCTAATTATAATGTCACTATAACCTTTGGTTTGTTGAGTGATTTTTTTTTTTACCTAAAGTAAGATCTCGATTGCCATGTGTGGTGTGTGATTGGGTGCAAGGCCTGGTGTCCCAACCCCCAACTAGTGCCCTGACCCACGGCATTTGAACAACGTGAGGTTGGGAGAAGGGCCTTGCCTGCAGGCAGGCAGGCAGGCCCTTTTCCCAGTCCCCGCTGGATGCCCAGCCCCAAGCCACACACGAAATGGGGTTGGATGGCCCTGCCCTCAACCTCCATGGGCAGCCAACACCCTGCTGCTGCGAACGGTTCACTATGTCATGTAACAATGTAAAGGTTATCCTCTTAAGTAAGGCAGACCTACTGTCTGCCATGTAACAATGTAAAGTTCCTCATGTTAAGCAAAGCAGACCTACTAGCTTTGGTAAATACAAAAAGCAGAGGGCTTATAGGCTTTGTCAAGGGATCAGAACATCAATATACATAGAGCAGACCTGTGGTCCTTGTCAAAATGTCACCAATAACTATAAACCAATGTGTATTCTATAAGTTCACACATTGCAATGTTTAATAAAAGTGATTGTTGCCCGTTGCATAATATTTTCAATAAAGCATTTAAAAAATATATTAACATGTTTTTGAGTCTTTTTTTAACAATTTTCAGAACACTAAGTCCAACTATAGAGACACACATAAGGGGCCCTTTACTTCAGCTGAAGAGCATACAACTCCAGCACAGAGGGCTTTAAACATATATGGAACTTTTAACAAATGTATATTTTATAAAGTAACACATTGCAATGTTTAGTAAAAGTGATTGCCATATAATTTTTTCAATATTTAAAAAAAAAAAAACAGTAACATATCTTCGAGCCTTTTTAAACAGTTTTCAGGCCACAAAGTGCAGCCATAGAGCCAATCACAAGGAGGCCCTGAACTCCAGCTGAAGAACATACAGCTGTAGCTCTAAATACATTTTAAAAATATGGTAAACTGTCTTGGGTCATGGATTTAATGACCTTGGAGACTTACTATGTTTTTTAAATGTTGCTCAGGGGCCGTTTCACTCCCTGTAGCTCCCTGCAACATTCAAAAAAGGTTGGTGGTGATGTCGCCTCTTCTAGGAGCACCACCAGGAATAAAACATGTTACTTAAAAAAGCTGAATGGCAATATGGGCAACTCCTAGGCTGGAGCTGTGAAAATGAAATGAGTGACTACCCCTCTCATTTCACTTTCACTTTGTTTATTTAGTTTTGTTTTATTTTAAATGGGGAGGCTTCCTAAACCTTCCATAGGACCCAGGGACCCCATCCTGTGGGGCTGACGTTTTATGTTGTGGGGAGGGAGACATGTGGCTCCTTTCCCCAAGCCTCTCATGGATCTCATCAGCTGGGGCCGATATTCTATTTTTAGGGAGGGGGCATGCAACCCCCTCCACGTGCCTCTCAAGCACCCTGGGGTCTCCTTCCCCAGAGCCATTTTTTTTGTTTTTGGGAGGGGGCATGGGGCCCCCTTCCCCAAATCTCTTATGGGCCCAGGGGATACCCCAGGACACCATCACCCATGCCCTCTGCATTGTTTGGGGAAGGGGCGGGAGGATCTCCTCCACCTGCCATCCATTGGTGACCCCATCACCCTTGGCCAATCTCAGCATTGTCCGGGGGATCACAAGTACCAGGATACTACATTTCCTTGCTTGCCTGCTGCCTACAAGAGTATGGGCAGGGGCACTTCAACTCCCTGTCTGCGCTCTTGCAGGCAGGGAATGCATCTTTGCTGCTGCCTATGTTAGCAAAGAAAAGCTGCTCTCTCCAAGCAAACTACTGCAGCCGTCTCCTGCCACACCACAAACACAGCAGGCTGGGGAGCCAGCAGGGGCCTCAGGTGCCCTAGAACTCCCCTCGTGACCCCATGCCCAAGAATTGCTGTTGGTGTCCCGGGTGGGGCCAGGGCATCCACAAAACTGTTGCCTTGCCCCAGTGGAAGGTGTCCCAGAGGCTTGTAAAAGGCTCGAGGAGGGGGCAGGTACACCCCCTCCCCTTAAAGATTAATGTGGCCCCAGGCACGTCATCTCCTGGGTCTAGAAAAGTCCCAGGGAGGGGAGTGCATGCTACTCTCCTCACTCTAAATTATGTATCCCAGGGCCCTGGCCTACCCCAGGTTTTTTATGTTAAAGTGGATTCTCAGATTCAATTCAATTTTGCTGTACATTTATTTTATAAAAAATGTCTTTGGCCCCCGGGGTTTCCCCAGCAATCCTAGGGGGGTAGGGTATCCCTACCCTGGAACCCTATATATTCTCACTGAAAAAAACAAAGGTTACAGGGACGTTATAGTTAGGCTCAGATTTCACTCATACAAAATCATAGACATTTTGCAGTTATAGTTACCTTAGCTAGCTATAACTTATGCCCCCACAATGTACTGCTTATGACCTCACATATTACATCACTCATGACATGGTCAGTGAAATCACTGCTGACATCACTGATGACATCTGAAATGACAATACTGATGACATCATCCAGTGATTGTGAGTCTTCACAAATAGTTTCTGAGGGTTAGAGATATATCCTAAGGTACTTCAAAAGTACACTTTGTGTACTACTAATGAATTATAATATTTCTAACATATATTATGTGAGTAGCTGTGTGACTGTGTATCTGTGTGTGAGTGTGTGTCTAAGGGGTGTATGGGTGTGTTAGTGGGTGTGTAAGTGACTGTATGAGTGAATAAGCGGGGTCGTTAGTAGCTGTGTAATGGCTGTATTGGTAAGTGAGTAGGTGTGTGAATGTCTCTAAGTGTGTGTTAGTGTCTGTGGGAGTGGTTGTATGGATAGGTGAGTGGCTGTATGAGTAGCTGTGTGGGAGATTGATTGGGTGTATGAGTGGCTTTATGAGTGAGTGAATGGGTATGTAAGTGTCTGTATGAGTGAGTGAGTGGGTGTGTGACTGACTGTATGGGTGAGTGAGTGGCTGTGTCAGAGGTTGTATTGGTGAATGAGTGGCTGTATGAGTGAGTGAATGGGTATGTGAGTGGTTGCATGGGTGAGTGAGTGGCTGTGTGACTGTCTGTGTCAGTATATGAGTGGCTGTGTGAGTGGCTGTATGAGAGGGTATGTGTATGAGTGGCTGTCTGAGTGAGTGGAGTTATGAGTGGCTGTAAGGGTGAATGAGAAGTTGTGTGAGTGGCAGTATGGGACAGTGAATAGGTATGTGAGTGGCTGTATGGATGAATGAATTGGTTTGTGAGTATTTGTATGGGTCCATGAATGGGTATGTGAGCAGTTGTGTGGGTGTGTGAGTGGGTATATGAGAGGTTGTATTGGGGAGTGAGCGGGGGTGTGAGAGTTTCTGGTGATGATGTCATCAGTGATGTCATAAACGATATCATTTGAGATGTCATCAGTGATGTCACTGACCATGCCATGAGTGATGTAATATGTGAAGTCATAAGCAGTGCATTGTGGGAGATATTGTTAGCTCGGGTAACTATAACTGCTGAATTTCTATGGTTTTGTATGAGTGAAAGCTGAGCCTAACTATAACGTCCCTATAACCTTTGAATTTTAGTGAATTTCTAAGGTTTTTTAATTACTATTTCCAAACTATAACGTCTCTGTAATCTTTGTGTTTTCAGTTAATTTCAAAGGTTTTACAAATTCCATTTTTAAATTATTATGTGCCTCTAATGTTTAGTTTTGTTAGTAAAATTTGTGGGGTTTATTTTTGATACTGAGGGCCCAAATACGATGGCGGGTGGAAAGCCTCCGACCAGCTTTCAAAGGCTTTCCGCCCAACATCATAGGTTTCATTCCAACGGCCGTATTAGGATAACGGTGGTTGGAGTGAAACCTGCGGGGGTATTCTGATGCGCTTCCGACAGGCTCAAGGAGCCCCTCGGAGCGTTGGAAGCCACCATAATCCCCTTATGACGGTGGTGCCAGGCTCGGCTGTCATCGGTATTAGGATGGCACTTTCCGACAGCCATTTCATGTCAGCATTTCCGACAAGGGTAGGCTGTCGGAAAGTGTCTTTGGGGGCCCCTAGTAGAGCCCCCTTCCCCCTGGCCCTCAGCTATGGGGCCTGGGTGCCCCTAAACATCCCTGCACCATGAGGCAGGCACTGCATGATGCCTGCCACATGGTGGAGGTATATATTTGAAAAACATCAATTTCCCAATGGCAGCTTGTGCTGCGGGTCATTTCCGCCCACCACACAAGCTGCTGTTGGGGAATGGATGTTTCTGACCACCCATAAGGTAGTTGCATCCAAATCCAGCAGTTGGAACCGCGGACCTATGGTCGGTCGGTTCCAGACCACAGCAGTGTTGGGCGGACAGGGCCCGCCCAACATCGTAATTAGGCCCAAAGTGTATTACAATTTATTTAGATTTTTAATTTTATTTTTTTTGGACTATAAACATTCTTTTTTTCTTTAAATATAATTGTTCTACATTTAAAAACATAAAAATCACATCTGAAGTTAATGTAAAGTAAATTATGTTTTTTCAATGTAATTAAACAAATGTAATTTTTGTAAAACAAATTTTAGTGTACAGCGGTACCTTCACTGGTCCGTAAACATAGATGGATTACTACTCTGTGGTTTTAAATCCCAATCACGTGATCAGGACGAATATGCAAGTCTGGATCTGCAGATTTGCCAAAGATTTTATAAATTACTGTGAATATGTACACCCCTACATTGTCATTAATGACATTAGTGTGAACATGTTTACAGGTATAAATAAACCGCCTTATATCTGTTTTTCAACAAAGTTACCATTTTACAAGTTTTGTGAACATGAAAACTTACAGACCGGATTCACAAATTCACTCAAAAACACACCCAGACCTTGTCTTCTGATTGGCTATATTAAGACTCCACCCTTGCACATGGAAAACCACACAGAAAAGCAGTTACTTCTCCAGTGAAGTCTCTGTAAGGAGGATTGAGAATCAGTGTTGCTCTGATTTTACACAATGGCTGAAACTACCTCGTCCATCCAAGATGAGCATCCACAACCTGTTGAGGATAAGGAGGAAGACACACCACCTCGCAGAAAAGAAAGTAAGAGTAATATGCGACACCACTTTACTATACCTTCTGGGAAAAAAAGGTAACAGAAAAATATGTGCAGTGCAATATTTGCTGCAAGCAGTTATCCAGGTGCATTCTTCGATACAGTAAAGAAACATCACTGTTTTGTTTTGCTTCCAGTAACTACTTAGGGGCCGATTCACAGAACTAATCTGAGATAAAATCCTAAACTTACTACTTTTGGTATTCACAGAAGGCATTTAGTAGTAGTAAAGTTAGGACTCCTAACTTTACTACTACTAAACTGAGATAAAATCCTAAACTTACTACTTTTGGTATTCACAGAAGGCATTTAGTAGTAGTAAAGTTAGGACTCCTAACTTTACTACTGTTAAATGCCTTTTGTGAATACCGAAAGTCGTAAAGTTAGGATTTTGTATCAGTTTAGTAGTAGTAAAGTTAAGAGTCCTAACTTTACTACTACTAAGTGCCTTCTGTGAATACCAAAAGTAGTAAGTTTAGGATTTTATCTCAGATTAGTTCTGTGAATCGGCCCCATAATGTTTTATGAATCCTGAAACCAGTTACTTCTTTGCATTTCCCCATCCTTACGCTTTTTACTACCCTGATCACTTTTTGTTAAAAACATTTTTAAAAGAAGAAAAAAATTAAAACACTGTTAAAAAAACCTTCGAGAAAAGAAAAATGGTTCCTGTTAGTACCACAATCTGGTCAAACAAAGAGCTAACTCTGCAATTTTAAGGTTTCAGTGTATGCATCAGTGTATGTCTGGGTGTGTTATAGGATGCATTAGTGTTTGTCTGGCTGTGTCTGCTTTGGTTTGTCCTTGGCCATGTCAGTGTCTGCATTAATGTATGCCCAGGTGTGTCACTGTATGCATTACTATCACCCAGGGCATGTCACTGTACGTGTCAGTGTGTGTCTGGGTGTGTTATTGGATGCATTAGAGTTAGGTGTGTCAGTGTCCGTATTAGTGTATGCCTGGTTATATCAAATTCTGCTTTGGTGTCCCCTGGGTGTGTCAGTGTATGTACCACGGTATGCCTGGATGTCTTATTGGATGGGATTAGTGTTTGGTTAGGTGTGTCAGTCTATATTGGTGTACACTTTGGTATATCAAAATCTGCTTGGCTGTATGCCTGGGTGTATCAGTGTATGCTTGGCTGTCTTATTGGATACATTAGCGCTTGGATGGGTGTGTCGGTATCTGCATTGCTGTATGCCAGGGTGTGCCAGTGTCTGCATTAGTAAGTCTCTGGGTATGTCGGTGTGTGCCTGAGTGTGTTATTGGATGCATTAGTGTTTGGCTGGGTGTGTCAGTGTCTGCATTGAGGTATGCCTGTGTGTGTCAGTATCAGCATTGGTATAAGCCTCTGGGTGTCTCAGTATGCCTGGGTGGGTCAGTGTCTGGATTAGTAAGTCCCTAGGTGTGTCAGTGTGTGCATCAGTGTGTGCATCAGTGTGTGCCTAGGTGTGTTCTTGGATGCATTAGTGTTTAGCTGGATGTGTCCGTGTCTGTATCGGTGTGTAGTTGGATGTGTCAGTGATTGTAACGATGTATGTCTAGGTATGTCAATCGTAGTATCTGTGTGAGCCTGTGTGTTTGAGTAGCTCTCATTGTGTAGCTGGGTGTGTGAGTTGCTGTACTGATGTGTGCCTAGGTGTGTAAGTAACTATCAATCTGTGCTTGGGTGTGCATCCTCAAAATCTAAAGTTATGGAACAATACTGCAAGAACTGATTAGTAATGTACATTACTCCATTAGATGGTGCCATTGATCTTTATAAAAAGAAAAACTGAAATGTTTATTTATTTTACAATTAATAGAATTACAAAAGTCCTTTACAATTTATTTAAACAATGCATAAAGACATAATTCAAAGAAATAACTAGACATTTCTCGTACTGTAAAGATATGTATTAATAAAAATAAGCATTTTATTTTCCCTTTTTACCATTCTCGACTTCTTTACTTGGTAAATGATGTACTTTTTAAGCAATCATCATTGAACAGTGGGGAAAAACAATCATAAAAAATGTAGAACAAATATCCCAAAACTGCACACTATCTCATTGCAATTAAGGAACACCGTGCATTGCCCTCTCTCCAAATAAACAAATAAATATACAACAACTTATTTAACTATTTACAAATACAGTTTCGTGCACAACCATTTTAAGCACCAGCAGGTATATCTGCACACCAGAAAGCACACAAGAAAGTGATATCTGCAAACATTTTAGAATACCTTCAGGGGAAAAGAAGATTACAGCTAAATATGTGCAGTGTAATATTTGTGGCATACAATTACCCAGCAGCACTGCCAAGAAGTATTAACATAGGACAATTTTCAATTGGAAGCACGTAAAAACAAATCAAGAAAGGGTGTACAACTGAATGATGCAGGAGAAATTAGGTGCAGCAGAATATTTCACCTGTACAGTACAAGCGGAGAACCTTCATCAGATGGGTCATTAAAATACCAGCAGCTTGTGAAGATTTAAGTGAGATGGTTACTAACTGTGCGAATTGCCACAGGTTTGTCACTGTAAAAATGTGTTCCGTGGGTCCATTTTCTCTTCTACTGTTCTCAGGTTGTATAATCATACAACACAAATGATGTACTGTTGAAATAATCATCATTGAACAGTTGGGAAAAAACAACAATAAAGATTGTTGTAAAATAAAACCTGCACACTATGTATATGAAAGTAGATGTTTGTAAATGTAAATAGGTCTGTCTGTCACTGACTGTATGGCTTTATGAGTGGGTGTATGAGAGTGTGTGAGTGTGTCAGTACCTGTGTGAATGACTGTATAGGTGTGTGAGGACATATGTGAGCACCTGTATGGGTGCGTTTGTGACTCTTAAGTTAAATTATTAATAAATATATTTATAACTTTACAAGTACATTTCATTAACATATTAGGATACAATTTAAACCAAACCATCAACAAACATAGCATAACCTATTTAACTATTTACAAATACAGATACACACTGAAACTTGAACTTTTGATTACCTACTGTAGTACCCGGCCCACGTACTTAAAGTGCTGCTGTCCATTTACTTTACCTCTCAAAATGTATAACAGGGAAGGAGTAAGTCAGATGAAAAGTAAAACATATTATTAAAAAACACCTAGCTTGACAAGGAGGTAGAAACAATTTAAAGAAATACAAATAAGAATGTTTAGAAGTAGATTAATACTGAATTTGGTAGAAAAATGAGAGAATCTAAGAAGAGAAGAGCAGCACTCAAACAAAAATGATATATTGAGGGTGTGGTTGATAAAAATGTTTGCTCTGAAGCACAAACTATTTATTTTGATACTAAACAGAATGAAAACACTGGATAAAACAGTATTGTCTATGTAGACAAATGCCCAAAAAAAGCTTATTAATAAAAATAACTTTTGCAAATTTTTTAAAGGATAATGGAAGCATACGTCTAGGACTGAGCTTTTTTAATGAAGAAAGTTACTTGCAAGACAATGAATTTGTGTATGCATTTGAAACACCTGGCAGATGTTATGAAGAAAATAACAATAGTCCCATTGCAAAAGAGACAATGGTTCCTAGAGGAAGAGATAGGAGAAGTGGTACAAGGAAGGCATAGACATGCTCCTGTGTATAATTGGGAGTGCAGTAGTATTTGTAGAATTTGCCAGGAATCAAATGATACAGTAGGATCCCACCCATGTACTTGCAGTGCTGCTGTCTATTTACTTTACATCTGCAAATGTGGGACGAATGAGTACTGGCATCGTCGTCATGTTAAGCGTATGTGCATGATGTGAAATTTAGGCACACCAACTTGGTTTCTAGCCCTGAGTTGTGCAGAATATGGTTGGGATCACTTACATTACTTTCTGGGAGAAGCAAACTCTAATATTAAAGGTATTGTCCATTGAGCTTCAGAAAGGACTTAAAGGTAGAGTTGTGTATTTACCTTTTAATGTTAAACCCAATATTAAAACTGTGGGTGTAGAGAGAAATTTGGAAGAACCACTTGTTATTCTAGTGAATGGTGTGCCCATGAAAACACAAAAATCTGGCAGAAACTAGTGGATGTAAAAAATGTTAAGAAAGCTACATTACATCTTAAATACAATAATGTGCACTATAAGTATGTAGATGTTGTCTAACATGGAAGTTGCATGGGGGAAGAAATGTTGCCTTCAAGTCGACAGCTTGAAAAAGTGGATAGAAGTGGATCTGAAGAAATATATGAGCATTATAGTATCCATCCACCACATTCAAAAGAGGATATTGGGGATGCCATTGAACTGTATCAGATGAAACAAGCTAAAAGAACTCCAGTGAGTGTCTGGAGAAAAGTTTAGAGGTTCAATGTTTTCCTCAACTATTTCAAACTGGAGTAGGCAGGTGGTATAATGACCGCCCTGGGCAAATACCTGCACCTGAGTACAGGTAACAAGATTATATTCTGAGGACCTAATTTCATATTCCATATTTATTCCATCTGCTGTTTGAAACAAGTTACTTCTTCTCAGTTCTCTTTGGAAAAAAAGAAAAAGCATAAAACTGTTATAAACACGCCTTCTTAAAAAACAACAGTACTTTTAAAAAACATTTCAAAAGTATCCCACAAAATCCTCCCAGCAGTAGTGGCACAGTTTGTGACTAACCCTGAATTTCAACCTTACCTCCTCTGGGGTTAATTCATACTTACTGACAAGGACCTCCTTTATAGTGGGATACATCAACATCTTCCCTTCTCCCGAGCCAGTAGATTGTCCCTCACATCACGATGAATATGACTCCAAAGACACCTCTACAATCATCTTCAGAGATCCTTTATAAGTCTACAGCTACTTCTTATGCCAGAAATAACTTGTCTATATCAACCCCCTCCTTAAACCCAGGCAACAAGTCTCTGAATATATGAACTCTTTCTTCTGCACTAGGCACAGCTGTGTTGCTCCCACCATTTTTGATAGACTCTAACAGCAATTTAGCCTTCAAGTGTACCTGTTTGACACTCCAGCCAGCTGGACCCATTTCTCCTCCGAGGGTCTATTAGCCTCAGCTCTTCTCTCCTCTGCACCCAACTGGGCTAGCTGCACCCTCAGGTCCCACTCAGCCTGTCTGTCCTTGAGGTCCTCAAGGGACTGGGCCTGGGAGGAGACAGTTCATCCTGCACCATATCCAATAGAAAAGTCTCTCTCTGGGGTGTCCCCTCTCTCCTCTGGAGACTTTACCCACTCATTTCTCCTCTCCCTCCTTCTGAAACCTTCTACACTTTGGGGCCCTGATTCTGAGGTCAACTGCAACCAGGGCTCTCCCTTTTCAAGAGTGCTGAAGTAGTCCTCTTCAAAGTCTTCTTGTGGTGCAAGTTGCATTCTGTGGATGTCCCCCCCAGGCTCTAAGGGAAAACTAGTACTCAACTTGGATGTACACATGAATAAATGGGTGAGTGAATGGTCTTATGGTTGTGTGAGTGAGTGTAGCAGTCACTGTCTAGCTATATGAGTGATGGGTACATAACTGCTTTTGTGAAAGTGTAACTGGGTCTGTAAGTGCCTGCCTGACAGTGTGAGCGTGTGCAAATTACATACTTTTAAATTACATACTATACATGTTAGACCCAGTGGTTTCTGGCTAGGTGCGAAGCACCAAAGCCAGATAGAAGCTAACTTTCTAGATAGAAAGAGTATGATAACATTGTCAGACAACCTGTGGTCACCCTCTTTTAGCTTGCAACAGAGCAGTAAGGCTTATCCTCACGGTCAAAGTGTAAATTATTCACACAGTATCACCCTCGCAACACACTGAGTACACTACAAAAAGACTCCTCACCGTATGTATAAAACACTGGTCTTCGTGTTACACACACATTGAAAACAAAACGAGATTCAGATTGGAAATATGCTTTAGAAGTTATATGCAATTATCGAACTCCCCCATTAGAAGCAGAACGACATGAACATATATATACCCTTCATAGGAGTATACTTGATCTGTTATCCCCTCTGCCTCGAAAGCAACATAAACCCATGTGCATCCTTTCCCTGAGATACTCACGATTCAAGCACATCAAAAACGTCAGAAACATATATTCAGGCTGTTCAGAGGTATTCCACTTTCCCACTACCACATTAGTATAAACCAGGACATTCCTAAATATTGCATACCCTGTTCAGTTGTAATGGTCAAGAAATCTTAGGTTTTGACCATGCCTTGTGACCCAGCCACTTAAACACTCAAACTACACCAGCCAGCGATACACGTTGCACCCACTGACAACACTTTGATTAGATTGTGGGGACCACCTAAAGTGAAATGAAACAGTTATTTGGTTTCATCCATCCAGATTAGGCTGTCAAGGCACCCAGCCACACCTTCACAAGTGTGGGATCACTATCCCCCCATAGGCAAAAGACTGTAATACCAGAAGCTGGCACACTTCCAATCCGGAGAAATGTTTCCCCCAGGTGGAGGTGCATGCCGCCGTTGCTCCAGGCAACCAGCCGTGGGTGCACACAAAGCAAAACGAGACCCCTCAGATCCAGTCACAATGTTACCAAAAACAGAGTACCTTGTGGCATTGGCCCGGGGAGCGGAAGCCGGCAAACTCGGACTGAGGCCGCAATGTCAGGCACTGTAGTCCTCTCAATCTGGAGTTCAGAGACAATCCAGGCTTCCAGCTTGGGTCCAGCGGACTTGGCAAATGTCACCTAACACCCCACGGACACCACACACTATGAAGTGAGAGCTAGCAAAGGGTTCTGTTTGCAAGCTCCGGTCCCTCTGACTCAGCTAACTTCCCCAGCACTCCTCGAACTCCCTATGCTATGGCATTCCAGGTGGGCCGCTGATCTTAACGAGCACACCCCTCTGCACAGTGTGATTACTGCATACATCAGGACCATCCTTGTCCCAACCGACAAAAATTTCTACCCATTTCTGCTGCACCCTGCATGGTCCTTATGATCTCGTGGAAACGGTGAGATGCTGTCTGCCCCTGAGTTATCATAGACAGGAGGCCAGCCAATCAGCCATTGGTGAGTGCTTAGGGACCCGGGCCACGACAGTTGGTAATTGGCTGCCGGCCAGTAACATCCAGGCAAAATCCACCAAGTAATAGTCCCCTTCCTGGAGCACAACAAGCTCCAGTGCACCACAAGTCGGCGGATAATCCAGTTGCAGCCTCTCCTGCCCCAATGGTTCCTATTGTCTATGTCCCAGCGTTGAACCAGGGTAGTATTGTTCCAATCCCAAAAGAGTCTCTAAACTCCTGCGTACGGTGCCCTAGTTGTTATACCCACAATGGCCTTTGAAGATGAGGTCAGTTCAAAAGTCCCCCTTTGAAATGCACAGTCCCCCTCTAAATTTAGTCCTGTCTTCCATCCTACCCTGGGAGGCTTGATGAATATCTTTAGTGGGGCCAGGACCCTACCCCTTGGAATGCAGCTGCCCATTCCACCAACTCTTATCCATCCCAGGAAGGCCTCTCAGAGTCATAGGTCTGCCATTTTCCTTGAGTGCCCCTAGTTTATGGCCATCTATCAGGAATGCACAAATGTAGCTGTCCCCCCAGCTCCCAGATGTGTATTGAAGACAGGCTAACAAGCACAAGCATTGAAATGCCCACTTTCTCAAAATGGCATTTCCTCTGTCAAATCCACTCTCTCTACCGGAGAGTATTAGCCATGACTAATCCATCGATAGCAAGCACTATACTGCTACTTTTCTGCACGAAGGAAATACAGCTCAAAAGCCTTTCCATAGATTCCCCATTTTAAACAAAGCAAGAAGCAGGCCTCACAGTACTGAGCATACCATCCAGTGGTATTCACCACTAGGGCATGTAGTGCACACGTGCACATGCTCTACCTCTTCCCTACACTGCACCGTGCCCCCAGGGAGTAATAAGATGTAGCAAGAGACATACAGTATGCTTGCAAGTAGCTTTTAAATGCCAAGATGAGTAACGGTAACCTGCACACACAGGCCCCACCATGGCAAACCTGTGGTACGTTCGAAGAGCTATCGCTGTGGGTGGCACAACCAGTGCTGCAGGACCACGGAGTAGCATTTGAGTTACATGCCCTAGGTATATGTCTTACCACTGAACACCGGACTTACAGCTAACTCAAATCAGACATTCATCTATACATTAATCGCCAATATGTATATGAGAAACACAGCGCTTTGGCACTGAATGGCAATGTCAAAGCACTCAAAGTCCTAAGGTTAGCACATAGATCAGAGGTAATCCAGTAGGGGAAAAGCAAAACGTCAAGGGAAAGCACCCTAAAAAGGATCATTTCCAACAATAAGCAAACACCCACTTCTAATTTCAAACACATTCATTCATACTAGCATAATAAAATAAATATACATTCAGTATAGCAATTCCTCTTTCTACTTTCCTGCTCGATGTATTTTTTGTTAATATTCTCATCTAAGCGCCCATCTATTTTTCCTTCCAGTATACTGTCTAGAAGCTACACATTTTCTTTCACCTTACAGCCACTCAATATTTTTCCTTAATAAACTGTTATATACTACAACCTAATTAGCCTACTTTTAAAAGCTGTTCACTGGTCTCTCAGTTTTAATTCTATGTCTGGTAACATATCTTTTCATTCCAAATCTCCAGTCATAAATCCTGCAAACCACCTCCTCTCTCTGTAGAAAACTTGCTAAAATGGCTACCCCTTACCATGTGTTCTTACGTATTCTGCTCTAGGTAACAAATCATAGGATTTCTTTTATCTTTTTTTTGTTATACCACTTCTAAATGGTCAGTATTTCTTTAACCCTTTCCATGTTTCTTAAGAAAAAGCCCAATTTGGTTGGGTTTTTCCATGAATCCGCGGGTCCACTGAACGCTCAGTGCAGCCACCCTGTAGCTTCTTGGCAAGATTTTCAGAATTACACATTGGGCTGCGCTGTGCACCGTGATGGCTTCACAGATCTCGCGAGTGACCAAAAAAACCTTTTACTGGCATTTTGCTGCCAATTAAATATGCTTTCACCTCATTTATAACATACACAAGGGGTCAGGAAAGCTCTCAACTGACCTCTTCAATTAGTTTATAGCAACTTTTCAGTCCCTGGGTCCATTTCCTGAGATATAAAATGGTAGCCACAACTTTTCTGTGAAGATGCAGCCAGCCAATCAGAACCCTGCTTTGGCAAGTGGAGCAGCGGATTCCCAGCATGCGGATCTGTGAAGGGTCCACATCTCTAGATATGCAAATTCGGTTTTCAGTTAATATCTCTAAAACTATTAAATGGATTTACACCAAATTAAAAAAAGGACACTATCTGGACCAAGAGCTAGCTTTCTGCCAAATTTGGTGTACTTCCGCGAAGCTGCTCTGGCTGTAGTCATGTTCAAAATACCCATGGGAAATTGCATGGGGAAAATGCATATTGGAATCCTCCTTTTTTTCTCGACCCCTGCTTTATGAATCACCCCGAAACTTTCAAAACAGCAGCTGAAGTGAGTGGCAAACTAGTTTTGAAAATTTCCAGAGGATTCATCAAACGGCGCAAAAGTTGTTGGCAATACAAAACGCGTTTTTCCTTTGGAAAATAGGTTCTAACTATAACTACCTAACAGCGACTGCCAGTAGATTATTTATATATATATATATATATATATATATATATATATATATATATATATATATATATATATGTATATATATATATATATATATATTCACTGAAAAAACCATAGGTTTCAGGGACGTTATAGTTACAAATTAGCATTTAAAAAACCTTTGAAATTCACTGAAAAAACCATAGGTTTTAGGGACAGTTATAGTTAGTTGGACATTGCACTCATACAAAACCCGTGAAATTCATGTCACTGACCATGTCATGAGTGATGTAATATGTGACGTCATCAGCAGTGCATTGCGGGGGCGAGTTATAGTTAGCTGGACTAACTATAACGGGGTAATTTCACGGGTTTTGTACGAGTGCAATGACCAACTAACTATAACTGTCCCTAAAACCTATGGTTTTTTCAGTGAATTTCAAAGGTTTTTTAAATGCTAATTTGTAACTATAACGTCCCTGAAACCTATGGTTTTTTCAGTGAATTTCAAAGGTTTTTTAAATGCTAATTTGTAACTATAACATGTCTGAAACCTACGGTTTTTTCAGTGAATTTCAAAGGTTTTGTAAATGACAATTTTTAAATGTATTAATTGTTATATACATTTTTTCATACTGATTTACTACATTTTTAGAAACAATTTTTTTTACATATTTTATTTTTTAAATTACATTGTAATTACATTATACATTACATTACAAAAATACTTTCTCAGAATGAATTACTTTAGTTTAAATACTTTGCACATAGGCAATAGACTTTTAAGTACAGTAGTTACAGTTGTTGCAATGGGCAACACATTTTCAAACACAATGCAACATTCAGCTCAATGTGAATTTCTAGTTAAATGCAATTAGTTACTTTATGGATTACTTTTCTAACCACAGGACTGGATCCTAGATTCAGTCCTGGGACATCTCCTGTAAACAGTTGAGTAAAAGCGTTTTGGTTACAGTCGTGATTTTTAAGGAATATTATTGTACTTTAAAAGTTGACACTTAGAAACTTTTTCTCATAGAATCACCAATGTTATCCTATGGAAGGAAATTCACTTAGAAGGTAAAAACTGTTATCGTTACTTTTTCTTACTCAGTGTTGGACCCTGGATCCAGCACTGGTGCATCTCCTGTAAACAGTTGAAAGAATGCGTTTAAGTCATACAGGCGATTTTTAGGAATATTTGTAGTTTGTGAAAATTGACACTTTGAAACTTTTCTGCTAAAAACCAGACAATGGATTCCTATGGAAGAAAATATAAGTTACTGGTAAGTACGGTTAAAATTACTTTTCAGGGTCAGTGCTGGGCTAAAAGATGCAGCACTGGGTTCTCTCCTGATAACAGGTGAGTACATTGGAATTCGTACTTTGGTTGATTTTAGAGGAATATTATAAAGTTCCAAAACTCCACACTTAGAAGAATTTCCAAGTGAAACCAGTCAATGTTAGCCTATGGAAGGAAATTCAAGTTACTGGTAAGTACGGTTAAAATTACTTTTCAGGACCAGTACTGGGCTGAAAGATCCACCACTGAGGTCTCTCCTGATAACAGGTGAGTAAATCAGAATTCGGATTTCGGCTGATTTTAGAGGAATATTTGTATGTTTTCAAAAATCAACACTTAGAAACTTTTTCAGCAAAAAGCAGGCAATGATATCCTATGGAAGGAAATTCAAGTTACTGGTAAGTACGGTTAAAATTACTTTTGAGGATCAGTACTGGGCTGAAAGATGCAGCACTGAGGTCTCTCCTGATAACAGGTGAGTAAATCGGAATTCGTATTTCGGATGATTTTAGAAGAATATTTGCACAATGGTGAAGGGAGGGGCGGGGCCTGAGGTGACATCTGTGCAAACGCGCCCGTGGCGCGTTTTAAGTTGGGGGATTAAGTCCCCTTGAATCCTGAGGGTCCCTAGGGGCCAACTAGCCCACCAGGAACCTCCAATATGCGCCAGGGGGCTGCGTTGCAGAGACGTGTAGAGAGGCCACACCCCTTTTACACCTCTCTGCAACGCAGCTCTGTGGCGCTTTCTGGATGTACCTGTTGGGCTAGTTGGCCCCAGGGACCCTCAGGATTGAAGGGATTTAATCCCCAACTTAAAACGCGCCACGGGGCGCGTTGCACAGATGTCACCTGAGCCCCGCCCTCCCTTCACCACTGTGCAAACGCGCCCCGTGGCGCGTTTTAAGTCGGGGCGTGGCCTCTGTACACCTCTCTGCAACGCAGCCCCTGGCGCATACTGGAGGTTCCTGGTGGGCTAGTTGGCCCCCAGGGACCCCAGTATTCAAGGGGAATTGTTCCCCTCTGCAAACGCGCCAGGGGCGCGTTTGCAGAGTGGTGAAGGAAGGGGCGGGGCCTGCGGGCCCGATCGTTTTTTTTTTTTTTTTTTGTCTTGTCCCCTGAAGGGGGCTGTGTGGCCCCCTTACTTTTTCCTGTTTTTGGGCCCTGGGGACCCCATCCCCCAGGGCCTTACCCCTTTTTTTTAATTAATTTTTTTTTTTTTAAACGGGAAGGGGGCCGCGTGGCCCCCTTCCCTGGGCCCCGGGGACCCCATCGCCCGGGGCATGGCCTCTATTTTTATTTTTATTCTTTGGAGGGGGCTGCGTGGCCCCCTCCTCTGGCCATTTAAGGCCCCGGGACCCCATCCCCGGGGCCGGCCATACCCTTTTTTTTTTTTTTAATTTTTTAAACTTTGGGGAGGGGGTCGCGTGGCCCCCCTCCCGGGCCACTACTTGCCCCGGGGACCCCATCCCCGGGGCTGGCCCTCTCCGTTGGGGACTGTGGGGGTCCCCAAGCCCCCACAGTCCCGCCGGCTCCCCGCGTCCCTTGGGAGCCGGCATTGCTTTTACACATGGGGAGCTGCTAAGATGCAGCTCCCCATGTGGAAAAGCAATCGGCTTTGGATATTGGAAGAGAGAGCAGGAGCCCCCCCACAGAGGTTTTTCAATTTTTAAAAAAAGCCCCGGGGAGGTGGTGGTCCCGGGGCTGCGGGAGGGCTCAGAGCCCTCCCGCACCATTTAAAAAAAAAGCCCGGGGGGTGGCGGTCCCCGGGGCTTGGGGGCCTTTGAGGTCCCCCACACATAAAATTAACCCCCACCATGCCCCCGGGACTTGGGCCACCCGGGGCAAATACAATCGAGCGCGGGAGACCGCGCTCGATTTTTTTTTTCGGCAGGATTCCTTGTGGGACCCCTGAGCAAACCTAGGGGTCAGGGTGTTTCTGCCCTGCCCCCTTTGTGCGCTTTGCTCACTTGTTTCTGTCCCTCGGTTCTACCGAGGACAAAATGGCTGCCAACATTTCCTGAATCGGAATGTTGACAGCCAGCTGACAGCCAATTAACATGCAGCTCGTGATCGGGAGGGTACGCGGACCCTACTCGGCCATAGATATCACTATCTTTTTACTTTTGATTTTCTCAGCAACTACTGAACGGACTTTCAGGGTAGGAGCGGACCGGAGCGGGCCACAAAGTTTGAAAATTTTGCGAAGATACGTCAACCGGCAAGAGAGTTATTTCAAATAGAATGTCGCGGATTTCCTATGGATAATAGGTTGTAACTATAACTATCTACTGGCGACCGCCAGTAGATAATATATATGTGTACATATATATATATATATTGCCACAATGTAGCCCACTTGTTCGACGCCGGCGCTCTTTGATGGGGCAGTTCATTTTAATCCATTTACGGCCAACTATGCTTAGTGTCCATTTGTGTGCCTTTATTCTAAATTTTTTGCTCTCCGGTGAGCATTTTTTAAGAATGGCAGCAACTTTAACCCATTCTTGGTAATGGTTTGTTTCTGCAGCTCACACGTTCTTCAATTTCTTTATTTCTTTTTCTTTTCACAACTGACGGATGTGGAATGTTACAATCAACTAACAAGTGACCCCACAATAGAAATTCAGAACAAACTGACTTTATGCTTACAAAAATGGTTTGAAAAAGGACTAATAGACGAGGAAGAACGAAAATATCTTAGCCATAATCATTTTAAAATTTCACATAGAAAAATGAGCACATTGATATCACTTATAAACTTGAATTTCACAAGTTTTCTTAAATGTTAAACTACACTAACCACAATGCACTTAAGAGAAAACAGGAAGTAACTGGGTGCAAATAGAAATAAAAGACGTCTTCTTTTTCTATGTTACACTATCCCGTGAACAAGCCTTTTGTTAAGACGAAACGCGTTGGGCATGGCGAACATCTAAAATAAAACCGCCTTGATTCCTGGACACGAGTGAGTGCGTTTCTATCATTTTGCCGAGAGGCAAAACTCTGTTTTTATATATATATATATATATATATATATATATATATATATATATATATATATATATATATATATATATATATATATATATATATATATTATCTACTGGCGGTCGCCAGTAGATAGTTATAGTTACAACCTATTATCCATAGGAAATCCGCGACATTCTATTTGAAATAACTCTCTTGCCGGTTGACGTATCTTCGCAAAATTTTCAAACTTTGTGGGGCGCTCCGGTCCGCTCCTACCCTGAAAGTCTCGGGGGATTTGTCAAGAGGGGCCGAGAAAAAGGGGGTCCCAAAACGCGTTTTCCCCATGCAATTTTCCATAGGAAACTTTAGACACGGCTACAGCCCGAACTGCTGAACGGAATTACACCAAATTTGGCAAAGAGGTAGTTCTTGGTTCAGAAAGAACCCTTTTGTTAAATGGTGTAAATCCGTTCAGTAGTTGCTGAGAAAATCAAAAGTAAAAAGATAGATATATCTATGGCCGAGTAGGGTCCGCGTACCCTCAGCGCACCCTGCGCGCACCGTCCCGATCACGAGCTGCATGTTAATTGGCTGTCAGCTGGCTGTCAACATTCCGATTCAGGAAATGTTGGCAGCCATTTTGTCCTCGGTAGAACCGAGGGACAGAAACAAGTGCACAAAGCGCACAAAGGGGGCAGGGTAGAAACACCCTGACCCCTAGGTTTGCTCAGGGGGTCCCACAAGGACCCCCTGGGCAAAAAATAAAAATAATTTTTTTAAAAATCGGCAGGATGCGCTCAGGGTGCCGAATCCTGCCGAAAAAAAAATCGAAGCGCGGTCTCCCGCGCTCGATTGCATTTTGCCCCCGGGTGGCCCAAGTCCCGGGGGCATGGTGGGGGTGGGTATATTGTTTGTATGGGGGGCCTCAAAGGGCCCCCAAGCCCCGGGGACCGCCACCCCCGGGGCTTTATAAAAAATGGTGCGGGAGGGCTCTCCTGCCCTCCCGCAGCCCCGGGGACCGCCACCCCCGGGGCTTCTTTTTTAAATAAATAAGGTGTGGGGGCTCCAGCCCCCCACACGCCCCGGGACCACCACCTCCCCAGGGCACTTACAAAATAAATGTGGGGGTCCATTACGGACCCCCAGAGCCCCGGGGACCACCACCTCCCGGGGCTGTGCAATTTAAGGGAGGGGGCCGCGCGGCCCCCTCCTGGAGCCCTTGATGGCCCTGGGGACCGCCACCCCCAGGGCCGGCTCCTGCAGTGTCCCGGGGTGCCTACCCCGGGACACTGTAGTTTGCTATGGCAGGACGGGAGCCTCGCGGCTCCCGTCCTGCCATAGCAAACTGCTTTGGATATTGGAAGAGAGAGCAGGAAACCTGCTCTCTTCCAATATCCAAAGCACATTGCTTTTCCACATGGGGAGCTGCATCTTAGCAGCTCCCCATGTGGAAAAGCAATGCCGGCTCCAAAAGGGACGCGGGGAGCCGGCGGGACTGTGGGGGGATTGGGGACCCCCCCACAGTCCCCAACGGAGAGGGCCAGCCCCGGGGGATGGGGTCCCCGGGGCAAGTAGTGGCCCGGGAGGGGGGCCACGCGGCCCCCCTCCCCAAAAAATATGTATTTTTTTTTTTTTTTAAACGGAAAGGCCGGCCCCGGGGGATGGGGTCCCCGGGGCCTTAAATGGCCTGAGGTGTACAGAGGCCACGCCCCTTTTTACACCTCTCTGCAACGCAGCTCTGTGGCGCTTTTTGGATATACCTGTTGGGCTAGTTGGCCCCCAGGGACCCTCAGGATTCAAGGGGAGTTAATCCCCCGACTTAAAACGCACCACGGGGCGCGTTTGCACAGTGGTGAAGGGAGGGGCGGGGCTTCAGGTGACATCTGTGCAAACGCGCCCCGTGGCGCGTTTTAGGTTGGGGATTAAATCCCCTTCAATCCTGAGGGTCCCTGGGGCCAACTAGCCCAACAGGTACATCCAGATAGCGCCACAGAGCTGCGTTGCAGAGAGGTGTAAAAGGGTGTGGCCTCTCTACACGTCTCTGCAACGCAGCCCCTGGCGCATATTGGAGGTTCCTGGTGGGCTAGTTGGCCCCTAGGGACCCTCAGGATTCAAGGGGACTTAATCCACCAACTTAAAACGCGCCACGGAGCGCGCTTGCACAGATGTCACCTCAGGCCCCGCCCCTCCCTTCACCATTGTGCAAATATTCTTCTAAAATCATCCGAAATACGAATTCCGATTTACTCACCTGTTATAAGGAGAGACCTCAGTGCTGTATCTTTCAGTCCAGTACTGGTCCTGAAAAGTAATTTTAACCGTACTTACCAGTAACTTGAATTTCCTTCCATAGGATATCATTGCCTGCTTTTTGCTGAAAAAGTTTCTAAGTGTTGATTTTTGAAACCTACAAATATTCCTCTAAAATCAGCCGAAATACGAATTCCGATTTACTCACCTGTTATAAGGAGAGACCTCAGTGCTGTATCTTTCAGCCCAGTACTGGTCCTGAAAAGTAATTTTAACCGTACTTACCAGTAACTTGAATTTCCTTCCATAGGCTAACATTGACTGGTTTCACTTGGAAATTCTTCTAAGTGTGGAGTTTTGGAACTTTAAAATATTCCTCTAAAATCAGCCGAAATACGAATTCCGATTTACTCACCTGTTATCAGGAGAGACCTCAGTGCTGCATCTTTCAGCCCAGTACTAATCCTGAAAAGTAATTTTAACCGTACTTACCAGTAACTTGAATTTCCTTCCATAGGATATCATTGCCTGCTTTTTGCTGAAAAAGTTTCTAAGTGTTGATTTTTGAAACATACAAATATTCCTCTAAAATCAGCCGAAATCCGAATTCTGATTTACTCACCTGTTATCAGGAGAGACCTCAGTGCTGCATCTTTCAGCCCAGTACTCGTCCTGCAAAGTAATTTTAACCGTACTTACCAGTAACTTGAATTTCCTTCCATAGGCTAACATTGACTGGTTTCACTTGAAAATTCTTCTAAGTGTGGAGTTTTGGAACTTTAAATTATTCTTCTAAAATCAGCCGAAATACGAATTCCGATTTACTCACCTGTATTCAGGAGAGAACCCAGTGCTGCATCTTTTAGCCCAGCACTGACCCTGAAAAGTAATTTTAACCGTACTTACCAGTAACTTATCTTTTCTTCCATAGGAATCCATTGTCTGGTTTTCAGCAGAAAAGTTTCAAAGTGTCGATTTTCACAAACTACAAATATTCCTTAAAAATCGCCTGTATGACTTAAACGCATTTTTTCAACTGTTTACAGGAGATGCACCAGTGCTGGATCCAGGATCCAACACTGAGTAAGAAAAAGTAACGATAACAGTTTTTACCTGCTAAGTGAATTTCCTTCCATAGGATAACATTGGTGATTCTATGAGGAAAAGTTTCTAAGTGTCAACTTTTAAAATACAATAATATTCCTTAAAAATCACGACTGTAACCAAAACGCTTTTACTCAACTGTTTACAGGAGATGTCCCAGGACTGAATCTAGGATCCAGTCCTGTGGTTAGAAAAGTAATCCATAAAGTAACTAATTGCATTTAACTAGAAATTCACATTGAGCTGAATGTTGCATTGTGTTTGAAAATGTGTTGCCCATTGCAACAACTGTAACTACTGTACTTAAAAGTCTATTGCCTATGTGCTAAGTATTTAAACTAAAGTAATTCATTCTGAGAAAGTATTTTTGTAATGTAATGTATAATGTAATTACAATGTAATTTAAAAAATAAAATATGTAAAAGAAATTGTTGCTAAAAATGTAGTAAATCAGTATGAAAAAATTAATATAAAAATTAATACATTTAAAAAATGTCATTTAAAAAACCTTTGAAATTCACTGAAAAAACCGTAGGTTTCAGGCACGTTATAGTTACAAATTAGCATTTAAAAAACCTTTGAAATTCACTGAAAAAACCATAGGTTTTAGGGACAGTTATAGTTACAAATTAGCATTTAAAAAACCTTTGAAATTCACTGAAAAAACCATAGGTTTCAGATATGTTATAGTTACAAATTAGCATTTAAAAAACCTTTGAAATTCACTGAAAAAACCATAGGTTTTAGGGACAGTTATAGTTAGTTGGACATTTCACTCGCACAAAACCCGTGAAATTCCCCGTTATAGTTAGTTCAGCTAACTATAACTCGCGCCCCGCAATGCACTGCTGATGACGTCACATATTACATCACTCATGACATGGTCAGTGACATCACTGATGACATCACTGATGACATCTCAAATGACATCACTGATGACATCATCCACGTGATAATCTGATGCAGCTCCTCACACCCTAATATAACCTTTGATACACCCAATCTAAATTACAGACTGCCATTCGCAAAACTATAGACACTCCAACACCAATAACTACATACCCACTCACTGATTCTTAGGTCTCACACACACATCCACTCACTCACCCGTACAGTCACTCATACTTATGGTCACTCAGTACAGGACTATCATATGCACTCTTACTCCTATATAGACACTCAAACACCGCCACTCATCCATAGAGGTACTCACACACCTAGTCAGTCATGCAAATAATTAAACACACTGCCATTTACTCACCTATACAGTTATACACACACCAGCTCACTTAATCATACAAATACTAGCACATTGTTACGCTCTTATACAATCACTGATACAAGCACACACTCATCCATACAGCCACTATCACAATCACTCACTCTCGCTTATAGCTATTTATATACTCCAACACACATATATACTGGCTTTCACATATGTAGTTACTCACACATGTATACCACTGGGACATACATTCACTCACTAACACACTCTTACACACACTTACCCACCCATACAGTCTATCACAGATGCACTCTTGAAACCATCCACCCAGTGAATCACCCACTCACACATCTATGCACAGAGTCGCACACACCCCACCCACACAAACACTCAGGCACCCATACAGATACTCAGACAACCAATCAATAACTCATATAGACACTCATGTAGCTATTCACAAACCCATGCAGCCACTTACACAGCAACAGACAGACGGATACAGACATTCACCCAGTTTAGTCACTAACCCATGCATTCAGTAAGATACGTTAAATCACTCACTTATAGAGTCAGTCACGCACCTACTAAATCATCCATACAGACACTTACACACCCACTCATTCTTCAATACGTCTTTTCCTATATATATTAAAAATATTTAAACTTTACAGAAACACACAGTCACTGGATGATGTCATCAGTGATGTCATTTGAGATGTCATCAGTGATGTCATCAGTGATGTCACTGACCATGTCATGAGTGATGTAATATGTGACGTCATCAGCAGTGCATTGTGGGGCGCGAGTTATAGTTAGCTGAACTAACTATAACGGGAATTTCACGGGTTTTGTACGAGTGAAATGTCCAACTAACTATAACTGTCCCTAAAACCTATGGTTTTTTCAGTGAATTTCAAAGGTTTTTAAATGCTAATTTGTAACTATAACATATCTGAAACCTATGGTTTTTTCAGTGAATATATATATATATACACATATATATATATATACACATATATATATACACATATATGTATATCTATATTATATATATATTCACTGAAAAAACCATAGGTTTCAGGCACGTTATATTTAGAAATTAGCATTTAAAAAACCTTAGAAATTCACTGAAAAAACCATAGGTTTCAGGGGCGTTATAGTTAGTTGGACATTTCACTCATACGAAACCATAGAAATTCCCCCATTATAGTTAGTTCAGCTAACTATAACTCGCGCCCCCGTAATGCACTGCTGATGACGTCACATAATACATCACTCATGACATGGTCAGTGACATCACTGATGACATCACTGATGACATCTCAAATGACATCACTGATGACATCATCCAGTGCCTGTGTGTTTCTGTAAAGTTTAAATATGTTTAATATATATAGGGAAAGTCGTATTGAAGAATGAGTTGGTGAATAAGTGTCTGAATGGATGATTTAGTAGGTGTGTGACTGACTCTACAAGTGAGTGATTAAACGTATCTTACTGAATGCATGGGTTAGTGACTAAACTGTGTGAAAGTCTGTATCCGTCCGTCTGTTGGTGTGTAAGCGGCTGTATGGGTTTGTGAATAGCTACATGAGTGTCTATATGGGTTATTGATTGGTTGTCTGAGTATTTGTATGGGTCCCCGAGTGTTTGTGTGGGCGAGGTGTGTGTGACTCTGTGCATAGATGTGTGAGTGGGTGATTCACTGGGTGCATGGTTTAAAGAGTGCATCTGTGATGGACTGTATGGGTGGATGAGTGTGTGTATGGGTGTGTTAGTGAGTGAATGTATATCTCAGTGGTACATGTGTGAGTAACTACATATGTGAAAGGCAGTATATGTGTGTGTTGGAGTATATAAATGGCTATAAGTGAGAGTGTGTGATTGTGAGAGTGGCTGTATGGATGAGTGTGTGCTTGTATCAGTGATTGTATAAGAGCATAAGAATGTGCTAGTATTTGTTTGAGTAAGTGAGCTGGTGTGTGTATAACTGTATAGGTGAGTAAATGGCAGAGTGATTAATTATTTGCATGACTGACTAGGTGTGTGAGTACCTCTATGGATGAGTGGCGGTGTGTGAGTGTCTATATAGGTGTATGAGTGCATATGATAGTCCTGTACTGAGTGACCATAAGTATGAGTGACTGTACGGGTGAGTGAGTGGATGTGTGTGTAAACCTAAGAATCAGTGAGTGGCTATGTAGTTATTGGTGTTGGAGTGTCTATGGTTTTGAGAATGGCAGTCTGTAATTTAGAGTGGGTGTATCAAAAGTTATATTAGGGTGTGAGAAGATGCAGCAAATTATCACATGGATGATAACATCAGTGATGTCATCAGTGATGTCATTTGAGATGTCATCAGTGATGTCACTGACCATGTCATGAGTGATGTAATATGTGACGTCATCAGCAGTGCATTGCGGGGCGCGAGTTATAGTTAGCTGAACTAACTATAACAGGGGAATTTCTATGGTTTTGTACGAGTGAAATGTCCAACTAACTATAACGCCCCTGAAACCTATGGTTTTTTCAGTGAATTTCTAAGATTTTTTAAATGCTAATTTCTAACTATAACGTGTCTGAAACCTATGTTTTTTCAGTGAATTTCAAAGGTTTTTAAATGCTAATTTCTAACTATAACATGCCTGAAACCTATGGTTTTTTCAGTGAATTTCAAAGGTTTTTTAAATGCTAATTTCTAACTATAACGTGCCCCGCCCCTCCCTTTACCACTGTGCAAACGCGCCCCATGGCGCGTTTTAAGTTGGGGATGAAGTCCCCTTGAATCCTGAGGGTCCCTGAGGTCCAACTAGCCCACCAGGTACCTCCAGTAAGTGCCACAGAGCTGCATTGCAGAGAGGTGTAAAAAGGGGCGTGGCCTGGGCCACCTCTCTGCAACGCAGGCCTCTGGCGCTTCTTGGAGGTACCTGGTGGGCTATTTGGCCCCCAGGGGCCCTCAGGATTGAAGGGGAATGAATTCCCCAACTTAAAATGCACCACAGGGCGTGTTTGCACACATGTTACCTCAGGCCCCGCCCCCTCCCTTCACCACTGTGCTAACGCGCCCCGTGGTGCGTTTTAAGTTGGGGGATTAAGTCCCCTTGAACCCTGAGGGTCCCTGGGGTCCAACTAGCCCACCAGGTACCTCCAGTAAGCGCCACAGAGCTGCATTGCAGAGAGGTGTAAAAAGGGGCATGGCCTGGACCACCTCTCTGCAACGCAGGTCTGTGGCGCTTACTGGAGGTACCTGGTGGGCTAGTTGGCCCCCAGGGGCCCTCCGGATTTAAGGGGAATTAATTCCCCAACTTAAAACGCGCCACAAGGCGTGTTTGCACACATGTCACCTCAGGCCCCGCCCCCTCCCTTCACCACTGTGCAAACGTGCCCCGTGGCATGTTTTAAGTTGGGGGATTAAGTCCCCTTCAATCCTGAGGGTCCCTGGGGTCCAACTAGCCCACAGGTACCTCCAGTAAGCGTCACAGAGCTGCGTTGCAGAGAGGTGTAAAAAGGGGAGTGTCCTGAACCACCTCTCTGCAACGCAGCCCTGTGGCTCTTACTGGAGGTACCTGGTGGGCTAGTTGGCCCCCAGGGACCCCCAGTATTGAAGGGGAATTAATTCCGCATTGCAAAACGTGCCACAGGGCGCGTGTGCAGAGTGTTGCTGGGAGGGGGCGGGGCGTCCGGCACGATTGCGGTGTTTTGTATTATTATATTTTTTTAGAAGGGGGGCTGTGTGGCCCCCCTTCTTTTTACTTTTTTGGGCCCTGGGGACCCCATCCCCCAGGGCCTTACCCCCATTTAAAAAAAAAATAATTAAACGGGAAGGGGGCCACGTGGGCCTCCCTCCCATGGCCCCATCCCCCGGGGCATGGCCACATAAATATTTTATTTTTTTATGGAGGGGGGCTGCATTGCCTCCTCCTGGGCCACTTCTAGCCCCGGGGACCCCATCCCCCGGGCCTGGCCCTCTCCGTTGGGGACCGTGGGGGAGCCCCAGTGCCCCCACGGTCGCGCCGGCTCCCCGCGTCCTGCGAGAGCCGGCATTGCTTTTCCACATGGGGAGCTGCTGACATGCAGCTCCCCGTGTGGAAAAGCAATTCTGCCTTGCTTCATTGAAGCGAGAGCAGGTTTCCCTACTCTCGCTTCAATGAAGCAAAGCAGAGTTTGCAATGACAGGGCGGGAGCCGCGCGGCTCCCGCCCTGTCATTGCAAACGTAACTATCAAAAAAGGCTTGGGTCCTATCACTATCTGGCCTAGACCACTCTAGTATCAGAAACAAACAAATGACCAGATAGGGTACTCAACAATTACTGAACTGTACCTAAACCAATGATTTTAGGTACATGTGATTTATTTCACATTCATTTTAAATATATTTCAAAAAAATTGAAAAAATAGTATATCATGTCATACAAAAAACACACCAACTTTTTCAGTGTAACACAGATTTGAACACCATGAATTACATACAAATCCAACATAAAGAATTAAACTGACATCAATATGACGATGTGTACAACATAAACACCATGAATACTATTATTGTCCTCCTAAAATTTGAAGGGCACCAGTCCATATATAAAACAACAGAAACAAGCGGACTATACACAATTCACAAAGTCCTGCCTGTATACAAGGCTGAAGCCAACTAGCTTGCTGATTAATTTGCTTTCTTCAGCCTTGTATACAGGCAGGACTTTGTGAATTGTGTATAGTCCGCTTGTTTCTGTTGTTTTATATATGGACTGGTGCCCTTCAAATTTTAGGAGGACAATAATAGTATTCATGGTGTTTATGTTGTACACATCGTCATACTGATGTCAGTTTAATTCTTTATGTTGGATTTGTATGTAATTCATGGTGTTCAAATCTGTGTTACACTGAAAAAGTTGGTGTGTTTTTTGTATGACATGATATAATATTTTTTCAAAAAAATTGTGAAATATATTTAAAATGAATGTGAAATAAATCACATGTACCTAAAATCACTGTCATTGCAAACAGCAGTGTCCCGGGCGTGAGCACCCTGGGACACTGCAGGAGCCGGCCCTGGGGGGTGGCGGTCCCCAGGGCCATCACGGGCTCCAGGAGGGGGGCCGCGCGGCCCCCCTCCCTTCCATTCCAAAGCCCCGGGGAGGTGGTGGTCCCCGGGGTTCGGGGGTCCGTTATGGACCCCCAAATTTGAATATTAGTGCCCCAGGGAGGTGGCGGTCCCTGGGGCATGTGGGGGGGCTCGAGCCCCCCCACACCGGTGTATGTTTTTTTTTTAAAAAGCCCCGGGGGGTGGAGGTCCCCGGGGCTGCGGGGGCCTGCCTGGCCCCCACAATTTCAATTTTGCATGCCCCCGGGACTTGGCCCACCCGGGGGCTAAATAATAACGAAGCACGGGAGGCCGCGCTTCGTTTTTTTTTATTTTCGGCTGAAATTCGCGCTGGGTGCACGAATCTCGCCGATTTTTTAAAAAACAAAATGCTTTTTTGGCCCTGGGGGTCCTTGTGGGACCCCCTGAGCAGGCCTAGGGGGTCAGGGTGTTTCTACCCTGCCCCCTTTTCCTTTTTTTCACATTTGTTTCCCTGTTTTCTTGTGCCTCGGTTACCGGTTTATATATATATAAAACAACACTTCCTGGCCCGTCTTTTGCTTGGCGGTACCACCCAGGTACGGACCTCCTTCACGCTTTGCTCACGCAATATGCACGACTCCAGTACTCTCTTTATCGCAGTGCAATAATTTATTGACAAAAAATTAACTCCATAGCTGCTCAGGCATAGTGCCTGCCATGACGCGTTTCGATTGCCTAAAGCGATCTTGATCACATGACGCGCCACATGACAGGAAGCAAAATATATACAATATGTGCACTATTGACTCTAGAAAATTTGAAACAAGTTTGGTGAAAACAAAAAACAGACTGTCAATAAGCCTTCAAATCACGTAACCATTGCCAGATTCATACTTACATATATCTACATTCAGTAAATAGTTCAAATAAATATAGTATTTCATAAATATGGATTAAAGAGTTAGGTTACATTATATAAACATAGACGTGCAAAAGATGCTAATAATTGTGATTGAATATCGTATTGGCTCTCTATATATAATTACTTTTCTATTATATGTTGCACAGTGAACTTAAAATGCTAGTGCTTAACAAAATGCCTCAGTACTGTTAAATTACTGGAAACTCATATACTCGCTGTTACTAGGTTCAATAGAGCCATTAAAGTGCTAGTGCTGACTCTACCTGAGACACTGTTTTGCTATAAAAAAAACATAGATAGAGGAGATAAATACTGATCTGTCTGTTTAAAATCAACCAATTAAAACCACAATTAGCGTCTCTTAAAACATCAAGCACGCTCATTATACAGAAACGATTGTTTAAAGGCCGACTCATGGTCAATCTCCTATACATAAACAGTCCGTTAAATAAAGTGCTGTGCTTATGTGCAAAAAAACCCACTACCTAGTGCAAATATTACTGTGCAAATAATGTAAACATTCATTTACGGCAGAGGCATAAATGATGAGCCAGATCCCATACTCAATAAAGTGCAAGTGCAAATTGCATATTTCTGTTGAACAAATAGAACTGTACTTAAAAGATGGAAACAGATGTGTTCACTCCCTATTGCTCTGCTTAACTGAAATTCATACATTCTTCAGAAAATCATATGAGGACTTGAAGATAAACGGACATAATTCACATTACAGCATGTCAGCACATTTACAGTTGACTGAAGATGCTCGTGTGCTCTAATGACCTAGAGGAAGTTGTGCATGTCCTCGCTAGTATTTAGGCCATTAGGCATCTTGGTGTTGAGTGCCAGAATAAAATGTGATTCAAGTTGGCGCAGACTCTTTTCATTGTTCCCTCCCCATCCGGGTAGGGGTACTGCCCCTAATACAGAATATTCTAACTCATTGAGCTTATTCTGATGCACCAACTTGAAATGTCTGGCAACAGGGTAATTAGGGTCCGAATTAACGATTGCCCTTATGTGTTGTAAAATACGTTTGTGCACAGGGAGCTTAGTGCTCCCTATGTATTAAAGCCCACAAGTGCAATGTAATAAATATATCGCAAACTCAGTACGGCAAGTCAGATGATCCTTTATAGCGACCATTTTAGTGCTAAAGGCTGTCTTCTAGTGTGTTATTTTGGTGCCGAACGTGCAAGCACGACATGAGTTGCATTTGTAAAACCCAGGTTTCACTAGCCACGTTGTCTTTGGTGTCAATTCAGGGCTAGTTTTAACTAGATCATCCCTCATTGAGGGAGCCCTCTTAAATGTGATGACTGGTAAAGATGGCAAAATTGGTTTCAGGGTCATATCAGGCAATACTATGGGCCATTGAGAATAGATGATCTGACGTATTTTACGTTCCTGCTTGCTGTACGTAGTGATAAGTCATATATTCTGCTTATCACTATTGTTACCTTGGTTTAAGGGAATCTGAGCTATCAAACGTTCACTTTTAGGTATTAATATTTCTTCCCTGGAATGTGTGTTGGCTTTACTCAGGGCTTGGGTTAGCATGGACCTTGTATACCCTCGACTTAAAAAACGCTCAAAAGCATCTTGCTGATACTCATTTAAATCAGTGTTGCGGCTACAAATACGGCGAATTCGCAAGAACTCCGCGTATGGAATGCTCTGAATCAAGTGGCGGGGATGTGAACTCTGCGCATGCAAAATCGAGTTGCCCGCAGTTTTTTGGCGGTGCAACTTAGTATGGACCTGCCCCTCATTGATGTACAGAAGTACATCCAAAAATTCCACATTTGTGTCGCTAATGGTAGCAGTGAATTTTAGATTTTGTGAATTGATGTTAATTGTTGTTACAAACTCATTTGCCTCCTCTTTACTTCCATCCCAGATCATACATATGTCATCGATATAGTGCCAAAAGTGTTTTATGTGAGTGTCCCATTGTATCTTATGTTGTTGTCTGAGGACATGCTCCTACCATCAACCAACATGCAGACATGAATAGCTGGGGGAGAAGCATGCTCTCAACTGTTGGTGGACCTCCTTATTAAATAAGAAATAATTATTGAACAGGCAAAGCTCGATCATTTTGATTAACATACAGTTGTGTTCCTGTAAGTGTATAGACCCATTGTCCAGATAGTATTTTACTGCAAGCAATCCATCCGAATAATGGATGCTTGTGTAAAGGGATTCAATGTCCATTACTACGAGCAGGAAATTGGGTTGCCATTCAATATTCTTAATTTTTCTAAGGAAGTCTGATGTATCTTTTACAAATGATGGTAATCCGACGACATGAGGCTGTAGGAAATAGTCCATATATTTGGATATCGTTTCCATCATGCTCTTCCTGGCCAATATAATTGGCCTTCCTGGGACTGGAACCACCTTCTTATGTACCTTTGGGGTGAAATAGAGGACAGGTGTAACAGGATGTTCGACTTTCAGAAAGTTTAATTCCTCCTTAGTTAGCAGTCCCTGCCTCTTCCATTGGAATAGATGTTGTGTCACTTTGTCCTGGATTGTATGTATCTCTTGTTTTTAGGCTTTTCTATAGCATAAAGCATCTAGTAAGTGTCTATTAGCCTCCTCCAGGTACTGATTCTTAGGCCACAGGACGACATTACCACCTTTATCAGATTTACTCACAATAATATCGTGATTTTTGTTGAGCTTCTGAACTAGGGCATGGTACTGAGTTTGTTTAAACTTTCTTTGTCGTTGATCTTGATTTATAGTACAATTCAAATGTTTCAATTCCTCTACTACTCTGTCGCTAAAGGTATCAACAGCATCTTTTGGCATGAGTGGAAAGAACGTTGATGGTGGGTGAAATGGGCTAGTTGCTGGTTTGCTTGTGTTAATGCCCATTGGCAAAGATGACACACAAACGGTGCTATTTTCATCCGACATTGATTGCAACAACTCTAAGGTTGGAATGTCATTAACCTGTAAGTTGATATTGGGATTATCAGTTCCGGAGGTAGCATTGGAGACAGTAGAAAATTTATTCAATTGAAAGTATTTAATCAACTTCAGTTTTCGAATAAATTTGAAAACATCAATTCGTGATTGGTTGTAGGAAAAGTTACTCTCAGGACAGTATGTTAAGCCTAAAGAGAGAAGTTGTGTTTTGGCTGATGAAAGTACTGTCTTTGTGAGGTTTATTACAGTATTATTCGCTGTTTGTACTACCGTCTCCATTTTTTGTTTGGGTTCCCTCTGTTGGTACTGCTGCCGGTGCCTACGCCTCCTCTCCCTCCTGCGTTGATTGCTGTTTCTCCTTGCTGTGGTGGAAGATTGCGGGGGCGCCAGGTCTGCCTCTGGTCCTGCCGGATAAAATTCATTTCCTCTGCTGGAGTTAGATTGGTGATTCTTGTTGGTGGTACTGCTGATGTACTTGGTCCACCATCATCAGACTCGCTGTTCAAGGTAAAGGAATTTGCATCGGATTCAATAGTTGCCACAGGAGTCATTGCAGATGCTGATACCAAAGGGTCAGATACTTTATTGGCAATGGCCTGCCGTTTGTAATTGTCGAATTTTCTGGAAAATGTAATATATATATATATATATATATATATATATATATTCACTGAAAAAACCATAGGTTTTAGGGACAGTTATAGTTAGTTGGACATTTCACTCGTACAAAACCATAGAAATTCCCCCGTTATAGTTAGTTCAGCTAACTATAACTCGCGCCCCATAATGCACTGCTGATGACGTCACATATTACATCACTCATGACATGGTCAGTGACATCACTGATGACATCACTGATGACATCTCAAATGACATCACTGATGACATCATCCAGTGACTGTGTGTTTCTGTAAAGTTTAAATATGTTTAATATATATAGGGAAAGGTGTATTGAAGAATGAGTGGGTGTATAAGTGTCTGAATGGATGATTTAGTACGTGAGTGACTGACACTACAAGTGAGTGATTAAATGTATCTTACTGAATGCATGGGTTAGTGACTAAACTGTGTGAATGTCTGTAGCCGTCTGTCTCTTGGTTTGTAAGCGGCTGCATGGCTTTCTGAATAGCTACATGAGTGTCTACATGGGTTATTGATTGATTGTCTGAGTATCTGTATGGGTGCCTGAGTGTTTGTGTGGGTGGGGTGTGTGTGACTCTGTGCATAGATGTGTGAGTTGGTGATTCACTGGGTGCATGGTTTCAAGAGTGCATCTGTGATGGACTGTATGGGTGGGTGAGTGTGTGTATGGGTGTGTTAGTGATTGAATGTATATCTCAGTGGTACATGTGTGAGTAACTACATATGTGAAAGGCAGTATATATGTGTGTTGGAGTATATAAATGGCTATAAGTGAGAGTGTGTGATTGTGAGAGTGGCTGTATGGATGAGTGTGTACTTGTATCAGTGATTGTATAAGAGCGTAAGAATGTGCTAGTATTTGTATGAGTAAGTGAGCTGGTGTGTGTATAACTGTATAGGTGAGTAAATGGGTGTGTGATTAAGTTTTTTGCATGACTGACTAGGTGTGTGAGTACCTCTATGGATGAGTGGCTGTGTGAGTGTTTATATAGGTGTATGAGTGCATATGATAGTCCTGTACTGAGTGACTAAGTATGAGTGACTGTACGGGTGAGTGAGTGGATGTGTGTGTAGACCTAAGAATCAGTGAGTGGGTATGTAGTTTTTGGTGTTGGAGTGTCTATGGTTTTGAGAATGGCAGTCTGTAATTTAGAGTGGGTGCATCAAAAGTTATATTAGGGTGTGAGAAGATGCATGAAATTATCACATGGATGATGTCATCAGTGATGTCATTTGAGATGTCATCAGTGATGTCATCAGTGATGTCACTGACCATGTCATGAGTGATGTAATATGTGACGTCATCAGCAGTGCATTGCGGGGGCGCGAGTTATAGTTAGCTGAACTAACTATAACGGGGGAATTTCTATGGTTTTGTACGAGTGAAATGTCCAACTAACTATAACTGTCCCTAAAACCTATGGTTTTTTCAGTGAATTTCAAAGGTTTTTTAAATGCTAATTTCTAACTATAACGTGTCTGAAACCTATGGTTTTTTCAGTGAATTTCAAATGTTTTTTAAATGCTAATTTCTAACTATAACGTGCCTGAAACCTATGATTTTTTAAGTGAATTTCAAAGGTTTTTTAAATGCTAGTTTCTAACTATGCCTACAGAGGTAGGACATGTGAAGAAAGAAGAAAAAAACGCACAGAAAGAAGCAAAAGATGTGCAGAAAGAACCAACAGAGGAGCAGAAAGAGGCCTTGCTGCAAAATCATCCTGTGCCCACAACTTTTTCAGACGGGTACTGGTGGTAACTGACTCTGACTAACCAGAGCCAGTGCTATGCTAAAAGACACTTAGAATACAGTGAAAACACCTACATACACTAGGGAACACTATGCGTTGGGGTACCCCTGTGATTAGCATGACCTCCTCTGCAAGTCCCTAGTACATAATAGGGCAGGGGATTAAAACTACCTCTTAAAACGCGCTACAGGGCGCGTTTGCACAGTGGTGAAGGGAGGGGGGCCTGAGGTGACATGTGTGCAAACGCACCCCGTGGCGCGTTTTAAGTTGCGGGATTAAGTCCCCTTGAATTCTGAGGGTCCCTGGGGCCCAACTAGCCCCCAGGTACCTACAGTTAGGACCACAGAGCTGAGTTGCAGAGAGGCGTTCCGAGGCCACGCACCTTTTTCACCTCTCTGCAACGCAACTCTGTTGTGCTTACTGAAGGTACCTGGTGGGCTAGTTGGCCCCCAGGGTCCCTCAGGATTCAAAGGGAATTAATTCCCCAACTTAAAACGCACCACAGGGCGTGTTTGCGCACATGTCACCTGAGGCCCCGCCCCCTCCCTTCACCACTGTGCAAACGAGCCCCGTGGTGCGTTTTAAGTTGGGGGATTAGGTCACCTTGAATCCTGAGGGTCCCTGGGGCCCAACTAGCCCACTAGGTACTTCCAGTAAGCACCACAGGCCTGCGTTGCAACGCCTGTAACAAATTGTGCAGTTGTGTTTAGGTAGTGAAGAGGGTCGTGCTGGGGCTAGTGTTTTAGGGTTTAGGGTAGTGCAGTGGTGTTTGTGTAGTGTAGGGGGTCATGCTGGGGGTAGATTTAGGGTTTAGGGTAGTGCAGTGGTGTTTGGATAGTGTAGGGAGTCGTGCTGGGGGAGTGTTTTAGGGTTTAGGGTAGTGCAGTGGTGTTTGGGTAGTGTAGGGGGTCGTGCTGGGGGTAGTGTTTTAGGGTTTAGGGTAGTGCAGTGGTGTTTGGGTAGTGTAGGGGGTCGTGCTGGGGGTAGTGATTTAGGGTAGTGCAGTGGTGTTTGGGTAGTGTAGGGGGTACTGCTGGGGGTAGTGTTTTAGGGTTTAGGTTAGTGCAGTGGTGTTTGGGTAGTGTAGGGGTACTGCTGGGGGTAGTGTTTTAGGGTTTAGGGTTTAGGGTAGTGCAGTGGTGTTTGTGTAGTGTAGGGGGTAGTGTTTTAGGGTTTAGGGTAGTGCAGTGGTGTTTGTGTATTGTAGGAGGTCATGTTTTAGGGTTTAGGGTAGTGCAGTGGTCTTTGGGTAGTGTAGGGAGTCGTGCTGGGGTAGTGTTTTAGGGTTTAGGGTAGTGTAGGGGGTCATGCGGGGGTAGTGTTTTAGGGATTAGGGTAGTGCATTGGTGTTTGGGTAGTGTAGGGGGTCATGCGGGGGTAGTGTTTTAGGGTTTAGGGCAGTGCAGTGGTGTTTGGGTAGTGTAGGGGGTCGTGCTGGGGGAGTGTTTTAGGGTTTAGGGCAGTGCAGTGGTGTTCGGGTAGTGTAGGGGGTCGTGCTGGGGGAGTGTCTTAGGGTTTAGGGCAGTGCAGTGGTGTTCGGGTAGTGTAGGGGGTCGTGCTGGGGGTAGTGTTTGAGGGTTTAGGGCAGTGCAGTCGTGTTCGGGTAGTGTAGGGGTTGTGCTGGGGGTAGTATTTTAGGGTTTAGGGCAGTGCAGTGGTGTTTGGGCAGTGTAGGGGGTAATGCTGGGGGTGGTGTTTTAGGGTTTAGGGCAGTGCAGTGGTGTTCGGGCAGTGTAGGGGGTCGTGCTGGGGGTGGTGTTTCAGGGTTTAGGGCAGTGCAGTGGTGTTCGGGCAGTGTAGGGGGTGGTGTTTCAGGGTTTAGGGCAGTGCAGTGGTGTTCGGGCAGTGTAGGGGGTCATGCAGGGGGTGGTGTTTCAGGGTTTAGGGCAGTGGTGTTCGGGCAGTGTAGGGGGTCGTGCTGGGGGTGGTGTTTCAGGGTTTGGGGCAGTGCAGTGGTGTTCGAGCAGTAAAGGGGTCGTGCTGGGGTGGTGTTTCAGGGTTTAGGGCAGTGCAGTGGTGTTCGGGCAGTGTAGGGGGCGGTGCAGGGGGTGGTGTTTCAGGGTTTAGGGCAGTGCAGTGGTGTTCGGGCAGTGTAGGGGGTGCTGCAGGGGGTGGTGTTTCAGGGTTTAGGGCAGTGCAGTGGTATTCGGGCAGTGTAGGGGGTCATACAGGGGGTGGTGTTTCAGGGTTTAGGGCAGTGCAGTGGTGTTCGGGCAGTGTAGGGGGTCGTGCTGGGGCTGGTGTTTCAGGGTTTAGGGCAGTATAGTGGTGTTCGGGCAGTGTAGGGGGTCGTGCTGGGGCTGGTGTTTCAGGGTTTAGGGCAGTGCAGTGGTGTTTGGGCAGTGTAGGGGGTCATGCTGGGGCTGGTGTTTCAGGGTTTAGGGCAGTGCAGTGGTGTTCGGGCAGTGTAGGTGGTCGTGCTGGGGCTGGTGTTTCAGGGTTTAGGGCAGTGCAGTGGTGTTCGGGCAGTGTAGGGGGTCATGCTGGGGCTGGTGTTTCAGGGTTTAGGGCAGTGCAGTGGTGTTCGGGCAGTGTAGGGGGTCTTGCTGGGGCTGGTGTTTCAGGGTTTAGGGCAGTGCAGTGGTGTTCGGGCAGTGTAGGGGGTCGTGCTGGGGGTGGTGTTTCAGGGTTTAGGGCAGTGCAGTGGTGTTTGGGCAGTGTAGGGGGTCATGCTGGGGCTAGTGTTTCAGGATTTAGGGCAGTGCAGTGGTGTTCGGGCAGTGTAGGGGGTCGTGCTGGGGGTGGTGTTTCAGGGTTTAGGGCAGTGCAGTGGTGTTCCGGCAGTGTAGGAGGTTGTGCAGGGGGTGGTGTTTCAGGGTTTAGGGCAGTGCAGTGGTGTTCGGGCAGTGTAGGGGGTCATGCTGGGGGTGGTGTTTCAGGGTTTAGGGCAGTGCAGTGGTGTTCGGGCAGTGTAGGGGGTCGTGCTGGGGGTGGTGTTTCAGGGTTTAGGGCAGTGCAGTGGTGTTCCGGCAGTGTAGGAGGTCGTGCAGGGGGTGGTGTTTCAGGGTTTAGGGCAGTGCAGTGGTGTTCGGGCAGTGTAGGGGGTCATGCTGGGGGTGGTGTTTCAGGGTTTAGGGCAGTGCAGTGGTGTTCGGGCAGTGTAGGGTGTGGTGCTGAGGGGTGGTGTTTCAGGGTTTAGGGCAGTGCAGTGGTGTTCGGGCAGTGTAGGGGGTCGGCAGGGGGTGGTGTTTCAGGGTTTAGGGCAGTGCAGTGGTGTTCGGGCAGTGTAGGGGGTCTTGCTGGGGCTGGTGTTTCAGGGTTTAGGGCAGTGCAGTGGTGTTCGGGCAGTGTAGGGGGTCGTGCTGGGGCTGGTGTTTGAGGGTTTAGGGTAGTGCAGTGGTGTTCGGGCAGTGTAGGGGGTCGTGCTGGGGCTGGTGTTTCAGGGTTTAGGGCAGTGCATTGGTTTCGGGCAGTGTAGGCGGTCGTGCTGGGGCTGGTGTTTCAGGGTTTAGGGCAGTGCAGTGGTGTTCGGGCAGTGTACGGGGTTGTGCTGGGGCTGGTGTTTCAGGGTTTAGGGCAGTGCAGTGGTGTTCGGGCAGTGTAGGGGGTCGTGCTGGGGGTGGTGTTTCAGGGTTTAGGGCAGTGCAGTGGTGTTCGGGCAGTGTAGGGGGTCGTGCTGGGGCTGGTGTTTCATGGTTAAGGGCAGTGCAGTGGTGTTCGGGCAGTGTAGGGGGTCGTGCTGGGGGTGGTGTTTCAGGGTTTAGGGCAGTGCAGTGGTGTTCGGGCAGTATAGGGGGTCATGCCGGGGGTGGTGTTTCAGGGTTTAGGGCAGTGCAGTGGTGTACGGGCAGTGTAGGGGGTCTTGCTGGGGGTGGTGTTTCAGGGTTTAGGGCAGTGGTGTTCGGGCAGTGTAGGGGGTCTTGCTGGGGGTAGTGTTTCGGGGTTTAGGGCAGTGCAGTGGTGTTCGTGCAGTGTAGGGGGTTGTGCTGGGTGTGGTGTTTCAGGGTTTAGGGCAGTGCAGTAGTGTTCGGGCAGTGTAGGGGATCGTGCAGGGGGTGGTGTTTCAGGGTTTAGGGCAGTGCAGTGGTGTTCGGGCAGTGTAGGGGGTCGTGCTGGGGGTGGTGTTTCAGGGTTTAGGGCAGTGCAGTGGTGTTCGGGCAGTGTAGGGGGTCGTGCAGGGGTTGTGTTTCAGGGTTTAGGGCAGTGCAGTGGTGTTCGGGCAGTGTAGGGGTCATGCTGGGGCTGGTGTTTCAGGGTTTAGGGCAGTGCAGTGGTGTTCGGGCAGTGTAGGGGGTCTTGCTGGGGGTGGTGTTTCAGGGTTTAGGGCAGTGGTGTTCGGGCAGTGTAGGGGGTCTTGCTGGGGGTGGTGTTTCAGGGTTTAGGGCAGTGCAGTGGTGTTCGGGCAGTGTAGGGGGTCTTGCTGGGGGTAGTGTTTCAGGGTTTAGGGCAGTGCAGTGGTGTTCGTGCAGTGTAGGGGGTCGTGCTGGGGATGGTGTTTCAGGGTTTAGGGCAGTGCAGTGGTGTTCGGGCAGTGTAGGGGGTCGTGCAGGGGGTGGTGTTTCATCGTTTAGGGCAGTGCAGTGGTGTTCGGGCAGTGTAGGGGGTCGTGCTGGGGGGTGTTTCAGGGTTTAGGGCAGTGCAGTGGTGTTTGGGCAGTGTAGGGGGTCGTGCTGGGGGTGGTGTTTCAGGGTTTAGGGCAGTGGTGTTCGGGCATTGTAGGGGGTCTTGCTGGGGGTGATGTTTCAGGGTTTAGGGCAGTGCAGTGGTGTTCGGGCAGTGTAGGAGGTCTTGCTGGGGGTAGTGTTTCAGGGTTTAGGGCAGTGCAGTGGTGTTCGGGCAGTGTCGGGGTCATGCTGGGGGTGGTGTTTCAGGGTTTAGGGCAGTGCAGTGGTGTTCGGGCAGTGTAGGGGGTCGTGAAGGGGTGGTGTTTCAGGGTTTAGGGCAGTGCAGTGGTGTTCGGGCAGTGTAGGGGGCCGTGCTAGGGTATGTGTTTCAGGGTTTAGGGCAGTGCAGTGGTGTTCAGGCAGTGTAGGGGGTCGTGCAGGGGCTGGTGTTTCAGGGTTTAGGGCAGTGCAGTGGTGTTCGGGCAGTGTAGGGGGTCATGCTGGGGGTAGTGTTTTAGGGTTTAGGGTAGTGCAGTGGTGCTTGTGTAGTGTAGGGGGTCGTGCTGGGGGTAGTGTTTTAGAGTTTAGGGTAGTGCAGTGGTGTTTGTGTAGTGTAGGGGGTCATGTTTTAGGGTAGTGCAGTGGTGTTTGGGTAGTGTAGGGGGTCGTGCTGGGGTAGTGTTTTAGGATTTAGGTTAGTGCAGTGGTGTTTGGGTAGTGTAGGGGGTCGTGCTGGGGATAGTGTTTTAGGGTTTAAGGTAGTGCAGTGGTGTTTGTGTAGTGTAGGGGGTCGTGCTGGGGGTAGTGTTTTAGGGTTTAGGGTAGTGCAGTGGTGCATGTGTAGTGTAGGGGGTCGTGCTGGGGATAGTGTTTTAGGGTTTAGGGTAGTGCAGTGGTGTTTGTGTAGTGTAGGGGGTCATGTTTTAGGGTAGTGCAGTGGTGTTTGGGTAGTGTAGGGGGTCGTGCTGGGGGTAGTGTTTTAGGATTTAGGTTAGTGCAGTGGTGTTGGGGTAGTGTTTTAGGGTTTAGGGTAGTGCAGTGGTGTTTGTGTAGTGTAGGGGGTCATGCTGGGGGTAGTGTTTTAGGGTTTAGGATAGTGCAGTGGTTCTTGTGTAGTGTAGGGGTCATGCTGGGGTAGTGTTTTAGGGTTTAGGGTAGTGCAGTGGTGTTTTTGTAGTGTAGGGGGTCATGTTTTAAGATGCAACGCTCCAATACCTGACCAGTCTGCACTACATAAAACTACAAAAAAACTAAAAATAAAAAGTGTTTTGCACACTTTTGTCATTGGGCTATATGTGGGCTACATCTCGGTAATATTTGTGCTACATTTGGGCTCTTTTTTCACTGGTGGCCATCTTGGAAGACTTCTTTGTTATGAAGTTTCCTAATTTCCTCATTTACTGCAGTCTCCTCAGTAGGAAATGCTTTCAGTTTTTTACTTTGATTCCATCAAGAAGGCATTCAGATGTGTCACACATTTGCCATAAATTCAGAATGTTATTACTCTAGTTGTTCATTAGATCACTGTAGTAAAGCTACTGCTCACCAAGGAGTTAACTGGAAGTCTACTGCTGGTATTGAAAGTGATTGTTTCAGTCTGCATGTCAGAATTTTCTAATGAAATAGAAGAGGATTTGAGATCTCACTTAAAACATGCACTACATTTTCTTTTTGCAGCACTAACCATAATTTCTATGGCAAAATGAACCCCCTCATTTTGTTCCTTTTTAAATTAAATGTTTTAAGTGTTACCAGTTTATTCCAATCAAGATGGCTGCAGGTGTGCCATACTTTTGTCATAAGTAAGGCTGTTAGCACTCTAGTTGTTCTTTAGAACACTCTGGGAAGCTGCAGTAGAACACAAAGGCATCAACTGACAGGCTGCTCCTGTTGAAATATAACAGGAAGATATTTGAGATCTCACTTAAAACATGTCCTAATTTTTCTTTCTACAGCACTAACCATAATTTCTATGGCAAAATGAACCCCCTCATTTTGTTCCTTTTTAAATGAAATGTTTTAAGTGTTACCAGTTTATTCCAATCAAGATGGCTTCAGGTGTGCCATACTTTTGTCATAAGTAAGACTGTTAGTGCTCTAGTTGTTCTTTAGAACACTCTGGGAAGCTGCAGTAGAACACAAAGGCATCAACTGACAGGCTGCTCCTGTTGAAATATAACAGGAAGATATTTGAGATCACACTTGAAACATGTCCTAATTTTTCTTTCCAGAGCACTAACCATAATTTCTATGACAAGATGAACCCCATCATTTTGTTCCTTTTTAAATTAAATGTTTTAAGTGTTACCAGTTTATTCCAATCAAGATGGCTTCAGGTGTGCCATACTTTTGTCATAAGTAAGGCTGTTAGCACTCTAGTTGTTCTTTAGAACACTCTGGGAAGCTGCAGTAGAACACAAAGGAATCAACTGACAGTCTCTGCCCTTGTTGGATGGACATGTTTTACTGAGAATGTCAGACTTCATTCTCACATGACTGAGGAAGATAATGTGAATTTACAGAAAATATGCTCTCATTTTAGCTTCTGGGGCACCTTCCAAAACTGTATGGGACAAGCATGTGAAAATAGTTTTCTCTCAAACATGATTCATGATATCCCAGCAGAAGGTTTTTCACAGGGTAAAATCACCTTAGAACACACCACAATTCCTGAAATTAGTATGGTACCATCAACAAATGAATTCTAATGTAACTAAAGTCTGTTATCACCCTTTATAGTTCTCCTTTTGGTAACCCTCAAAATCTTCGATTCACTACAATGCATTTCAAAGGGGTACTATCATTTATATTGGTCCCAAGATGGCTGCCAGCAATTTCAGGATGAAGTGCTGACAGCCAATCAGATCTCACGATGACATGTGTGGTTAGGCTCCGCCCAGATATATATGTGTTTTTACTTTTGATTTTCTCAGCAACTACTGAACGGATTTACACCATTTAACAAAAAGGGTTCTTTTTGAACCAAGAACTACCTCTTTGCCAAATTTGGTGTAATTCCGTCCAACAGTTCGGGCTGTAGCCGTGTCTAAAGTTTCCTATGGGAAAATGAATGGGGAAAACATGTTTTGGGACCCCCCTTTTTTCTCGGCCCCCGCTTGACGAATCACCCTGAGACTTTCAGGGTAGGAGCGGACCGGAGCGGGCCATAAGGTTTGAAAATTTCGCGAAGATTCGTCAACCGACGCAAGAGTTATTTCAAATAGAATGTCGCGGATTTCCTATGGAAAATAGGTCCTAACTATAACTATCTACTGGCGACCGCCAGTAGATAATAGAGAGAGAGAGAGAGAGAGATAGATATATATATGTATATATCAAACAAGATCTCTCCCCACTGGCAACAGACCGGAGCACACAGCAGAATTTCAAAAATCCATATTATTTCCTACAGCATAACACGTTTTGGCTAATGCCTTTTTTAAATTCTAATGACCCAGGTGCTTGAGTACATCATTTTAAATACATGTGAACTCGCTGCTATTGGAGGATACTTGATAGCCAGCATGGAAATACTACACAAACCCAGCATTCTGTATTGGTTCACCGAAGTGCTGTCATCACATATATTAAAAACTGTATTTTTCCGCCTTGATAAACTCATGGCTTAATGATGATTGTTCCAAATAAATGTGGCATTTCTTTTTCCACTGCTGTGCAATCTCTAAATCCTTTAACAGCCATGTGAAACTAGCTCAGCAGACAGTGGCAAGGTCTGCAAGTGTCCCCTGACTCTTTTTAACTGTGGAAATGCCTTGTGCGTGTTTTCAACTTTTAACTTTAAACAGAGCGCAATGTGTACTAATGTGTTTAGTAACCTAAGTTAGTCTCGCTCACCTGGCATTATAATTTTGGCTACCCGTCCTGTTCCACTGCGGCTGTCGTGCCGTTTGAGCGGAGGGCTGGGCTAAGGTTTTCCCTCACTTCCGCCAGGCCTACGCTCTGGGGGAAGTCTGCAGTCTATTTTCGGCGGCTCACCGCCTATTTAGATCGCATGCCAGAGCGGACGTGCAGCGGACGCGCGCAGCAGGTGTGCTGCTGGAGCGTCAAAGGCGCACCAAAGGCAAGCCCGTCTGCGCCCGTCCACGGCCGGCCGGGGCTAGAGACCAGAACCCCTGCCTGTTTCAGGAGAGACCAGCCTTTGAAGTATTCGGCATTCAGTATTTGGAACAATCATCATTAAGCCATGAGTTTATCAAGGCGGAAAGAATACAGTTTTTAATATATGTGATGACAGCACTTCGGTGAACCAATACAGAATGCTGGGTTTGTGTAGTATTTCCATGCTGGCTATCAAGTATCCTCCAATAGCAGCGAGTTCACATGTATTTAAAATGATGTACTCAAGCACCTGGGTCATTAGAATTTAAAAAAGGCATTAGCCAAAACGTGTTAAAAGAGCTAGAACCACCTCTCCTAGAATCATGCAGGCACTTTTTATCTACTGAGGCAAATACACTGTGTTGTACCTACTGCTCATTTAAAACGACAATACTGAAGGCAGGCCCTAGAAAAGAGCACAAATTAAAGCTCTTACTTATTAATTGTAGGTCAGTTAGCAAATATAAGATTGAAATCCACGACTGTATTATAGAAAATCAACCTGATGCATTATTTCTTATGGAAACATGGCAGAATGAGGCTTCCGCCCCGAGATATTACAAGCTCTTCCGCAGGGTAATGGCATCCTTAGACAGGATCGCCCTATTAAGTGAGGAGGAGGTATAGCCATTATTTACAAACTATCCCTAAAATGTACTATGGAAACATCTAATATAGGTAATAGTGTAGCTGCCTTCTTTACTATAACGGTGGCTAACAACTATACAGTCAATGGCTTCCTGATTTACCGACCTCCAGGACCTGCCACTAATTTTATCCCAAGCCTCGTGGAATTAGTGGTGCAACCAGTGCTACGCCATAGCAATTTGACTGTTTCGGGTGACTTAAATTTACACTTTGATGACCACACTAGCAGTGAAGCACAATTCCTATGTCAAAAATTAGCCGTCCTCCAACTAGACCTTAAATCCACTCATCCGACACACCAATTAGGTCACCCTATTTTTCCAACTGCTTAGAGTGAGAGACTGAAACCCCGATTGCAGTTCCTTGGTTCGATCACCATCTTGTGGCATTTTCTATTCCATTAGCTAAATCTCCTCCCACTGCTAAAATAGGATTAAGTACCCCACACAGGAGATGGACCAGATTCAATTCTGAGAGCTTTACTCAAGCCCTTCAGCAGAGTCATCCCCTACTGGGAAAGGATATTAATGTGGCTAGCAGAACAGTGGATAAGTGGATTACTGAAACACTGGATGTAGAGGCTTAATGGACTTCCAATGTCCCTAATCATAATGTCTAAATCAGCGCCATGGTCCAACTAAGCTCTAATGACAGCTAAAAAATCTTGCAAACGCTTGGAGCGTCAATGGAGGAAAGATTTTTTGGATAGCAACAAGGCTGCCTATAAGTCAGAATTAAAAAACTATCATTCTCTTATTAAGAAAACCTCCGCTGCCTATTACAATGACAGAATAGAGCAGGTGGATAACTCCTCTAGAGAACTATTTGTCATTCTTAAAGACTTATCCTCTCTTGAGAGAATGATGGCGCATGCCATCAGTTCTCTAGAGTCGTGTAACCAGATTGCCGACTTTTTTGCTTCAAAGGTATCAAAAATATATGATGCCTTTCCTGATGAGGCTCGTAACTGTATGCCTTGTCAATCTGAGAGGATCTCTGTGTCTGGGGCCAATTCCCTCTCAGAATTCTCCCTCCCTCTACTGGAAGACTTAAAAGGGGTAGCTTTAAGCATTAAATCCGGCTCCCCAACAGACCCAGCCTCGCCAAAAATCATTAGGTAAGGCCTGGATATAATATTGCCTTACGTACAGCAGCTTCTGGAACTTTCCTTCCACGGTGGTGTGGTCCGGAATAAGTGGAAGCAAGCAATTGTCCTCCCCTTAAAGAAAAAGACATCAGCAGACTCGGGCCTGCTGGATAACTTGCACCCTATCTCACTCCTGCTCTACTTCTCTAAAATAGCAGAAAAGGTGGTGAACACTCAATTGGTTGCGCATATTATTCAACAAAATTTACTTCATCCCACGCAATCAAGCTTTAGAGCTACGTACTCCACGGAGTCAGCGTTACTCCTTGCCATGGTGACAATACGTAGACATGCAGACGAAGGTCAGACTGTTGCTCTAGTCCTGTTGGACCTCAGCGCAGCATTCGACACAGTATCCCACAAACTGCTCCTGCTACATCTTAGGTCAGGTGGGCTGGATGCAGTCGCTCTAAAGTGGATGGCTTCTTTCTTTCAGGATCGCAGTTTCCAAGTCACACAACGTCCACATATTTCGAAAAGCATTGCACACTCACAAAGGGTCCCACAAGGCTCAATCTTGAGCCCAACTTTTTTAACCTTTACATTAGACCCTTGGCAGAGATTGTGGAAAGGCACAATGTCACCAGTGTATCTTATGCGGATGACATGCAGCTTGTTGTCACCTTGTCCCATAACTCAGAAGAGGCAGCCATCCAGTTTTCTACATGTCTGAGGGACCTTGCCTCCTGGATGTCAAATAATTGCCTCAAACTGAACGGTAGCAAAACAAAGATCCTGGTTGTGGGGAAATCCCCCTCTATCTGGTTGTCAGCGTAGTGACTCTGGGTCCTACACCTACCCCTAAGGAGGAGGTCAAGAATTTAGGAGTCTGGCTGGACTCTACTCTCTCTTTCGAGACACACACTAGGAAGGTTGCAGGGAAATGCTTTGGAATTCTCAAAATGTTGAGAAAAACCTTGGATATGCTCCCTACTTCAGCCAGGAAAATCCTGGTCCATGCCCTTGTAACGTCCCAGTTGGACTATGGAAATGTCCTTTATCTAGGAGCAGCAAAAAAATTTCTTCACAGGCTGCAATGTACTCAGAACGCAGAGGCCTGTTTAGTTCTTAACCTACCTAGGAAAGCTTCCTTCGTGAAAGCTCTTGACTCCTTACATTGGCTACCCATTAACAAAAGAATTATTTTCAAAGCCCTGTGCTTCTGTCATCGGAATCCCTATAATCCGATTCGACATCTTAGATCGACCGGAACATATCTGGTCAAAGTTCCCAAAGTCCGAAGAGCAAGAATGGGTGCACGCTCGTTCAGCTATTTGGCAGCCAAAAACTGGAATGCATTGCCTCCCTCTCTCTGCGCCGAGCCATGGGAGAACTTTTTCCGGAAAAGATTGAAAACTAGGCTTTTCCAGCTCTGAGGCCCGTGTCCTTTCTCCCCCTGTTCTTTGTGTCCAGGCTTTTCAACCTTTAAAGAGCAGACTTAGCTCGGGGACACAACAGTTGGTGTAACCAGGCGCTTTATAAGAGGTATTATTATTATTATTATTATGTCACATTTTCAACAAAATTAGTCTCTGCAACACTCCTTCATTCAGCTGCACATACCCTTAAGATAATGGCTCCTGAAAACATGGCTGAAGTAAACCACGCTAATCCATGTAATCATGGACTGACTTCTGTCAGCAGGTTCTCCCTTCTTCTGGGTTTACAGCGGTTTGGCGGATTCCAATAACTTGGAGAAATCCTTGAAAGTGACACTACTGCCGCCGAACAGTTTCAGGATGGGTGCCCAAATGTGCTTGTGGCGGCACGTATTTATTAAACAAGATCTCTCCCACTGGCAACAGACCGGAGCACACAACAGAATTGCAGAAATCCATTTAATTTCCAACAGCATAACGCGTTTTGGATAATGCCTCTTTCAGATGCTAATGACCCAGGTGCTTAAGTACATCATTTTAAATACATGTGATCTCACTGCTATTGGAGGATACTTGCTAGCCAGCGTGAAAATCCTACATCAACCCAGCATTCTGTATTGTTTCACCGAAGTGATGTCATTACATATATTAAAAATAGTATTCTTTCCGTCTCGATAAACTCATGGTTTAATCATGATTGTTCCAAATAAATATTAACCCCAGGCACAGAACTCCGCTACGCCAGCGGAGTATGCAGAGTTTTGACATCTTAGCGCTCTGCTGGGAACGTGGAGTTTAGCAAAAAACTCTGACTCCGCAGTGTAGCGGAGTTTGCCCTGCCACCCACCCGAGGAGACTCGCCGCCACAGGCTTTCTGGCTTACCTGGTCACGACGGTGCTTCCGTGCCCTCCCGGGCTATCCTCCTCCTTCTGGCTGTCTCCAGTCCTCTCCACTCCAGGCTCGTCCAACTCCCCAGATGCTCTACGTCACTCTTGGGAGGACTGCGCATGCATGTGCGCACATGCGCAGTCCTCCCAAGAGTGACGTGGAGCATAAGAGTTTCGTTTTGCCTGGGGAGTTGGACAAGCCTGGAGTGGAGAGAGGAGACAGCCAGAAGGGCAACCCGGGCAGAGCACAGAAGCACCGACATGAGCAGCTAAATTTGTGGTGGCCTCGAGGTGGGTGGAGCGGAATTCCACTGAGTTTTTAGCCAACTCCGTGGAATTCCGCGAAGTGGCACTCCGCCAACTCCGCCCACCCTTAATAAATATGGCACTTCTTTTTCCACCACTGTGCAATTTCTAAATCATTTTACACTGATGAAAACTAGTCTATATGTGAGTTCATAAGCAGTGCATTGTGGGGACGTAAGTTATAGTAGCTCAGGTAATTATAACTGCTGAATTTCACTGGTTTTGTAAGAGTGAAATCTGAGCCTAACTATAGCGTCCCAGTAACCTTTGTTTTTTAGTGAAAAAAAACCCATCTATCTATCTATCTATATATATCTATATATATCTATATATCTATATGTGTGTGTCTTTTTTATAGATAGATAGATAGATAGATAGATAGATAGATAGATCATATATATAAATATATGTGTATATATTACATACTGGCGGTCGCCAGTAGGTAGGTATATTTAGGACCTTATTTCTATTCAAAAAGCATTTTTTATTTTGCCAATATCTTTGGCGCCGTTTGATGAATTTTCGCCAAATTTTCAAAACTAATGGCCCACTCACTTCAGCTGCTGTGTTGAAAGTTTTGGAGTGATCCATCTAGTGGAGGCTGAGAAAAAGGGGGTCCCTAAACGCTTTTTCTCCATGTTAATTTCCATAGGAAACTTTAGACACGACTACAGCCCGAACTGCTGAACGAAATTACACCAAATTTGGCAAAAAGGTAGCTCTTGGTTCAGAAAGCACTCTTTTTGTTAAATGGTGTATGTCATGCTGCGCCTCAGCACCACAGCAGCGCCTACAGCTCCGTCCGCAGCCTCCAGCGCACGCCCGCTTGCCAACTCTCGTCGGCTGGCGAGGGCGGTGCTTGAGGTCTTCAAAAGGGGGTGGTTTGCAAGGGGAACCTGCTTCGCGTTCTGTCACGGACCCCCGCCAGGCCTCCCTAACCTTCTGCCCTCACTTATCTGTATTCTCGTGTCCGCGTTAGAGAGCAGGAGCGTTTCTTGCGCTCCCCTCCCGACGTCTTCTGATTCAGTGCTTCCGGGTTGCCGCTCCTCTTCCTGGGCATAGTTGCTACATTGGCGCGCCCTCGCAAGCCAGCCTAGTTACTTTTCTTCAGGCAGCTTTTCCTACCGCTGTGCCTGCAAAAAAGATTTATAGAAGTATTTAAAGAATCATAGACCTAGTTATGGTAGAAGGTAATATATCTACCCTTTGTCCTGAGACTAAAATACTTATCTGATTCTGCACTCCTTCAGCGTTATGGAGTGTATTCTCTGCTTTGATGCATTTTTCTCTATTTCGCTGTACAAAAGAAGAGAATGTTATTATTTACTGATCCTTGAATTACGTAATTATCACATTCAGACCCAGCACCTTTCTGTGCCACATTTATTTTTTTCTCTTGTTATTCCTGAATACGTTTTTTGTTTTTTTCCTAGTGTTTCAGGATGCATATATTTTTATGGGTCTGAGGAATTCAAATGGTGTTCTCCGTTAAGGTTGGTATGTTTCACACTTATCATTGTTTACGTCTTAAATTCTGCAGGCCTAATGATTAATAAGTATACTTTCACTTTTTAGATATTACTGTGTCAGTCTCAAGTTCTAGTTGTTCATATATCCTTAAACCACCAGCAGATCATTCAACAGGTAAACTCCTACATTTACCATACGTTCTGTATAGCAGTCTCGTAGTTCTAGACTCATACTTAACATTGTATCTTTTCCCATTAGGAAACATATGCGACACCACACTGGACGGACCAGTGGATTCTTCTCCTTTTCCCTTTCCTTGCTTTGTTTCCCCCTCTTCCCCACTTTCTCCTCTTTTGCTTTGACTTTGTTGGGCGAAGGAGGTGGGTGAGGGAAGTTGGGACCCAGCATCTGTTCCTTCCACTTCGCTCCTGCGGAAAACCCAGGTGAGCCTCACAGTGTAAATCCGTTCAGTAGTTCCTGAGAAATTTAAACATTTCTCAGATATACAACTGGCGAAGCGGAGGATCCACGAACCCTCCCGATCTTGTGCATGCAATCTGATTGGTTGCCAACACTTCAAACCAGGAAGTGTTAGCAGCCATCTTGTTACTCGGTTGAACCGAGTCACAAGACAAAAGGTTTAAAAACGTACAAAAACAAGAAAAGGGGGCAGGGAAGAAACACCCTGACCCCCTAGGCCTGCTCATGGGGTCCCACAGGGACTCCCAGGGCCCAAAAAAGCATTTTTTTAAAAAAGAAATTTGGTAAAATTCGTGGTGGATCTGCAAATCTGGCTGAAATCTTTTTTTAAAACGAAGCACGGACTCCCGCACTTTGTTTCCTTTAGGCCCCCGGGTGGCCCAGGTCCCGGGGGCAATAAAAAATAATGATGCGGGGGCCCGCGAGGGTGAGGGCCGCCACCTCCTCGGGGCTATGATTAAAAATAATGTGTGGGGGGCTCTAGTCTCCCCACACAGCCCCACGGACCACCACCTCCCTGGGGCTATTTGAAAGATGGGAGGGGGCCCCTCATGGAGCCATAAATGGCCCTGGGGACTGCCACCCCCCAGGGCTGGCTCCAAGAATGTCCCGGGGTGCCCACCCCCGGGACATTGCAGTTTGCTATGGCATGGCGGGACCACTGCTCCTGACATGCTATAGCAAACTCTGCTTCACTTCATGGAAGCAAGAGCATTGAAAGTGCTCTCGCTTCCATGAAGTGAAGCGGAATTGCTTTTGGGCGAGGGAGCTGCATGTTTGCAGCTCCCTCTGCCCAAAAGCAATGCCGGCTCCCGCAGGAGGCAGAGAGCTGGCAGAGACCGTGGGAGCCTTGAGGCTCCCCCCGCTGTCCCCAATGAGTTGGCCAAGCCCCGGGGGATGGGGTCCCCGTGTCCAAAAATGGCCCGGGAGGGGGGCACTCAGGCCCCTCCCTTTTTTATTTAAATTCAAAAATAGCTGGGACCTGGGCCAGGCCACAAAGATGCTGTGGATGATGTCATCACTGATGTCATCAGTGCTGTCATTTGAGATGTCATCAGTGATGTCATCAGTGATGTCACTGACCATGTCATGAAGGAGGTAATATGTGAGGTCATTAGCAGTGCAGGTTTTGTACGAATGACATGTCAGCCTAACTATAACATCCCTGTAACCTTTGTTTTTTCCATGAATATATATATATATATATATATATATATATATATATATATATATATATATATATATATATATATATATATATATATATATATATATATATATATATATATATATATATATAAAGATAGATAGATAGATAGATAGATAGATATTCCATGTAAAAAAAGGTAGGGATGAGTTATAGTTAGGAAAACTTTATTTATTCTGGCCATAAAAACCATACTTAAACTACCCAAACATTAGAAATTCTAAAGTTATGTTTATAACTTAAATTTAACATTTACACACCAACTTCAAATTACTATAAGTTGCACACCCATGTACACACTGTTGCTTATAACTTACATTTTAACTTAACACACCACCTTCAAATTACTATGTCATGCAACTTTGTACACAGTGTTCTTACCTCCCTCGCCATACCATCTCCACTATAACTCTAACTCTACCATGCACTGTATTCTCAGAAATAAAGTGTTGTTATGAAAGCTATGATTTCACACGGTATAAATGTTGTCATATGCAAGGGTATAACCATTGTTTTGAGAATGCTGGGCTTCTCATCAATGGCGTACTTCTATGCATGCAGGGATGGGTGGCAATGTAAAGGGTCCTACAGCAACTAAGCAGACTTAAAACTCCCTAATGTGTTTCTAATTGTATCCCTGCAGGTTTGGGTGTTTGGTCCTCTGTACAGAGTGGTGCAGTGCACTCAGTCAGTCTTGTGACAGACAAACTATAAATATGCCCTAAGGGGGGGTTTCAACTTTATTTGTGCAGTCCTTAGATGCATGGCTAAACAATAAACCGCATGCTTCGATCTGTAGGCTACAAATAACCAACATGCTTCATTGGTTCAAAATTATTAGTGCTCCCTAAGAACTAGATAGAAGCTGGTCTCAGTCACCCTCACAACTCTTAGAGGCCCATTTACGAGTGGAGTTGCATTGCTCCTGCACCACGCAAGGTGGTGCAAGAGCGACGCAAGTCCTAAATGAGATTTATGAAGCCTTGCAAGGCCACTTTGTGTGGCCCAGAGTGGCACCATAAATCTGGAGTAACGCAATGTAGCGCTAATCGCTGCATTGCGTTACTCAGCCCTGGGAAGGCGTTTCCTGGGCATTGTGTGGGTGTTCCCACCCAACTCCCATGGCTTTTGACACATTCCCACATTTACCAGAACTGGTAAACATGGGAATGCGCCAAAAAGATACGCCTTTCCAGGGGAAGCATAACGAGGAGATCTTCCTCTTTATAAGTGTGCTACATTCTGCAGCACACTTAGAAAGAGGAATAGGCATGTCAGGATTTTTTGTGCAGGAAGGTGCACGTTCCTGCACAAAAACATTCCTGTATACAATGGAGGTACCCTTGCACCAGGGTGCAAGGGGGCCTGCATTGGCGCTCGGCTGCCAGGCTGCCAAAAAGGCGCCAGTGCAGGGGAAAAGGCAGGAATGTGCCATATTGATTTAAATACGGAGCATTCCTGCCCTTTCCCTGTCACGTGGTGCAGCGCAGCCACGTAACTTGCTGCACTGCACTGTGTGCAAGTTCGTAAATAAGCTCATTAGAGTAGATAAACGTTGTAGACTACGATGTAGAAAGCCGGCTGCTGTCAAAAATGGTTTTCCTTGTTGTTCAATGATATGTTCGGAAGGCACTCCTTCTCCCCGTTTCCTTCTTAGCACCCTCGTTAATATAGTAACAGAATCTGGAACATGCCAGGTGCAAATGAGAAATTTAAGTAGAAGTTGAAACCTCTCTGTCAAATTCCAGTTTCATATCCGACATGCTTAGTAGACTAATGTACGTCATGTAAGTAGTGCTTTATAGGAAATCAGTATATGTCCCCAAGTGCCCGCCCACCTGTGCTAACATGTCTTAAACAGGATTGATTGACAATGCCAAGGTTTGGCTGTCAGATAGTGCTTGTACTATAAAGGAGAAATGTGCATATACAGAAAGAGGAAGAAAGTTACAGTCTTCATCAAGTAGACAAACTGACTTACGCCCACAGACCCTAATGGATGCAAACAACATACATACAGACAGAAAGGGACTTAGAAAACACACACACAAGGGCTTATACACATCTTTGTGTGGTCAAGGGACTCTTTCACAGCTAATATGTTCATTTATCTTTATGGGGGAAGAATGGGAAGGCACTTTTGTTGAAACTGTTGTGGGTGTAGAGGGAAGCATTCTCCTCGCACCCTGTGGCCTCCCTTGCAGAGTACACTCCTCTGTTGAGCCCTGTGCCCCTCCCCTCCATGCACTCCTCCTACCTCCCTCTGTACTTCTCCTCCCTCCAAACCCCACAGTTCCTCCTTCACATTGCCAAACACTTTTGTTTCTGTGGAATGAAAGGGAAATGTTTATCAGTCTTTTCACTACTAAAGTGAAAGGCGTAGTGCACACTTCCATAACACAAAGGGCAGTGGTATGAGGTGGAAGCGGCATGTGCTTCTTCACACTGACACAACACTTTCAATATGTGCAGGAGAAGTGCAAGATTATTCTTGTGAAGGAAATTAACACTGGCAAGTTCCAGCCATGTGCTACCTGCTTCTCTTCTTTGTAATACTCAGGTTGCAAACATATTTTCAACACCTCTCTCAATATACTCTTTCAAAGAATAAATGCACATTAATTATATGTAATACATGACTACAGAAAATATACAAACAACTTTTACTGTCCTCACATATACATTTTCAATATTTGAGTTGTTTACACGATGTATATGTATAGCTCATACTTTTCCTATGTGTTGCAATAGCGATCACAATGAAAACATTTCACAGTACATTCTGCGCTTCTGTTATAACAATGTTATCATGAATTGTGCATATATGTTGCCTCCTCTTCCTGTATTGCATTTATAGGCAAATGTCCAACACAAATTTAAACAAGAAAACTATTGGCTTTGTCAGCGTCTGTTTGCCATACATTCTGCGCCCTTCTGCCACTCCTGTGACATAGTATGCAAATGTATGTAAACCATACATACACAACGTCATTATTAAAATTGTTGAAGAGCAGTGAAATTCACATTCACAACCCTCGTAGTGAAGTTGTAGCACAGAAAATCTTGTGAGCCATACTAACATAAATGAATGTCAATAAACAAAGGTTATCCAAACTCAGTATACATTTTTCTTCAAATAAATTAAATAAAGTATATGTTTAAAATGCTTAAGCAGTGATCAATGTTATTGGGCTCCAATGGTTTCTTTTATATTTTATTAAATTGTGTTTTAATGTCCCTAATTGACAATCTTACTGCAGATGTACTACCTGTGTGTAATTGAACCATGTATTTTCACTCGAGAGTTCTTTTTCTGTTACTTAATGTTCACAAGATTTTCTTTGCAAAATGTTCAAAATATCTTTTCAGAATTTCATTGACAACACACTTATGTTTCATGAAGTAATCATTCAAACTGATTTTGAGTGTGTGCTTCTATGCGCGGATGTCTGTGTGTTAAGATTTCTTGCCACATGCCTTCAGTCTGTATTAGTTCAAACAACGGGTATCTCACTGTAGTGACAACATAAGGATGTAAATCTCTGACAAACAGCACAAATACCTTGGTAACATGTCAGAGTGAGACCGCTTAAGTAATCTGCGTGTTTATGTACAATATTGTTTACTTTTGTATTCATAAACTCCGAAATACACTTTGGCCACCCAGGGGTTTATTTACAAGGCCCTTGCACAGCCAGTGGTCATTTTGGGGCAGATTTACAAGCCCCTTGCGCGGTGGCGCAACCTGCTGAGTGCTACTTACACACTGCGTGACTTTACCTGTGCTTGTAAATATCGCTCCTTTTCACACAACACTTTGGGTGCTAGGAGCGTGACATGGGTGTTGCTGTGGGTGTTCCCACGCAACACCCATGTCCACTGATGCATTTCTAGATTTACGAGGAACCGTAAATCTGGAAATGCGTCAGAATGCTACGCCACCCTAGGTGCAACGAGGAGAAATGTTTTCATTTCTCTTAGTTTTTTTCCTCTTTCAATGTGTGCTGCATGCAGCACACATTGGAAGAGGAAATCACCTCAAATTATTGTTTTTGTGTAGGAAGGTACACTATTGTTGTAAATATGTTGCATCCCTGTGCTTCAAAACTAACGCAGCGCGGCGCAGCAAAATGACTTGCCACACCGCGCTGCGTTAGTTTCTTGTAAATCTGCCCCTAAATATGTGATAAAAGTGACGCACTGGCGGCACAAGGGGCTTGTAAATAAGCACACCAGTCTCGTACTTCTCTCATATGTTGGACATACCTGTACAGTTGTGACTGTTATTGAACCCTTTACAATAAAAGATTACTACGTTCGCGTTTGTGTAAAGCTATATAGTGACACGTTTATAAAAATCATTTAAAATGTGCTGTTTACTAGCAAATTCCCCTGCTCCAGGTGCATGTTTAATGTATAGCACGAGTGTTAAAACCTTTATAGCAAATAAAGCGATCAAAGTGTTATTAAAGTATCACCCTCTGTCTATATATGGAAGAAATAAACAAAAAATTTTAACAAACAAAACAGAATAACTGAATTCCCCTTATTATTTTCTCCAACGTATGCAACTGTCAGAAATGTTCTCCACCAGCCAAGTGGCATAAAAAAACGGTTGGTGAAAGCAAAAGCTGAGTCACGCGCAGCTGAAAGGAAGATACGGGCAGCTATCACCAAACTACATTATTTATCACTGAGGCTCATTGACGCCTGTGCTTACAGAGGAACCCTCCTGCGATATTGAAGGCCAAAGTGTCTTCTCTCCCTAACAACCGCGTTGTATCTCTGGCAACTCCAGCGAGAAGTGAAAAATCGATAGCACTTCATGAGCAAGGTCTCGGTCTTCTTCGTTTACGAGGATTCTGTCAATGCAAGTGGCCATTACTGCACTTTAAAAGCATGATATAAAATTGCCTCGACAAGATATAGGACACACAGTTTGAAAGAACCTGGTGTGAGTATTTTAGTGAAAGTTAAATAGTTTCATCGCATAATTACTTCTATTGGCACATCTCCCGCGAGATGTACTCCAACAGGGGACGAGCGGGCGCGCGGGGCTGGGAGGGAAATGCTGGAGAAGTTCAGTCGGTTTGATCCTTGTTGATTTAAACAAGGTTACTCTGCTAAAAGGCACAAACAAGCAAAACGCAGGCACAAGCAAGCATCTGATACTATTGCCAGTCTCAGGTATATCAACGTCAACAAGTCTCCATTTATTTTTTTCTCTTTCTACTCTCACACTCTCTACATCTCTCATTGGCTCTGCCTTTCCCTCACTTTTATCCTCATTCTCCAACTTTCCCTCACTTACCCCCTCACTTTTGCTCTATCTCACACATACCAAGAGCTCCTTCTTCCTTTTCTTTTCCCAAACTTTCTTCCTACTCTCTGGGGGATATGTACAATAGAAGTGGCGGAGCGTGTCGTTAGCCTCCTGGGCTTATCGACACGCTCCGCCACTCGAAACGCAAGGCTGCACCATATTTACAAGAATGTGGTGCAGCCTTTCGTTTCCCTGTGATGGCGCTAAGTTTAACAACTTAGCGCCAACGCAGGCGCCCTTGCACTCTGGTGCAAGGGTGTCTGTGTGCAGGGGAGGATTGGTTATGTGTAGGAAGGTGTCCCTTCCTGCACATAAACAATCCTAAAATGCCATTTTGTAACTTTCATGTGTGCTGCTTCATGCAGCACACATGAAAGTTGCAAAATGGCATTTTTTTAAAAGGTTTGTGTACAGGAAGGGACACCTTCCTGTACATAAACAAACCATGGCATTTGCTTTTTCCATGTGTGCTGCACAAGACAGCACACATGGAAAAGCAAAAACGAGGAGAAATAATGCATTTCTCCTCGTTTCGCCACTTTAAGACCAGGGTTTTCCTGGTCTTAATTTTGGCGCTGCCTCCTATGTACGCCACCCTTGTACATAGGGGGCAGCGTCAAATACAATGGGTGTTGCGGTGGAACGCCCACCACAACACCCACTGCACGCCCCTTTCACGCTAAACATAGCGTGAAAGGGTGCCTTATGTACAAGGCAGCGTTAAGCCTCGTTAAGTGGCTTAACGCTGCCTTGTACATAAGGCAAGGCCCCTATCGCCACGGGAACGTCACAAAAAGTGACGTTCCCGTGGCAATAGGGGCTTGTACATATGCCCCTCTCTCTCTTAAACAATCTCTCAAACTTTCATTCACTCTCTTTACTTATCTCTATCTTTTTCTCGTTCTTGGTCTCCCACTCTTTCTCTCTTGCTATTTCACTTCTCCTTTCTCTCTCTCTGCTTCTAACCATTTTGCTCTCTCCATCTGATGCACTATTTTGCTCACTCTCTCTTCCCTTCTCTATATCTCACTCGCTTCAATATCCCTCTGTTCATAAATTTCTGATCACTCACCATTTCACTTTCTCTTTTTCTGACTAATTCCCTCTGTCTTTCTCACACAAATCAATTCGATTAAATTCAAGAATACCATTTTGTTATCCATAAGCACTGTCAAAGGGTAAAACTGATTTCCATGTTAGTCTGGGTTTCTGATGGTTACTTGCTGGCAGGTATTCTGCTGCACTTCTAGCATTCACTTGCTCTTCTCTCAGGCGGATACAGATCTTCTGCCCATCTTTCAGCTTTGTGAACTCCTTTGGGACTATTCCCATTATAGGACCTCATTACAGTTAGGCAGTAATACTACACCTGGGCATATTCATAACATTGGTGAATGAGAATGTCTTAGAAACTAAAAAGGTATAGACTCAGATGTGCTGTGTTCGGGTCTTTTGTTAACAGGATGGAATGCCCTCACCCACTCAGTATGTGGCATGCTTCATTATTGTACGATTCCTAGATCCAGTCAGCAAGATCCAGAGAGGTCAACATGTTTTGGAAGTCAATAGTGAAAGACAATAATATGTACTTACTTCCTGGTGCTTTTTCCATTCTTCTTCGCTGTCCAAAAATCCCTAGGACTTCCACAGGCCTCTGTTAGTTCTTGGCAATCCTCCTCTCTCTTTACTGCTGCCACCCACAACATGATGTCCATCTTCATCTCTCCCTTTTTTGCCTATGACACACAAATTGTGCTGTTCTTCTCACTAATAGATTCCTGCTGTTCACCTGGCTTCCTGTGAAACATCAACTGCAAGTTGACAGTTGAGGGAACATCCTCCCAAATCATCCTCTGAAGCTGTCTTATGTCTGAAAGTACCCCTCATCAAGTCCATGCCATGCTGGTGTCTTAGCAAAACCAGAAAAGGTAGGGTTAATCTCAATTTGCCACATCGTTTCTCTCTTACTCTGAAATGTGAGTCCCTACCAATATTGAAAGTGGAGTTTAGGCGTAAATCTTCAGAAGGGCAAATGAAATGCTTCCTCGTATAACCAATAAAGAAAATTGGTCTCAGAGATTTAAACTAAAGAGTTGTGCTCACATACAGGGGTGAAGACAGGAAGGTAACACAGAGTGGACCAATTTGATCTTGCTCCGTCAGGGGAGAAAACTTCAAAGTTCTTTGTATTTCACCCTTACATGTGCAGGGTGCCAGTCCAGCTAGGGTATGAGCCATGATCCCAAAAAAGTTTCCCCAACTACAGCTTGTCCACATTTGAAAGCTTTCAGAGGGGCTTGTAGAGAGAACCACTGCTGAGAATTTGGCCACCTTTAGTTTAGAAGTAGTATTTGAAAACTGGGCCTCTAAGAGGTAGTGGAACTTTGATTGGTCTTTCACCTCTTAGCTCATTCGAGAGACAAGTTTACAATCTAAATCTGGTATTTGGAAAGCACGAACTGCCCTGGGGGCCATCGGGGAGATGAAGTGAGCTACTGCCCAGAGTCACATGGTGCTGACCTGAGCTGCCGCGGATCGAACCGTGAGCCCTGCGCTCTGGAGTCAGCTGCCCTGGCCGCAGTACCACACCTCTCCCTCAATGGTAGGCCAAATCTGATTTACTCTGATCTTACATACCTGGTTGCTTAATAGTGCCTCCATGGGTTGTCCCACGTTCACTTCTGTGTTGCTGAAGCATGGCATAAGTAGTATTTTTTAACAGAGTCTCCAAGGGTTGAGTCTCAGTTGCTTCTGGGATGCCTACGGGATGCCTACGGGTAGCTATGCGCTATGCGCTATAAATGTTGCTTTATTCATTCATTCATTCATTCATTCTCTGTGTTCTACCAATAACACACTCCATGGTTGACTCCACCTACCCAGATATAATAAACTCTATGAAGGCCTCAAATTTAGGATATAAAATGGTGGGTTTATTTATTATTTACTATATGCATTTGTACAGTTCAAAAATAGCTGCATGGGCAACAGAGCTCATTACATGGAACAAAATATACATGCGCGCTGGTCAAATGTCAGAATAACAGTAACAACACTAACAGATATATGGGTAGATATAGGTAAGTCAGGAGAGTTGAGGGTGAAGGTAGATTTAGCCTTTCAGGCATGATCTGAGGAAATGGGTTGTTAGGTTTCTCCTGCAGGTGAGCAGATTAGGATTCAGTCTCGAATCCTCAGACAGTGAGTTCAAGAGGGTCGGCCCTGGGCATGAAAAGCTTTGGCTTGAAGTTTTAGACATTGAAGATTAATTCACATTTGCTACTGGTGTTTCTTTTCTGTCATGTGATGAAAGGTTTGTCTTTGAGAAGGCTGGTTTGGCATAGTTTTAATACGTTGCAGATGAACCATGCTATGTTGAAGTGGGTTCTAGCACTGAAAGGAAGTTAATGGAATTGCTTCATAGTAAAGACGATATCATCTGGTATCTTACCACCCTTAATTATTCATACAGCAGCATGTAGAATAGCTCTTAGAGGGGCCAATACTGAAATATGAAAGCTGGCTAGCTTTGCATTTCCATCATATAGGCCTCAGAGAGTCAAGGTTTGCTCAGCTGTGTCCATTCCCACACTTTCTGTAAAAACATATGCTTATGTTCAGCCATGTTTGCCACACCATGTTTGGAGAACACTTTTGAATATCAAACACCTCGCCCACATCTCCCGTGTTAGTCAAATACTTCCAACATCCTGTCACTCTAATACACTGAAAGGGCATAAAGGAGCCAATGCAGATCAGAGCGCATTGTGTCCTCTTCAGTGGTACAAAGCGCTATAGAGATGATTAAATATAATGCAATAAAAGCTCTAAAGATGCACTACCAATACCCATGTATTGGATACATATCAATCTGGGGGGAGGCAGACTTTATCTGATCTTTGTGGACCTTTGGTCCACCTTTGACCTTGTTCCCAGAGAATCCCGTTGGGAGATGTTGGCGGAGATGGGGGTTCTCGCTCATCATTTAAAATATATAATTAGATTACGCTCTAACAATTATGCCCAGGTTCGATGTGGGCCACAGGGTGAGCTAACAGATCCTATTCCAGTAAATCGAGAAGTGAGGCAAGTGTATGTGTTGTCCCTAACCCTTTTTCTACTTTCCATTGATGATTGGGTTTCTCAGCTCGGGAAACGTGAGGGTGATGCCTGTGTCTTGCTGGGGTTAAGATACCGGCCCTACTGTTTACAGATGACACCCTTTTGTTGTTGTATTCCTCTTAGGGTATCCATAAACGGGCTTTCCAGTATCATGTCCTTATATAGGCACAATTCGCCCTGCCCTTATATAGGCATAAAATCCCAGCCCTTATTTAGGCATTAAACCGTGCACTCCAAATACAGGCATGGTCTCTGACATCCGTCCACCCTAACGTCACAACGAGTTCATGAAGAACAGACCCTTAGGCTGCGGGAGTTTCCCTAGTCCAGGACTATTGATTTCTTCAAGGACTCATATATTATGCATGAACCATTATTCCTTAGGGGGTTCATTCATGACGTCTTTCGCTGTCCAACTCACGTCAATGCTAACATTCTTAGGTGCTCTCAGGTATATATATACCTTCCCTAGCCCCTGTAAACCAGAGGAGACCTCGACTTCAGAGGAGCCCGTTTCCCGGCCTGACGCACTGAGAAGACGCTGCCATTCCCTGCACGCAGAGAGCCCAGCTTCCAGCTTCCAGTGATCTGACTTCCCTTGCGGGGTGTTGGAGTTCGAGTCTGGCAAAGAGATTCCTACCTCTCTCATTCTTCAGGTATGGAGTTGACTAGAACCTAGAGGGACTCTTGGCATACTAGGCATACTAGACTTAACATACTCTTAGTATACCATAGTAAGGAATACTTCACCTACTTCTTCCCTCTTCCTACACCTAGGTTAGGTTAGGTACATTGGGGTAGAACTAGCTTAGCAACGCATCGTATGAGTACTCGCATTTTTAGTCTGTGTTATTTATGTAAATGCATATGTACTAAAAGATAATGCTATCGCAGTATTATTTATTTCTACTGCTCACCCTGTACATTATTTATCTCGCATACTGTCTTGTGATCGTAACAGCACATTTTACTTACACCAGAAACAAGACTGTTCAATAAATCCTTTATTGAAACGCCCGTCTATTTCTTTCTGTGTAACTTGGAGAAAACTAAGCATGCACGACTGAGCTGAGTGAAATAGTTATCTATTGTTTCCACGACTCTGGGACACGTTCTGATTCTAAAGGGAAACACAGTGGTCATGTTTTGCGGCTGCCAGAAACTACTCCCTTCTTGTTGTCAAGGAGTTTCTAGTGGCCTCTGAGCTAGCTGGCACAAGTAATTAAGTTTAATATACTCGATAGGGACATACTAACCCTAGTCCTATGTCAAACCTATAGGATATATTATTCCAATGCGCAGAGCCTATTAGGGAAATAGGAGCTACACTACATGGCGCCCAACGGTTTGGTAAGGCAGTAATTCAATGTTAGATACTGAGTAACTCAGCCGTGCTTTTTCTCTCAAGACCCCTACCCATATACTCCAAAAGACGTCTGGAGTGGGCAGGGTTAAGTATCCACCACGGCTACATAGGGCAGTACCCTATATATTAGCTGTTTGGTTTGCTCAACGTTGAAGGATACAGTGTTCCACAATATTGTGCACCTTATCTTTGTTTCCTTGAAACTTGTTTCTACATTTTTCAAACAACAAAATGCCTGGCTCCGACAATGAAACCGGAGACGGTGTAGCTGTGGCTGATCCAGCCCTAGCAGCAGTTTTTAACTTTACCGGTTTAAATGAAACCGAGGAGGGTGTTATACACATCCATCAAAACTTAAGAAGAGCCATCACTCTAAAACTTATGAAACATGGCCTACCACCAAGAGGCGGTAGAGCAGTTTTCGTGATAGAGGCACATGAATCCTTTCAGACAGAGGTATTCTATTCATGGGTAATATTTCCTGAATCCAATTCAGTGACACACATGTTTCACTTCTACAAGGAAGATGAACCACCAGAGGAATACAGTCCTTTCGAGGATATAGAAATTCCATTAACATACCAGGAGCATCAGCTCTGGTTTAAAGGCGCCCTAAAACATCACAAAAACATTACCAGGCTCGGTCCACTAGGTAGACCAGGAGCAACATGGCCGATTTTAGCCGGCTACACACCTCATCCTGACATTGAAGAAATGTCAGATGAGGATTTACTTACTCAACTCACAGAGTTAATAAAAATTTACAGACAATTGGTCCAATACGTCATGCGGACTTTTACAGTCCGACCACCATTGACATATCCAAATCCAACTCCCCAACAGGGGAATACACTTAAAATTACACCACAGACTCTCTACGCAGTCATGGGTAAAATGCCCACAAAACGTGAGCAAATTCCATTTTGGATAGCTCAAAAAATTACTCAAATCGAAGCAGTATTTCCAAATACTAGCCCGCATGAGAAACACAGAATCCTAACAATCAGTTTACCGATGGGGATCACACCACAACTGGAAGACTGCACCACTTGGGTCTCAGTCTTTGCTGCCATCTATACCAAAACACATGGCATTCCGTCAATTGCGGTAATACCTGATGTCCTAAAACAAATTCAAAACGAATACGGGGCAGAGCCTGCTCTAAATATAGGTATGAAATTACTGAAAAATTTCGACCAGGTCTCAACAATAATATTATCTAATATTAAAGGGGAGGCAGCAGCAGTTGCGATCCGCCAAAAATTGAGGGAATTCGATGTTACAGAACATCAAACAGAGCTACCCAGAATTATAGAACAATCTTATGCAGAATTAGGCAGAGATAGTTTGGGTGGAAGACCACTGAAGCCGAAACTATCTGAAAGTCCTGAGAAGGACTCAATTAAACAAACTCCTACATCTTCTAAAAAGAAGTGGGAGTCTACTAAACAAAAATCAAACGAGAAACGTTCTCAATCCCGAGGTAGGTCTCCTCAAAAGGAGCCCTCTGAAAGGAGGTATAACCTCAGGAATAGGGATAATTTGAGAAAACCTGATAGGTATCAAGATACTGATACACATTCCTCTCGTCCCTTTCAGATCTCATCACAGACTTCGGAAAGAAGAGGACAATCAGAACATAAAGAAGAACGCGTGAAATTGAAAGACGACAAGCACGCTCCAAAAAATAAAACAAAACCTCAATTCTCCAAAAAGAAGGTAGCAGGTCTGAAGATCAGACATGCCGAGAATACTGAGAACACAACTCAAGATCGGAGAATGGGCTCAGACAATGCTGGACAGTGCAGCAGAAGTCACAATAGTTCGCCAGAACGTGAAGGAACTTCTGGAAATAGTGGACTTGAATGAGTACATCACAGTTGAGACTGGAGACACCAGGGTTAGTACTCCACAAAAGTTATATGAAATAACACTCCGGATGGAGGGAGACAAACCTAGACAGGTGAAAGCACTTTTTTGGGAAAGACTATCAAGAGGCTATGACATACTTCTAGCAGAAAAGGACTGGCCACCACAATTTGTCAGGGAGTGCCCACACGGCGAGGACATTATTATGCCTGCCTTCTCCAACCATATTCCAATTCATTTAAAATATACATATGCCAGGAAATGGGCAGTGGCACAGGCCCCAGCATTATATAAAAATCATGTAGGATGGGATGAGGATTCACCTCAACATAAAATACATCTGAAACATGAACCAACTGCACAACGGCAGTACCCAATAAAGCAAGAAGCTAAAAAACAGGTCAGGGAGATCTTAGATCAACTTGAAACATGCACCTCCTCAATGAACAATCCTTTGTTTCCTGTCTCCAAACCAGACAATATATATTGTCTAGTTTTGGATTACATGACATTTAAACACTTGTTCTAAAACTTTTGCAGTGCAAAATGCACATAGCACAGCATTAATGAATAACATTGTGCGTAAAAAATATAAAACCACATTAGACATCTCAAATGGTTTCTTTTGTCAAAACATAGCACCTGAAAGCAGGTACTTAACAGCATTCTCCATAATGGGGACCCAGCGTCACTTTTGTCGACTCCCACAAGGGTTAAAAAATAGCCCAGGTTTATTCTCAGCGAGGGTAACGGAGTTACTACAAATTTATGACAATGAGGCATTGTCCTATGTCGATGACATATATCTGACAGATGATGACCTGAAAAAACACTTGAACAGGGTGAGCACCATTATACTGGGTTTCGCCTCTGAGGGCTATAAGTTCAACTTTAAAAAGTCTAGAATTGCCCATCTCAATGTCTTATTTCTAGGATATGAGCTTTCAAGTGAAGGCAAGAGCTTGGCAGCTAACTTTTTAGAAAAGTGTGCGCTGCTCCAACCTCCAAAAACGCAAAAAAAGTTACAATCCATCCTGGGTTTCCTAAATTTTGGAAGAACATACATTCCAAATTATGCAGAAAGGGTTAAACCTCTCTACGCATTAATCAAACCTGATTTTTCAATCAAAAACTGGACACAGGAACACACAGAAATTTTGCGTTCACTCCAGGCTAACATGTTAGCAACAAATCACTTACAAACACGTGTAAGTTAACGAAATTTGGTGATCCGAATAATTTCGGGACAATGTGGATTCACATACTTAACCTTCAATGAGGGTGAGAAAATACCAATCGCATACAAATCCCATTTGTACACACAACCGGAAATGCGCTTCAGTTCAACTGAAAAAATTCTAACAGCAGTTCAAACCGCTGTAGCAAAAGAAAGAGCCTTAGCCCAAGGGAAACGCATTATTGTCGTAACCCCAGTACCAGCTTTAGAAGCGGTCACAAAAGCAAGCATTCCAAATGCTAAAGCATTACATCCAAGATGGATGCAATGGGTTAATTATCTTGCTGCAACAGATGAGATGTGAATATGTTTTTGATCCAGATTTAAAAACACAAGCATTCCTACAATATGAACAAGAATGTCCTCTGCCTAATGAAATTCTGCCTTTTGATCAGTACGAATTTATAATTTACACTGACGGATCCGCACAACCCGCAATAGGGGGTAAGCAAGCTTACAGTGCAGCGTGTGCTATCGTTAAAGGACGCATGCGAGATGCCATCTTCAGACCTATGGTCACTAAAACACAATCTCTAGGGGATTGTACAGCTCAGCGAGCTAAACTACAAGCATTCAAACTGGCACTTGAAAGTACAGATCGAGAATTCCCCACACTAATAGTGTGCGATTCCTTTTACTGTGTTCAGTCGTATAATGAATATATACAAAACTGGCTTGAAAATGGTTTCAAAGATGCGAAAGGTGGCACAATAAAGCACAAATTGCTTTGGGAACAAGTAGTTCAGTTGAAAAACGAACTACCAAAGGCTCACGTGATCCACACACTGAGTCATCAACGTGATGGCGGTCACGTTGCAGGGAATTCATTGGCTGACGAAGCCGCAAAGGGGGCTGTGCAAACGGCTTCCGTAGCTGCGATCACTCGTTCCAAAACAAAAATAGACAGTGAGATAATGTTGGCTGTCAATGCATCAAGCAAAGGCAGCAGTGCAGCGTTGCCAAAAAAGTTTCCACTCAAGTACTCTTATGTAATTGATGTGAACAACGTTCCTTTTGCTCGAATCCCTGGAGTGGGGGATAGGATAATTCCAAACATAGAACGTAGAGCAGCCTTGATTTATGAAACGCATTTGGGGGAGGGTCTGTCACATCAAGGGATCTCTAAAACAATTTTGACGTTAAAAGAGATGTACTGGTGGCCTGGGATGAATACAGAAATTCACATATTCATCAACAACTGCTTAGACTGTAAATTACAGCGAGAGAGCCACCAGACACCATGCTGCGAATGCGACAGCCCAGTACAGACACCATTGTTAAACAGCATTAGACTATCTACGCGCCTGCATCCTACTGGACAAAGGCATTCCCACAAATAATGAATCTAGGTTCCTATGGTTATGGCCTCAGCGCTCGGCTGACGCTCGAACTGTTATAAAAGATTTGCGAGTCTTTATCGGCACATACGCAATAGGCACGCTACATTCTGACCAGGGTCCTGCGTTTAGCTCTAGGGCTTACAAAGAAGCCATGGCCAGTCGGCGTTGCATTGCGGTACTCCTCTCCATTCCATCCTGAGGGAAATTCGGTTGTGGAAAGGAAAAACCGGGACATAAAGCAGTCTATAACAGCTAGAGTATTAGGCTCGGGTGACGGGTGGGTCAAACACCTTAGTGGCGTACAGCGCGCAATGAACAATCTGCCAAGAAGTTCTCTAGGGGGGGTCACTCCATATGAGATCCTATTTGGGACAAGAATGTGGGTACCAGACCTAGAAGACGTAGGCACAGTGGTGGAAAATAAACCATTTGATATCAAAGATCGTTTGGCTGTTTTATAGGACTTAAACAAATTAAGAACGAAACAAAGCAACGTATTCCTACAGTCAACCACCACTGGGGATCAACCGGCTGTCCCAGCAAGGCCTGTCTGGATTCCAAAAGTTGGGGATCTAGTCAGAGAAAAAATTGCGGACAAGAAGGAATTTGGACCTTCTTACAGACAACCAGTACCTGTCCTAGCAGTTCAAGGAACAAGAACAGTACTTCTGCCGCCCCTTGCTGGAAGAAAGGAGAAAAGATTTGTGTCCATCGACCTCATCAAACCACAGTATGTGGCCGATACTAAATAGTAGGCCTCGTGGACTCCGACCTAGTAGCAGACGCACTCCTCTCGCTACTATCCAAGAGGTTCAGACTGAAAGACTGATAACAATCAAGAATTCAGCTGTAATAGACGGAGGACTATGCAACAACGCTATGGAACTCATCCCTCTTGAACACCAAGTAACAGTTCGTCCAAATACACCTGTCTACACCAACGTAACAAGTGATGAACTGGTTCCAGTGATTTCTACAAATCCTGATGCAATTCCAACAATTGACAGGACTGCTTCTGGCTATTTCATTAACTTTGATACGTTCTCAGAGGATCCGAGTGAACCTGAAACGACGCCAGTGTCATTGAAATTCAAGCAGCAAGTACAAGACTTTCTTCACTTTCTGAAAAAGACTTATTTGGTTTCTCCATGGATTGAACTCTGGATTACATCTGGACTTTTTGTTTTCCTGCTCTGGCTAGCTTTGGTGACAACTGTAAGCGTGCTTATAAGTGGCAGATACATCCATGTGAACACTGAAGGAAAGGACGTAAACGTACTTTTGAAACCTCATAAATCTTCCCATCGTGAAGCAAGAGACTTATCATCAGTGAACATCACAGCTGTTCCTATACATGATGGTATAGTGTGGGACAAAACAGATTATGATATCTTCGGCCCGAATGAACAATTGAACATTCCACATTTGTTTAAAATTTCACTAAGTGATCTAATTACGTCCAGTACCTATTCAGATGATTGGGACTTTGAGACTGTGACTGACATTATGTTTGACCTAGAAAAATCTGCTGCATTTTCTAAACATGAATATTTAGAGGGTTCATCAGACTATGAACAAATGTATTGTTTTAATCACTATGGTCATCATTATTTGCATAAATCTGCATATCCAAGAAATGTGTTTATGTTTAACCAATGGGAACATTGTCCTACACCACCTAAAGGTAGTTCAAAAACATTTGCTAGTAAGTTTCCATATTTTTCAGGATACAATACATCTGATCCAGAAATGTTTTACTATAAAAATGTAAACAAGACAGGACTGAAAATTATGTTAACAAATACAAAACAGATTTATTCTGCATTATTTAATGCCCAACTGTCTAGACAGGGTTTCGACTTTTGGAAAGACACAATTGACACAAAAACTGTGTGGGGTACTAAAGATTGGCAAGTGCAGGGGATAGAAGCTTTATTTAGAGCCTGCATCATCCCAGAACAAATAATGTTTTTGAATGAAACTATCCAACAAACATCTTGTCTTGGATTAGCCAAGATAAAAGAGATGAACACACCTTCTGTACCAACACCTGCCAGTGAAAATAATACAAAGGCAGTGGTGACAGTTGACAATATACTACAACTCAACAGATCTAATCCTATTTGGAAAAAATGGTTGATCTGGCCCACAGACACGAATAACTGTCAGGAAAGATTCCTGAATAAAACTCAGCGTTTTACTATTCATAGGCCAGACCCAAGATACGTCCAAAGACAACATCCGGGGGTAGTAACAACATACAGTGTAGGAAAATTATGCCTCGATTGGCTGCATAAGTCTACACTACAGGATGTGAAACAACACTTAACCTTACTTAAAAAGGACGCAGACCTTAGGGACTTCTTGCTTGGACCAAGAAAACCGCGTCAAAAACGTTTCATATATGCCGGCATTTATGCTGCTTATAATGAAGCTTGGAAGGTATCACAGATAGAGGCCGCAGAACGAATACGTGAACTTGATCGTATTAATTTAGAGAAAACACTCTCTGTGGTCGACAATGGGTTAACAACTTTGTCCTCCAGAATATATTCATTGGATGGCATTGTATCCTCTGCTATCGACATACTAGAACAAGATTTGGCGATGTTACAACAAGGCCAATCTCAATTACGTTCTATTATGTTATTAAGCTGGACGCTGCAATCTTTGCGAGCGGGCTATGTGCCTTGGCGTTTCATCAACACAACGGCTCTGTTTGCAGAATACAATCTCACTGATAAACAGATCGAACTGGCACAAAGAGAAGCAAAGTATACAGTGCTGAGCATTGAAAAATTGGAGAAGTTATCATTCACTGTGGCAGAAAAACCAGCTACAGAATGGCGTATTCATGGCAAAATAACATTACCTGTGAGTACTTTTCAGTTTCAGTATTGCCTCAGACAAATGCAAGCAGGCAAATATGAAAGGTTGGGTAAGGAATACATTAAGACATCGTGGGATTTACCGTATACATATAGATGTTGGAGTGGGGATCGTGAAGTGTTTTTGAGTGGTTCAAACTGTAAACTTGCACTGAGTGGTTCACTTATATGTCAAGACATTTCCTTGCACGGGGCTTGTAATGGTTCAGTGGAAAATTTGTCTTGCCATCAGCAGGGTACTCCAGCTGCTGTGATTAATCCAACGTTTGGACAACTTTCTAATGGGAGTTACCTCATGTTGAATGATCAGAGCTGCTGCGGAATGCTGCCAGGCATCCCATATCTAGTAACAGTCAACTCCAGGGTCACTTGCTGTATGCAAGTATTGTTTCCCCCAATAGACACAGTCAGGGAGTCGCCTCTATGGCCTTCGCTGAACGTCTCTTTTATAAGATTTGATACTCTAAGCAGAATGAAAGCCATGCTTTTACAGCAAACAGTGCCTTTGACCTCGGCCAAAGAAACCTATGATCTACAAGTAGCAAGGACTTCGGCTGAGATACAGACTTTAATACGTACAAACTGCCCTATACATTTCGTGGAAATGATATCACGTATCTTCAACATGTCTGATACAACTGGAATTGTACATGTATTTAAGAGCATCTGCTCAGGTCTGTTAGCACCTTTCCAGGCAATACTCGGAATCATCCCGAACTTTGCACATTCGGTGTTTTGTGGCATACCATTAATTCTAGCACTTGTTGTCGGAATTCTATTTCTCTTCCTGCTATTGCGCAATGGCCAGCCTATTCGCAGACATCACTCCGAGCGAACTGGAGAAAGCTCTCCTTGAACGAAAGTGCCGTGAGCAAATAGTAAAGCTTTTGGGCATGACTCGTCTACGGGACCTTAATACAACCTGGTTCCTGTCGTTCAGACCAATCTGGCAAGATTGCATCTTACCTGTTCTACGATGCCTGCTATGCGGTGAAGAATGCGTGTTGGACACCTGTCTAACATTTCCATCAGCAACGCCAATGGATGTCGATACTCTGCTGGACCCGATAACGGCCCATGCTCTGTGTTGTCCCCAGAGGCTTCCTATCCTGCTGTCAGCATTCATTGAGATCTCACAGACGCTTCCGGCTGCTGCTGAGGTACGAGAAAGAACTCCAGGCACACAGGTAACAACGGACGCGAACATTGCTGAGGCAACCTATGCTGGAAGCAATGCTTCCCATCTCTGTGCAATTAATCTACTACACAAGGTGTTCCAACTGACACCAACAACAGTGGATGATGTTTTGTCTATTGAAATAGATGACCTCATGTTTACCCCAGACCCGTGAACTAACATCTGATTCGGCATACAGTGTTCCAGAGCTGCAGTGACAAATTTGGCCTTCATTTTTAAACATCTTGGAACTCTACCAAAATTGAACTTTTTCCCCATTTTTTTGAACGAAAATGGCACATCGATCTGCTTAAAGTAGAACTAGCCTTATAATACAGACTTCAAGGTACTTCCACGAACACTTAGTCATCTTGTGTGTCTAAAACAGTTCATTAATTTTCATGACATGAAATGACTTTGATTTTTGAGAAACTTATCGATCATTTTTTGTCTAATGTAAATATTACTGCTTATTTCATTCCAATTGCATTTATTTTCGAACTTTATGCCTGTAATGAAAAGCAATGCTTCAAATGTACAGTACCTTTTGCATTCTAATAGGTTTTTTAAATGCCTTTTTTAAATGGTTTTATGAAAAATTTTAGAAATATGCGGTACTCCATTTTAATGTTTAGCATTTTAAATGTTTAGCATTTTAGTATTATCGTACACACGAAAGAGGAGTGGGAGTTGTATTCCTCTTAGGGTATCCATAAACGGGCTTTCCAGTATCATGTCCTTATATAGGCACAATTCGCCCTGCCCTTATATAGGCATAAAATCCCAGCCCTTATTTAGGCATTAAACTGTGCACTCCAAATACAGGCATGGTCTCTGACATCCGTCCACCCTAACGTCACAATGAGTTCATGAAGAACAGACCCTTAGGCTGCGGGAGTTTCCCTAGTCCAGGACTATTGATTTCTTCAAGGACTCATATATTATGCATGAACCATTATTTCTTAGGGGGTTCATTCATGACGTCTTTCGCTGTCCAACTCACGTCAATGCTAACATTCTTAGGTGCTCTCAGGTATAAATATACCTTCCCTAGCCCCTGTAAACCAGAGGAGACCTCGACTTCAGAGGAGCCTGTTTCCCAGCCTGACGCACTGAGAAGACGCTGCCATTCCCTGCAAGCAGTTAGCCCAGCTTCCAGCTTCCAGTGATCTGACTTCCCTTGCGGGGTGTTGGAGTTCGAGTCTGGCAAAGAGATTCCTACCTCTCTCATTCTTCAGGTATGGAGTTGACTAGAACCTAGAGGGACTCTTGGCATACTAGGCATACTAGACTTAACATACTCTTAGTATACCATAGTAAGGAATACTTCACCTACTTCTTCCCTCTTCCTACACCTAGGTTAGGTTAGGTCCATTGGGGTAGAACTAGCTTAGCAACGCATCGTATGAGTACTCGCATTTTTAGTCTGTGTTATTTATGTAAATGCATATGTACTAAAAGATAATGCTATCGCAGTATTATTTATTTCTACTGCTCACCCTGTACATTATTTATCTCGCATACTGTCTTGTGATCGTAACAGCACATTTTACTTACACCAGAAACAAGACTGTTCAATAAATCCTTTATTGAAACGCCCGTCTATTTCTTTCTGTGTAACTTGGAGAAAACTAAGCATGCACGACTGAGCTGAGTGAAATAGTTATCTATTGTTTCCACAACTCTGGGACACGTTCTGATTCTAAAGGGAAACACAGTGGTCATGTTTTGCGGCTGCCATAAACTACTCCCTTCTTGTTGTCAAGGAGTTTCTAGTGGCCTCTGAGCTAGCTGGCACAAGTAATTAAGTTTAATATACTCGATAGGGACATACTGACCTTAGTCCTATGTCAAACCTATAGGATATATTATTCCAATGCGCAGAGCCTATTAGGGAAATAGGAGCTACACTACATTGTTATCTAAATCCCCTATCAGGATCCAGAAACTTCTGGATTGTTTGGGGTCTTACTGCAGGCAGCGGGGGCTAGAGATTATCCTCAGCAAGACCAAATACATCGTTTTTAACCCCTGTCCAACATCCCATTCTAATCAAACTCTTAACGGCATACCTCTGGAGAGAGTCCAGGTGTTTGATTATCTGGATGTTACACTCACTGAACACTCTGATTATTCAACCCATGTTCGGAGACACAGGCTCAAATTAGAGCAATATTGTTGGGGCATTCTTACGGCCCAACGCAGATCTTTCTTTCACCTGTTAACTCCAGCTTTTAAAATCTATAAATGCCAGGCCCTAGGGGCTTCTCTCTATGGTGGAGAACTCTTGGGTTTTCAAGACACTAGAGCTCTTGAGCTAATAGAAAACTGATGTATGAGGAGTTTAAGTGATCTACCAGCCAGTACGCCTCTTGTCCCTCTACAGTTAGACTATGGCCTTAGACAAGTAAATGACAAAGCTGGCTTAAAAACGCTGTTGTACTGACAGTGAATATGGGTAGTTCCAGAGTTCATTCCATTTTGCAGGGCCTTAGAAGATGTTCTGTAGCAGCCTGGGGCCTGAAAGATCACCTGGCTTCGGACTGTCAAAGATCAACTGAGTTATGTTGGGTATGAGGACCTTTGGTCTTCCCCTGCAGATGCTATCTCAGTTTCAAAGCCAGAGTTAAAACATGCTTATGGTTGTCATATTGACAACTTAATTCTACATCCTCTTAGGGTTGGATCCCTCACTGCCTTCTTTATGGAGTTTAAAGTTGATTATCATCTGGAGGCATTCTTGGATGAGATTGAATCCCCACTTTTGAAGTCTTTATACATCAAATTTTGCATGGGGACTTTGCCTATCTGCTCCTTTACAGCTAAATGGAAACGTGACCCCCATAATTTTGACAGGTTCTGCCCTTTCTGCCCCCAGGTGGTGGAAATGGCTGAGCATGTTGTATTTTTCTGTTCAACATATCAAGGTATTTGAAGGAAATTGATTTTAACAGGTTGCCACAACTTGGGTTTTAGGAATTATAGGACCTCATATAGAATACTAAGAAGCTATACTAGGCAATGTATCGCATTTCCTGTCTCTCTGATCTTGATGCACATGTAGAGGCTCAGACAGAAAAGGATGCATAGCTGATGGATTGGGTTTATCTTCAGCTGTTATTTTAAAATTTTAAGTTGAGCTTATGGTCTGGCATTGTTTCAAATTGTTCAAAATTGGATTTTTATGATATGCAATGTGCTAGATTTGTATGAAAGTTTTCTATTTTTTGAAAGATAACCAAAAATGATTTTACTGTTTATTAATTTTTGTACTGTTTTTAGCATACTCTTTTATGTCCATTGCGCTGAAATAAAGACTATGATGATAAATACCCAGCTTTGTATAAATGAACTTAAGCATCTACTGAATCTGTGATGAATTGTGTTATGCTGCTAATTGTGCCACGTCATCATCATCAGGGTCCCGCTCATAGGGGTATATTAACAAGGGCCATATCGCCGCTTTTCTGGCTTTAAAAGCCAGAAAAGCGGCGAAAATGTCATCGCCCTATCAACAATGCGGTGCTAACATGCATTAGCGCATGTTAGCAGCCGTTCTCCACATGCCTAGCCTCGCATCTCTAATGAGATGCAAAGGAGGCGTTCCCAAAGAAAACAACAGGGAAAAAGTCCGTAACCGCACATCGCGGTATTAACAAGCCGTGCCCTGACACCCATAGCGTTATTAAAAGCCGCGCTAACCGCGGTTATCGCGGTATCTAACGTCTGATAAATTTCAGACTTGTCTATCTGTTCAATGGGAGGTGGATTGAATGGCTGAGTCCACATCTCCCTATTAACAACATTTCCTTTAGCGCCGTCCTGTTGTCGCTGGTTTTCGCACGGTAATGTGGAATATCGCCGTCAATCGCCGGATTTCACATCGCCTGTTAGCCAAGCGTTGTTAATACGCCGCTAACACGGCGATGTGAACCGGCGATAGACGGCGATAATGACAAATGCGATAAACGCGTTCAGCGATTATTATCGCCTTTTGTTGTTGATATGCCCCATAGACCCTCACAAATAATTGTTGCTAAGAGTATGGCATGCAACATCAGAGCAACTTAACAAAAACATTTTTAAATCATGTATTAGAAGTGAAAAAGTAAAGATTTTATGTTAAAAAGTGAAACGGCAAAAAAGAGTTAAGCTCGTGAACTTCACACAACCCCAAAGGATAATGGGAAATTTTGCACACAGCTCTTTGTCACTGCAAGGGCTCATGGAAAAAGGAAAGGACTGTTTCTAGAACCGTGCACAACGGAGATGAGAATGATGCACCAACAAGTTAGTCCAACCGAGGATAACTATTGCATAAAGCAAAGATCTCTTCAAATATAGAAAACAATTATTTCTTTGTCTTTGAGAGAAAAATGAAAAAGGATATTTGAGTGGCATTCACACAACGTGCATCAAGTACATTTGTTCAATCTGAACTTGATCTGTTCTGCGTTAAATCTTGTTAGATTTACATTGCAAACACATTCTAAAATGAAAGTAACTCAAGTTTCACCAATTGAGTTTCATACATAAAGGTCCTCGGAGTATGTATTTCAACCTCAACAATTCTCTGCTGCATCCAGTATGCCAAGTCACAGAAACCTGACAGTGTGGATATACCACCTGTGGGAAATTGGTTTACAGGTTGAGTGGGGTAAAACCCTACTCAAGCAGCAACCACATTTCTTGTCAGGGTGAAACACAAGTAAACCCCAAATTGGTCTGTGCTCAACCCTCTGGAAACTTGGCACAAAAGCAGCCAGGCTTAACTAAGAGGCAATGTGTAAAGTATTTATATGCAGGTGGAAAACACCCTTCTTCAATGAAACTTTAAATCCTATATGCAGAAACATGTGATTGTGTTCATTATGGAACCCCTCGGTTTTCAATACTTTCTGGTGTACGGCAAGGATGCATTCTTGACCCATTGCTGTTTTCTTTATTTTTAAACAACTGCAAAGAATATTTATTAAGAGGAAGTCTGGATGTTCTGAAGTTATGTAGTAAAAATAGTTTTTATTCTATTCACAGACAGCGTAATTTTATTGATGTGTACGCAGAAAGAAATGCACAAAATCTTGAAAAATGTTGAGAGCTTCTGTAGCCAGAAGGATCTTTGCATCAATGCACAAATGCAAATTTCAATGGCCCGCCTCTAAGGAAACCAGAAAGAATAGCAGGCCAGGTGTTTGAAACCATCAAGAGCTGTGACTATCTGGATGTTTGCTTCAATAATAAAATGAACTCGGGTGACCATACTGAAAATGCAGCCAATACCCTGCAGCGTCAAGCAAACAATATCCTGCATATTACACATAAAGGGGCACATGCATGAAAGTTACATTTTGCGATTACCAAATAGTGATTTTTAAGAAATCGCTTTGGTAATCGCAAAATCCAATGCATCAAAACAGGCTGCAAATAGTGATTCTCTAATTGCAATTCCTTAAGAATCGCAAACGCAATTAGGGAATCGCTATTTGGTATTGCAACTTCATTCTTTCCTATGGGCCTCAAGCCATATAGGTGGGATTGGCCTTGCATTGCCTAAACTGCGATTACCTAATTGGTAATCGCAAATTAGGTAATGCAAAGGCAAGAGTGACCGGGAGCCTGAGGCCCGCCTGAGGCGCCGCTAACAAAAAACAAGTGCACATGTAAGGCACACACATGCCCTAGGGGCATGTGTGCGCCACATGGCACTTTGAAAAAAGCAGTTTTGTGCAGTTTTCAAAATATGCACATATTAGCATCAACTTGAAGTTGATGCTAATTAGCGTTTCCTAAATGCAGTTCACATTTAGGAAAGCCTTCTCGCATATGCATTAGGGAATCGCAAATTTCGATTCCATATTTGCATTCTCAATTTAGATAATCGCAAGAAATTGCGATTACCTAAATTGTGATTTTCAAAAAACTTTCATGCATTGCAAAAGGACATTTTGTGATCGTAAACGGCTGATTTTTCAAAGCGCACTGTTTGCGATTGCAAATACCTTGATGCATGTGCCCCAAAATTGTTTGTCGTGCCCTATCCATCATCTTACAAGTTTATCGACAAAAAGTGGTGGCAGCAGCAACCTACCCCATTGAACTATGGGGATACAGTGACTGCAAGCGCTTGCAAAAAATTAAAAACCCATTTTTGCAATCCCTTTTAAATATGGGCCTTAGGCATGCCACTTCTTCCCATATATCTGGAACTGGGATTGATGCCTATATTAGATACTATCGCCCTAGCAGCAGTGTTATTCTGGCTTAATTGAAATTGTTATCATTGTAGGGCATCATATCTGAGAGTGGGTATGGAAGCATCAACACCATGTACTCTGCGGTATAATCCTTGACTACTGATGGGTCCGGATTCCATATCCTTGATTTACTCAGGAATATCTGGCCGATGGTCTTTATTGCCTGCTAAGAAGTGTGGAGGGAAGAAAACAAATGACCAATTATATATATCCCCTCCCATCCAACTAAATGACTACGGACTCCGAATTCAGTTTTTGTTGATTTATTACAAAGCCAGAAACAACAGAATATAGACACACCTCAAAATCAAGGCGTAGAGGTACATGAATACTAATACAGAGCCCAATCTACGAATATAGTTCATGCGGCACAATAGGCACAGAACAATGAATTCCAAAATGAGAACACAGCTGAGTATAGACACTGCGTCCAGATCCTTTTTCATTTGTATTTCCGAATTAAAGAATAATCTGTCCCTACTCTACTTCTAAAGTGGCATCCCTTTCCTAGTGTTGGAATTGGCCCTTTTTGCAGGGTCATCACTGAACTTTTTGCCTTCCTCCTAGTCTTTTTTCTGACCTGGTGTTGGTGGTTTTAGGACTCTGGGCACTTTGGCACTGCTGTCAGTGTAAAGTGCGTGTGCTCTCTGTGGTAAACATGGTAAGATTGGTCTACACCTGTTTGGCGTATTTAATTTGCTACCAGTCCCCAATAAAGTGGTATCTCATATACCCGGGGCCAGTAAATTAAATGCTACTGGTGGGCTTGCAGCGCTGCTTGCGCCACCCACCAAAGTAGCCTTTCAAACCTGTCCCAGGCCTCTGCCATTGCAGGGCCTGTGCGCGCAGTTTACTGCCGCTGTGGCGTGGCATCTAAAAGTGAGTGCCACGTCTGAGACCCCCCTTTTACTGCATGTCAGTCATCCCTAAGGTAGGCCCTAGCTAGCCCTATGGGCAGGGTGCATTGTAGGTAAAAGGTAGGACATATACCTTAAGTGTGTGACATGTCCTGGTAGTGACAAACAGCCATTTTGGTTTCTCACTGCTGTGAGGCTGCCCTCTCATAGGAATGCATTGGGGATTCCCTGATAAGTGTTTCAGTGGTAATTCCTGATATGAGAGGAGCAGCGTGGTCAAGTTTGGTATGTTTGGAATAGTAATAATAAATGCTGCGTAATGGTGTGCGCAGATTTATTATCACTATTTTAGAAATGCCACTTTTAGAAGTTGGCATTTCTGTGTGCTATGTGTCATTGCCTGCCTGATGTGTATTGCATGTCTGGCTCTGGAGTGACAGGGGCTGGTGAGGTGTGTGGCTCCAGAGGGGCAGGGTGAGTCAGCGCTAGGCTGAATGGGCAGACCTGCATTTGGAGTAGTGGGAGGAGTAGTCCCTGACCCTGAATAGGTCTGTGCCTGCCTGGTTGAATGCTGGCTCCGACCCCCTGTGGTGTGTCTGAGGACAGAGCCCCACCTGACAAAGGAGAGTAGAAGCACTGTAAGCAAAGTGCTTCAGTACCCCCCAGAACCAGTTGGGACTGGTTCCCCAAGCCCTGTGCCAGGGCAGAGCAAAGACCTGGTGAATATAAATATTGGGGCTGTGACCCCATGTAAGGTGAGCTGTTTTGGGTGCTTGAACTGCTGGGCCCCAGGAGGAACCGCCACGAGGGATCACCCCTCTGCTGGAGGGCCCTGTGAGCTGGCCTGCCTGGGTCCAGCTCTGACCTGTGGGACTTTGGGGCAAGAGGAGAGGACTGCTCCTGTGTCTTGGCACCCCTTTGTGCACAGCTCTGCCCTGTGCAAGCGCCTGGTGAGCACTGCATTTCTCTATTTCTCCCTTTGAGCCCAAGAGCCAGGGGGGACTTTTGCTCCCAGTGCGAGAGGAGCGCTGCCAGCTCCCCCGCTTGGTGTACTGCGGGAGAGACTGGCTGAGCAGGGTGTTCAGCCACCGCTTTGTCTAGCAGCCCGGATGGAGGGCTGCTCTGTTGAGGAGTGTCCCAGCCGTGGCCTGAGTGTGCAGCCATGCAGCGAGTTCTGAGCTGCCTCGCCGGGACCCAGGTGCAAGGGAGACTTCGCTCCAGATGCCAGTCGTCCCAGTTCCGGGCCAGAAGCCAGGCAAATGCCTGATCGAAGTCGGTGCAATTCTGAGAAGCCAATTGTGCGCAACGTCACCGGAAGCCAGGCAGGAGAAAGCCTGGTTGTGGGCGTGGCCCGCACCCGGTGGTGGGAAGCCGCCGAGCCGGAGATCGAGGCTGGAGCCTACCCCGCTTGGGTGAGAGAGAGGGACTGGAGCCTTGCGGGCTCCCCTCAGCTGCTTCCTGCCTTCCAATCCTGAGCAAAGCCGACAAGAGGTAGGAATCCTCCGGCTCCCATAAAAGTCAGCTCCGGTCGCCGTGAAGGCGGAGAAAAGCCCCGGTGAGTGGAGTTGAAATGTGGAGCATTGTGGGTGCCTCGAAGTGGCACTGGGAGAGCCCCATTCAAGGGGGGCTTTCATGGCACAGTTGGTGCCAGTGCTGATGTTCCCAGCTGCAGCGCGAGAGCACGGGCAGCTGCAACATGGGGGCATTGCATTTTTAGAGTCCCGGTGAGAGGGGCTTGAGTGGCCCTGCGGGGCCGGTGTTCACTTTGCACACAGCTGCACCGCTGAGCGCGGGCAGCTGCAACGATGGGGGCACGCCTGTTTTGTTCACAAGGAAGTGGTAAGATGCACCCCCCACCCCCCTGTGCATCACGCACATTTCTCTGCTGCATTGACCTGGTGGAAGGTCCTATAATTATTGAGCCCTGACTTTTGGGAAAGAGGGCATTTGGGGACAGCCCAGATGGGCCCCCAGAGGAAGGCCAGTGGGCCTGTGAGCACCTGAGGTGCTGGGAGGGCGCAAGGCCCTGAGAGTCTGCATAATGTGTTTATGCTTGAGGTGATGTATGCACCTAGGAAGTGGTACTACGGTACACTTCTAACTGTGATTTATGCCTAATGTATTTATGCATAACATGTCTCCGCTGAGTACAGTATTTTACTAGTAGTTGCTGGTTGTTTTATATTTGCTACTTGTGCTTTCTAATGGTTCTGACAGCGGCCCGATTGGCCCTGTCATGTATATAATCCCCCGAGAAATATTGCCTAGTGCCAGGTGGCACAGTGTACATTTGTGATTATGATTCTAATGTGTTTCTGATAATACAAAGGCTATTTATTTTATATACCCTTGTATGGAGTTTCTTTTGTGGTGTGCCTAGTGTGTCGCTGCTGTTTTTTTTTTATTATAATTTTTTTTGATTTTTTTTTTTATAGTTTTATATAGCGCGAACTAGACCCGAAGATATCGGGTATCAGAGCGCTTTACATAGCACCAGTTTCGTTACACACGGACACATTCATTTTTGTTAGGCACGGGGAGATTAAGTGATTTGCCCAGAATCACAGGATGTTGAGCGTCGTTGTCGAGACTCGAACCCGGTTCCCCAGCGTCGACCGCTCTAGCCGTAAGGCTACATCCTCTCCCAACATGTGTGTGTGTGTGTGTTGTGCAAACGCTTTACACATTGCCTCTGGGATAAGCCTGACTGCTCGTGCCAAGCTACCAATTTATTTATTTATTGATTTATAAAGCGCCAGAATCGACCCCCGAAGGGGTATCTCTGCGCTCGGGACGGGGCACCTGAGACGGGGCACCAAGGGGGTGAGCTGGGGTTATCTTCAGCGTGTAACTCCCTTGCCCTGACTAGAGTGGTGGTTTCTGCCTGGCTTAGGCGCAAGCCCTAGCCAACCAGAAATCCCATTTCTAACACCTAGTTTCCCAGAAGAATTTCCCCAAAAGGTGTCAGCAAGTGTTGACTTCCTAAGAAATGCACTCACGTTAAATGGGTCAAGTAGTGTAAAGCTACAGAGCTCGTTCTAAGATGCTCTCTTTTCTCAGTCCAAAGCAGAAGTCCTGCAAATCTGTCCCTGTGCCTAATACAAAAAGACAAAGTTACACCCCCAACAGGTCACATGGCACGTTATTCCGTGAACACCTTCTTTGAGCAACTTTCCACAAACTCCAATTAATTTTACAGTTCTGTTTGCCGACCTTGGTTCCCAGGTTTCACCAGGCACGGAAGGTGTCCTCCCTTCTCTCTGTCCGAGCTCTTCAAAGGCATTCCTCTCCTCCCATGTATCTTCTTAAATCTAAAATAACGAGGTCAAATTCCTGCACCTGCAGTAGGGGTGGAAAGAAAACTTTCTACACACATACATTTTAATTAGCTCCTGACCCGAGAGCAAATGAGGGGAAATGAAACTTAAGAAAAACGAAAGTTAGGCCTACAATTTGGCTAACCTGAGAATTTTTTTTAATGTGCACTCGTTACACAGGCCTCTATCTGAATCTTATGATAGTGAATACATTTGTTTTATCTACTAAACATTATGTACTTGCATAATTACATGATTTCTCTAAATACGTGCGAAATGCTAATCAATCTTATACATGACATCGCAATTTCACTCTACTGATTTCAACATGATGATATATAAACTTCGTCCTAATATGCACAAAATTCAACCAAACATTTGAATATATGCGAGTGCAGTTCGTACATGAATATAATGCACCCCTACAATTTTAAAAGCGTCAAGCGCTCTATCAGCCCCCCCCTCTGATGACTGGTGTCATCAAACACAGCACTTTCCCTTGTCATGCTCTCCTCGCAGAAAAGACCGACCTAAACAGAAGTTGTAGCCTGTCTTCCCTGCCTGAACTTCTCCAGATTCTTAAGGTTCTGATAGTGACTGTCCTGCAGTATTTCCATCTGCCTTTCCCGTCTCCTAAGGGAACTCTCAGCCTGTCTTGCCTTGTGCCACTTATAAGCTCTAAAGGCACCCAACAATACAGTGATACAGATCACAACTATTATGATGGGTTTCAGAATGTAACCAATAATCCCTTGTCTCAAACTTCCAAACCAACTTCCAACCTTTCCAAATCCTTGACCATTTTTATCCCAAATCCCCTCAGTAGCCAAATCATGTATACCGTGGTGTATCTCAGTGATGTTACTTATATATTTCTTTAAATCCTTACTATTATCCGGGATATAAGTACAACACTGTTGAACCCTCAGCAATTTACAGACTCCGCCCTCTTTTGCCAATAAGACATCTAATGCAAGACGGTTCTGAAGCACCACGGCCCTTATAGAGACCATCTCCCCATCAACAAGCAATAAAGCTTGAGCTGTATTTACTGACAATTTGTCCACTAGTGTTGACAACCTTCTAATCTTTACATCATTCAAACCACCCCCAAACTTGGTATCATTGCGCCAAACACATCACCAACAATTTCTCCTGCACTCGTGCTACGTTTCACTCTACGCGATCGTTTCCCTTCCAATGGCCACAAATCTTGCACATGTAATATTTTTGGGAATACCACAGCAAAATAGCATGTTCCATACCAATTTGGAGGCAGTCGAACATATGCATTTCTTCCACATACAAAATACACATTGGGCACTATGGTCAATTTACCCAATAGGGCCTTCTTTATTGATTCTTCAATCAAAAGAATGTGCTCACATTCACTCTCTCCTACAAATATTTTGTCATAATGTGTCTGTGGCTGTCAAATGCAAAGTTTCCCTTTGTGCTGTAAATCTAAAGCTATTGGACCAGAACTTCCCTTTGCCTTATGATCTAACTCCTCTTGTGTCCATGGAATCACCTCTTGCTTGGGGTCAGGCCTGAATAATGACTGTCTATGCCTATCCTCTATCTGATCCACGAATTTCTTTTCTATGTCAGATAACATGCATGTCAAATTGTGTCGATGGGCATATGCTGTATCTAAAGTTACTGTGGGCACAAAATACTTTGACATTCTGTCTTCCTTCTTATAATAATCATATTTGTTCAAATATTTTAGTACAGGGACCTCAGGGAGTACTACATCATAATTGGAAAAATAATATTCAAAGTGTGCTTTACCATAAAACATAGTCAGCAACACGCTACACGTGATGCCATAGGTCAGGGGTAGGTGATGATATCTAATACCCTCCTCTACTGATGCTGGCAATTGCATGCACACATAGCAATCCTTCGCATCCATCGTGTACACGTACTCATACAACAACCTTGCGTAGGCATTCAACGTAAAGTCACCCTTGGAGAGATCTACATAATAAATGACTAGTTTCTTTTATCATGTTCTCATCTGATTCTGATGCACCCTCTCTTATGTCTGGTGTAGAAGGTGTAGATGTCCCTCGTTCCCCTTCTTCCACGACATTGGACTCGACTATGGATGTGATGACCACTACGGTAATGACTATGATTACCCCCACTATGAGAGTGCCTATCATGCATTTCTGCCTACGGTTCGAATTTCCAGACTCCATATTGAATCAGTTTTCCAACTTGGTGCAGGAATGAAGTAACAAAGTCCTTCCTTTTCCCTTTAGGATTCCGCACACAAAGTTCTTACTAGATTCCTTTTGGATTTTTAGAATTCCTCCGTATTCAGTTCAGTAATGATAATCTACAGTTCATAAATAGCCATCCCTATCCCTCTTTCTTCTTCTATTGGAAAGTCCCTAAATGTATTCTTCTTTCACTCGGGCCTAGGTTATCTTCTTTTAGAGCAATAATTATGTACTTTCTTTTTCTTTATTCAGTTCAGTTTTCATCATAGATCAAATAGTGCCAAGAGCATCAAGAACGAGTTCCAAGATCTCCATACGATATGCTGCCAAATTCTTGAGCTGAGGGTTGACGACCAAACGTTGGAAATGAGAGTTGATTTAGATCAGAAGTCGCAATCCACTCAGCCTTGGAGGATCAGGTACCATCAGAGTCAAAAGCCAGAGAGCCTTGACTCCTGGGACTAACAGTTCAATGTCAATAATCAGCGTGGTCTCCCCTTGTCTCACTCTTCCAGACCTCAGCCTCCCGGACCTCCCCAGTCCCTGCATCTGTGACTAGGTATGTCCACTTGGGAGCAGCGTACTTTCGACACGGCACTCGTTCACTTCTTGATCTCCTTAGGCCTTCTTGACTTGGCTCTGTGTCACTTTGCTCAGATTCGGAGGTTTCAGAGATGGGAGCGAGATCCTTTTCTGATGTAAGCCTCAGATTCAGGCTTTCCTTTCTCACTGGCCATGTTTCACTTCCAGCCTCTGTTCTTCTTTCCACCCTGGCCTGTTCCACACCCGTCTGGTCAGCTGAATCTGACTCTACTTCGATTCGAACATTTCCGTCTCCCTCGGTGTCTGTACTGGGATCTTGTGCAGCGTGATCCCCTTCAGCTCGACCCAGGGAACAGTCTGTTTCGGTAGAAACCCTTGCAGCTTGGCTTGTCCCCTCTTCTGAGTTTACACTCTCAGCTGAATGTCTTTGGTCGAGAGGAGCTGTTTCTTCCGAGGGTGCTGGAACTCTGCGGGTGTGGGAGGCGTGGATCCAGTTCAGTAAGCCTCCATACTTCACAGTTGTGCTAGTAACCAGGATCACTTGGTATGGACCTCACCACGGTACATCAAGGCAGCTCTTCCTCACATGCTTCCTGACCAAAACCCAGTCTCCCGGGCTTAGGTCATGCAGGAGATCTTTCGAGGTGGGTGCAGTCACAGCCTCGACCTGGTGAGACACAGAATTAATCACATCAGCCAATCCCTTGCAATAATCAAGAACCAAATCATCAGTGATGTTTATCAATGCTGTAGCTGGCACGGCAGGCAAACGCATCGCCCTCCCCATCAATATCTCGTGGGGGGAAAGTCCTGTTCTCCCATCTAGAGTGCTACGCAAACTCATCAGCACCAAGGGCAGCGCATCCGGCCATTTCAAAGACGTCGACGAGCAAACCTTCGCCACTCTCATCTTGATAGTCCCATTTATCTGCTCCACGAGGCCAGACACCTCTGGCCTGTAGCTACAATGCAGTCTCTGATCAACTTGTAAGGCGGCACACAACAGCTTCATGATCTCACTATGAAAGTGAGTTCCTCAGTCCGATTCCAATGAGGTTGGAAATCCGAACCGTGGGATAACCTCTCTAAGTAACAACTTTGCTACTGTAAGACTGGCACTTGGACCCCGCAAATATTGGCCAAGTTTGTGCTTCAGCCTGTTCCCAGCTGCCAGAGATGCAATTATTTAAGGGCCAATGATGTTCACGTCTTCTATACATGTCCAGAGATAAAAGAATTTTGGAAGACTGTAGAAGCTACTATAAGGGCCATCTTAGCAGAAAATATAGTCCTAACTGAAACATTGGTGCTTCTCGGGTGGATAACACCTCTCAACACGTTTTAAACAGTAAGCAAAGGGGTCTAGTTTTCTACTTGCTGCTCTAGGCCAGGCAAGAGATCTGTAAACATTGGTTGGACCCCCACCCCGAGCCCTACAGCCTGGTTAAGTGTAGTTAAATGGACATGTAATATAGATATTAAATGTAACCCACGACAGTCCGTAGAAGTTTGGGAGGATTATTTGAAGTGGTCAGGTTAGGGCTCCAAAACAAGGCTACAGGTTGGTCATAAACATCGATATTTGGTCCAATGATTACACCACGCCATGGATCTGGGGGAGGGGGTTTACTGCCCCTCCCCCTATACAAAGACCAGTGCCGTGGAAGGTACGAGTCTGAAACTGCTTGGACCACAGAGGGATCGAGGGTGTTTACAAACATCCCAGAGTGCAGTAGCCATTTGGTAATGAGGACTAAAAAAAGAAAAAAAAGAAAAAAACTGTAAGACTGTCACACCTCCTAGTTGGATAAGCCTCTACCCATCATGAAAAGACACACACCACCACCAAAACGTACCTCAATTCATTGCACCTGGGCATCTCAATGAAGTCCAACTGCATCCGATTAAAAGGACCTCCTGACCTCCCAATATGACTGTAAGCAACCACAGTTTTTTTTCCTGCATTCATTTGCTGGCCCGTGACACACCTATGACACACTGCCTCAGCATACACGCAGAACCGTGGATTGAACCATGTCTGACGAAACACCCTCACCATGGCATCTCTTCCAAGGTGAACTCCTCCATGAATATGCCTTGCCATAGGACTCAACAGACTGTTGGGTAACATGGCTCTTTCATCTGTTGACACCCAAATACCATCCCCTCTTTTCTCACAACCTGATATAAACCATGCCGCTTCTTCCTCTTCGGGGACCTCTTCTTGGCGTCTCTTAACCTCATCCCAGGTATCAGCCATGGCCAACATCATGCTGAGCTTGGTCTTTTCTGTGCTCTCCCCCACATATTCTCCGTTAAAAATACAAGCATGTATAGCACAAAAGCGAGCCACTTCATCGGCATAGCGGTTTCCTTTGGTGACAAAGTCCTCCCTCTCCCGTGTGCCGCACATTTCACCACTGCTATTTCCTTGGGTTTCTGCAATGCTTCTAACAGTTGTCGCACATATTCCCCATTCCTGATAGGAGATCCTGATGACGTTAAGAACCCCCTCTGTGACCATAACTGCCCAAAATCGTAAACTACTCCGAACCCATACTGGCTATCTGTGAAGATAGTCACTCGGACTCGATCAGAGATGAGACATGCGCGTATTAGGGCAATGATTTAGGCCACTTGTGCGGAGTATACTCCTTGTAAACAAGCAGCTTCCACAACTCCAGAGATAGTACAGACAGCAAAAGCTGCTCTCAAACAACCCTCATTGTCTCTTAAGCATGAACCATCAACATAGAGGACTAAATCAGATTCAGGTAAAGGTTCATCAACAATGTCGGGTCTGGGCTTGGTAGAGAGCTCAGTCACATCTAGGCAGTCATGTTCCTCACAATCTTCTCCTTCAATAGGTGGATATGGCATCAACGTAGCAGGATTCAACATAGAACATCTTTTCAAAGAAACATTTTCGGATGCCAATATAACTTGCCCATACCTAGTGAGCCTATTATTTGTCAAATGCTGCATTTTGGTTCTTGTCATCAGGAGTTCAACTGAGTGCGGGACATATACTGTAAGGGGATGACCCCTCACAATGCTTTCACATCTCTCAATGCTGACACCTGTTGCAGCAACGGATCTGAGACATCCGGGCAATGCAGAAGCCACTGGATCTGAGGTGGCTGAAAAATAGGCCACTGGTCTATGGGCACCCCCATGTGTCTGAGTTAATACTGCCAATGCACACCCCTCTCTTTCATGGCAGAAAAGCGAAAATGCTTTGTTATAATCGGGCATTCCCAGAGCTGGAGTACAACATAGGCTATCCCTTAAGTCCCGGAAGGCCCTCGAACAGTCGTCATCCCATGGTACCGGATCACTTACATCCTTGCATGTTAATCTTAACAAAGGTTTTGCCTGCAGAGAAAAGTTTGGGATCCACTGTCAACAGTAGCCAACCATTCCCAAAAACATTTGGACTTCCTTCTGCGTCTTTGGAGTATCCATTTGCAAAATTGCCTCTATGCGTTCTGGTGACACCTTTCTCTTTCCCTTTTCAATTCGATGCCCCAAGTACTGGACCACAGGCAAACAGTACTGAAGTTTGCCTGGGGACACCTTGTGTCCATTCTCTGCCAGGTGATTCAACAGAGCCACAGTATCTATCCTGCAAGCATCTTCCATCCCTGAGGCGACCAGAAGATCATTTATATATTGGACAAGAACCGAATTTTGTCGCATTGTCAGACTCTCAAGGTTCTTTTTCAATATTTGATTGAAAATAGATGGACTATCTGTATACCCTTGTGGGATACGACACCATGTTTACACACGGTTCTCCAGCCGGAAAGCAAATAAAAATTGATTCTCCTCATGGAGAGATATCGAAAAAAATGCCTGGCATAGGTCAATGACCGTAAACCATTCAGCTTCACAAGGTATTTGAAACAAGATTACAGCTGGATTCGGTACCACAAGACAACATGGAATCACAATTTCATTAACTCTTCGCAGGTCCTGCACTATTCTATACTTGCCACTAGGTTTCTGCAACCCCATTATAGGTGAAGTACAGGGGCTTCCTCTGATCTTCTTCAAAATGCCTTGAGCAATCATAGACTCGATCACTGGTGTTATTCCCGCCACTGTCTCTGGTGTTAACTTATACTGTGGCGTCCTGGGGAATTTGGCATTCGGCTTGACCTGTATCTTAACTGGTTCAACTCCTCGAATCAGACCTATCTTCTCTCCTGTAAAATCCCATACCACGGGAGAGACAGAGTCTCTCAAATCCAATGGTAATTCATCTTTGGTCAGCACTATGAACATTTCTGTACACAAATTCTGACTTGCCACTTTAAAGGCAGCATTGTCATCACAGGTCTGTAATTCCACCCCCCTTGGAGTACAATAGATGGTACAATTTAGTTTGCACAGAAGATCACGTCTTAACAGACAAACCGGACTCAAATCACACACTACAAATTGGTGTCGATCCTGAAAGGTTCCTATTCTCACAGGTAACTCATTTGTTAGAGGATTGGTCATCTTCTGATTAGTAACTCCTACCACTTGGATCGATTGTCCAGAAAGTGACAAGTTGGGTACCACTGCTGACCTTACAGTAGAACGGGCTGCACCAGTGTCAATTAAAAATGTAATGGGATGACCGTTGACATTGGCCTCCACAAATGGTCCCCTCTGATCTACCTCTATGGCTGCTCAAGGGTGCAGTCCTCCTCCCCCCCTTACACCTTCCTTGTAATGTGTTCCGATCAGAACTGTCGATCAGTTAAATGAAGGGCATCTGTTGATACACATAATTCCCAGGGGAGATCCTTGGGGGTTGAGGCACCTGCACCTGAGATTCCGGACCTCCTCCATACATGGACATAGGTCTAGTCACTGTGTTCAGACCATCAGATACCTGCACAGTTTCCTCATTTTGCATTTGATTAGCTGGATTTGAGCGACACTTGCGCTTCCAATGCCCGATTTTGTGACAATAATGACAAGCATTGTTTCTCCTCGGGTTAACCCACTCGGCTCCTGTCCCTGTATCCATTCCTCTTCCTCTCCCCTGGGTGGACTGTCATATTTTGTCCTACTCCACGACCACTCCCTTGCCGTCGACCCATTATGCCTCCATTCCCCTGCATTAGGTCTGGTCTTTCAGCATTCCTCAACTGCACCATCATTAACTTATCCTTCATTTTCCTATGTGTGGACCCTACTTGATCACTACAGTACTTGGCATAATGTAGAATCTCGTCCACTGACTTATTCTGCCAACTTATCAAATGTTGCTGAATCATCAAACTTATCTCAGCCCTCAATCCTAACACAAATTTCGAGACAAACTGTCCCATATCTTTTTGCACAAGGGCATCCAAGCCACTATGCTGTTTAAAGGCCAATAAGTGTCTCTCATAATAATCATGCACTGATTCCTTAGGCTCTTGGGTGGTACGATCAATCTTAAGCCAATCACTAGTTTGAGGGGCTACTTTAGACTGGAGCCATGTAATTGCCTGTTCGTATTTTTTCATCACTTCCGATGAAGGGCCATAAGTTACGGGATCCCTAGCTGGTTCTGCAGTAGGCCACTCAATTGCAATTTTGCATGCTGCCCACAAATCACCTGGGACCACAATATCAAATAAGGTATTCAAATCTATCCATAGTACTTTTGAAATCTTCACAAACCGATCAATTTGTTTGTACTATTCCGCAGGCTTTTCCCTTAATCGAGGAAAATCATTCGTAAAAGATGCCAAATCACCCCTGCTCCAAGGCACATGAACATACCCTCCATTCTGTACCTCCTGCAATGGGAAATTTCCTCCTTTCTCCGTCCACCCTCCGGGAGGCAGAGTGTCTCCTATTCCTTTCTTGGCACCTTTCTTTTTGGACCACCTCTCTTCATACAGGTCCAGCTCTTTCCATGCCCTCATTCCTATAACTAGTTCTCGAATATGAGCTTTCAACCCTACTACTCTCTTTTCTTCCAATTCCTGGTCAGTGTAATTTAACCTGTGATTTCCCCTTCAACATTTTTGTTTTAGTCAAATCCACATCGTACTTCCGCGCCAACTGAACCAATGCCTCATGAACTCGTTTTGCCTTCCTAGTGACATCTTTGGCCACAGGTAGCAGCTCATCTGGCTCATACAGATCCACTCTTTCCAGCGGGAGGTTCCCATCGATCACTCACACAAAGTTCCCTACCCCAAGTGAGCCGTTGATAGCACTCCACAACACCCACATCAATGATCAGACAATTACAGTACAAAGCTATCCCGGGATCTTGGACTTCTCTTGAGTCTGTTTTCCAAAAACCTCCTGATCCGCACGTGTTTGGACCAGTAAACCAATACTCTCACGTTCACTCGACTATCATTCCAACTCCGCAAGACATCACACAGTCAATTTCCCGCAATCTAACACACACATCACTGTTCATACTCACGCTACCGCTGTCCCTGCCGTACCATCAATTTCTGCCGACCTCCGTCAACGCCCGCTGTCCTCTGCTCTCAGTCATGGTCTCTCTTTTGGGGGTCTGTAGGTCTAATTCTGTTCTAGATTTTCTAAAATCTCCCCTCACTTCTAGAGGCAACCATCCGTTTCTGCTACCAATAGATGGGGCCGGATTCTATATCCTGAATTTACTCCGGAATATCTGGCCGATGGTCTTTATTGCCTGCTAAGAAGTGTGGAGGGAAGAAAACAAATTACCAATTATACATTTCCCCTCCCATCCAACTAAATGACTGCGGACTCCGAATTCAGTTTTTGTTGATTTATTACAAAGCCAGAAACAACAGAATATAGACACACCTCAAAATCAAGGCGTAGAGGTACATGAATGCTAATACAGAGCCCAAACTACGAATGTAGTTCATGTGGCACAATAGGCACAGAACAATGAATTCCAAAATGAGAACACAGCTGAGTATAGACACTGCGTCCAGATCCTTTTTCATTTGTATTTCCGAATTAAAGAATAATCTGTTCCTACTCTACTTCTAAAGTGCCATTCCTTTCCTAGTTTCCCAGAATAATTTCCCCAAAAGGTGTCAGCACATGTTGACTTCCTAAGAAGTGCACTCACGTTAAATGGGTCAAGTAGCGTAAAGCTACAGAGCTTGTTCTAAGATGCTCTCTTTTCTCAGTCCAAAGCAGAAGTCCTGCAAATCTGTCCCTGTGAATAATACAAAAAGACAAAGTTACACCCCCAACAGGTCACGTGGCATGTTATTCCGTGAACACCTTCTTTCATTAACTTTCCACAAACTCCAATTAATTTTACAGTTCTGTTCGCCGACCTTGGTTCCGAGATTTCACCATGCACGGAAGGTGTCCTCCCTTCTCTCTGTCCGAGCTCTTCAAAGGCATTCCTCTCCTCCCATGTATCTTCTTAAATCTAAAATAACGAGGTCTAATTCCTGCACCTGCAGTAGGGGTGTAAAGAAAACTTTCTACACACATACATTTTAATTTGCTCCTGACCCGAGAGCAAACGAGGGGAAATTAAACTTAAGAAAAACGAAATTTAGGCATACAATTTGGCTAACCTTTGAACATTTTTTAATGTGCACTTGTTACACAGGCCTCTATATGAATCCTATGATAGTGAATACATTTGTTTTATCTACTAAACATTAGGTACATGCATAATTACATGATTTCTCTAAATACGTACGAAATGCTAATCAATCTTTTCTGACATCACAATTTCACTCTACTGATTTCAATATCATGATATATAAACTTCGTCCTAATATGCACAAAATTTAACCAAATATTTGAATATATGCGAGTGCAGTTCGTACATGAATATAATGCACCCCAACAATTTTAAAAGCGTCAAGCGCTCTAGCACTACTTTATGTTTATGTTAAAAGGTGTCTGAGCAATCTTGGTCTCTGCCATCTGTGGTCCAACCCTGCTCTCGTAGATCGCACAATTGTGGGCTTGGCAAAAGACTCCTTCAGGAACTGGAAATGTAAGTATTGTATTGGGCAGGCCTGTTCTTCACGCCTGACTGTTAATTAATGCAAGTAAAACAGGCATTATAAAATATTTAAATGAAATTGTCCCTGATACATGCTGTATTTTGTTTTTAAAATTTCGTTTAGCCATTCTGCCTACCAGAGTGTACTTGGCTAAGTTTGCTGCTAACTGTTTTGGGTCTGATGGCTTTGATTGTAAGTTTGGAGGGCAGATGATGTTAATGCACATTATGCTGTATTGCTAAAAAATGAAGCACTTTATCTCTAAATGGCTTGTACCACTGTTTAAGCAGTTCTTGATTGTAACTTGCACTAAAGCATTGCACTTTGCTACAGAACAGATAATCCAGTGATCTACATGGCAGTGTCCAGTTATATTCGGGCTGCCTGGGCAGACATGAGAAGTAATTTTACAGCTTAGACCCGAGCCAATGTACTATTGCGCTGATTTTCTTTTTACAATAAGTATATGTCTATTGTTTTATAGACTGCTGTTAAATCAATGGAAACTTTTCCAATCTATCCTTTAGTGCCTTTCCACGGGCAGGTCATGTAGTGTGAATTATGGAAATTGTTGATTTAAAGACTGGGAAGGTTGCAACTTGTTTTTAAAGTTTTTAATGGTTGTATATTTATTACTGTAGTTATTATTGTGTAATACAATATTTTTTTTGTTCCATGGCATATTTATCCCAATAAAGACTTAGGGGCATATTTACAAGCCCCATGCGCTACCGGTGCGCCACTTTTTCCCATATTAAATGTGACGCACCGGCGGTGCAAAGGGCTTGTAAATAAGCCCCTTAGGGCCAAATTACGATGTTGGGTGGATGTAGCGGTCTCGAGACTGACCTCCGGTCAGAGGTCCCAACACCGCGATTACAATGCGCCTGCACATTGTGCGGTTGCATGAAGGAAGTGGCCCGTTTAGGGTCACCCGGGTCGCTCACTACCACATCTCAGCCTTCCATACCAAAAGAAGAGTCGGTCAGACAGTAGAGAATACAAACCAATATATGTTTATTCAGATACGCTCGAGCGGAGCCCGGTCTGCCCAGTCTCTTAGGAGTGCTGCAGAGAGGGACTGACATCAGCAAGCATAACGATACATTATGTACATTTCAGAACCAATGAAGGCACGCCCATAACGGAATTTTCCAAGCAGATGCAGCTAAACAAAAGAGTACAGAAGGATAGGTTTCGATTCAGAGGCCGGGCACACATTATCTCCTGCCCAAGGTTGTTCGGTCCGTGCCTGCCACTAGTCTAGTGGGAGAAGGCCTCTATCTAGTAAGAAAGGTATGCGCTAATAAGAACAGTGCATTCATTAGCTAAGCAAGGCCCAACCTTGGAGAAACAAAACTTTCCACAACCCATTTTGTTGAAGAGGCAAGAAGCAGTTTTGAACATGGTTCAAAATGGCGGCTAAACATAAAATGGTGCCGCGAATGCTAACTTACATAGAACTATGCACAGGAAAGTAATGGAAACATTTTCATTTCTACAGACCCTCCTTTTAGCATGAGCTAACCATTTTAGGAAATGATCAAAGAAAATATAACATGTTCGTGGACAAAAGAACATCAGTATTAGGAGCTAGTCATAGATTCAGTATCAGAGATGGAGGCTGCAAGGAAAGATGTAGTATCAAAAATACCTTCATCAATCTGCATCAAATCATCAATATCCTTTTGTAACATAATTGCAGCATTAGTATCATGAATTGACAATTTCTGTTTGGGAGTAAGGATATTAATACAATAGGAACAACAAGCTGGGAGACATTGTATGCAGAGGCAACATGTGAAGAAGATACCAGCAACTACGGCCAAGAAAGTGAGGATCTTCCAACCCCAGGAAGTTAGCGTGTTCCAAATCCACCCGCCAGTGTCCAAGTACCTACTTCTTGGTGTATTTCAGCAGATAGTCTATGTAATTTTTGTATGGCTGAATAAACATTGGGAGCGTTATCAGTAGGCCTGGGCAATGAACTCAGCTCCGCTAGCAGAATTTGCAGAGATTTATTAATTACGCATTCCGTGAAAAACACAAAATTCAGGCAAAAATTCAGTTGCTCTACATAGCAGAGTCAGCTACTAAACTGCACCCACAAACGCTTTGATAAAGCAACTTTACATGCTAAAAAAGCATATAACCAATTCACAAAAGTGAACTTTGAAAATGAAAAATACCAGGCAATGAGAGAGGTGATGATTTTGGGGTCCCCCCTAACCTAGGGGGAGGACCAAGCAGATGCCTTGAACACAAAGAGCATATCATGCTGAATGATTCAGTGGTGGTCCCATCCTCTTAGGACCACCCCAAGCACAGTTATGGGCAAAAATACAATCCCAATCAAAGGCCCTGCAAAGCATTATGGGACGAGATTAGCAGTGGGCAGTGAATATTATAGTATCCAATATCAAAATAATTCTACAAAGAGCTGCAGTTCAACTAGTCGTTACTAGGTGTCCCTCACGGAGTCAAATGCAAAAGCATTGAAATTATTACATCAAGCTGCAGTTCAACTAGTCGTTGCTAGGTGTCCCTCAAGTCAAATGCTTTTGCATTTGACTCATGAGGGACACCTAGTAACGACTAGTGGAACTGCAGCTTCATGAAAGGGTTTCAATGCTTTTGCATTTGACTCGTGAGGGACACCTAGTAATGACTAGTGGAACTGCAGCTTGATGTAATAATTTCAATGCTTTTGATACATTGTCTGTGTAGGACTTTCTATGCACTTCTTTGTGAGGGGTTAGAGTAACAAAAATGTGTTCAGGGGGAGCGGGAGTTGTACCAACCAAGGAATGTAAAGAAAATTTCTCCTCTAGAAGCCAGGATATTCCAAGTATTGTTGCTAGTGCAATCACAACTATTAATATGCCAATTGTTTTACTCTTTGTCGACCAACCCCTCATTGAACGCGGCGGTGCAAATGGCTGTTCCTCCTCATCAATAGGCCGACCAAAGGGATGCATAATTAAACAAGGAATGAAGTGCCACAAAAATGATGGTGCAACAAAAATGATAGTAAAGGTAAGTGTTCCCAGTATCCATCAGAGCCTCACTGGTACAGGCTCCTATTGTTCATCAAACGTTGGTGCTCTTGAGCACTGGCGGTGGAGCTTGCTCAGTCCTAAGCTCGTGATGTAACCCATGTCGATCAGGATAAGGTACCCCCAAAGGGATACCTTTTGAACTATCCTGTCCAATATTTGAAGACAAACAGTGCACAAGTCTCACATTACCCTAAACTTATTCCGTTGATACTATCATACTGTACACCAGACTTACACAGTCCATCCCTATCTAATCTGACTTCTCCTTCTGTGCACCGTCCCTCAACCAAGGACGCAAGTTGTACCTGGCAGCCCCAGGCACTGTTGGATCAACAAACAGCGGTTCTTTAATAGCTCGTATTTCTAGGGGGACCGCTGCATTCAGCACTTCATCATTTTCCAAATCTGTTTGGGTCCAAGTTAGCTTCCGACCCTCACCCATTGATCATAGGGCAAGGGCAGGGGTATCCTGTGGCAGTGAGTAGCGTGGATACAGTTCTTTTGGCCGGCGACCTTCACAGCAGTTCGAGTGGCCAGGAGGACTTGTTCGGGTCCCTTCCAACGAGGTTCCAAACTCTTCTTCCGCTGGAAGTTTTTGATGAGTATAAAATCTCCAGGCCGAATTTCGTGTCCAGGTCCCTCTGGTGTAGCGGGTAGGGACTCACGGACCTGTTGGTGAATAGAATGCAAATTTTCAGTTAGCTGGTACAGGTAATCAATTAACAAGGGGTACTCAATATCAGAAAACCAACGAGGTCGCGGGACGCCCCAGACATTTGCAGGGCGTCCAAACACGACCTCGTACGGTGACAATCCTTTTCTAGAATGTGCTGTTGTTCTTGTCGACAAAAGAGCCAATGCCAGAGCATCTGGCCATTATAACCCTGTTGCCTCCTGAATCTTTGCCAATTTCAGTTTGAGAGTACTGTTGTGCTTCTCAACCAATCCTGCTGACTGTGGGTGATTTGCAGCATGAAACTTCTGTTTTATGTGCAAACCATCGCAAATTAACTGAATGACCTTGGCATTAAAATGACTTCCGTTATCACTTTAAATCAAACGGGGCAAGCCAAAACGAGAAAATAACTCCTTCAGGAGTACCTTTGCAGTCGTAACAGCTGTATTCTCTTTAGTGGGGTAAGCCTCAACCCATTTACTAAATGCACAAACAGCCACCAACACATACTTCAAATTATTACACTTGTCTAGCTCTATGTAATCCATCTAAAGGACCTCAAAGGGAAAAGTAGGTGGTGCAAAATTGCCGGGTGGTGTAGGGGTACCCTTTCCAGGATTGTGCATCATGCACACCATACAGTATTTCACTAAATGTGCGGCTGTTTTTGGGATGTTGTCAATCTGCCATACAGGGAGTAAGAACTTGCTAATACCTTTAGCGCTGATATGGGCTGGGCCATGGTGACTACAGGGAGAACATATGCATCTGGCAACATCCATCTCTGCTTTCCTGACTTATCAATCCAACATCCCTCATCGTTCAATTGTGCTGTACTTTCTTGCCACATTGCTAATTCTTCTATCGTGGCCTCGCTCTGTATTTATTTCACATTCTCAAGCGTATCCTCAAACATTGTAACTTCAGGTTCCCACCTAGCAGGTCCTGCCACAAACATTCTCTTCATTTTAGTCCGTGCCATTTCCTTAGCTGTCTGATCAGCACAAGCATTCCCCCTTCCTACATCATCAGTGATTTTCCTATGGGCGCTACACTTCACTATTTCCAACTTCTTAGGGAGCGTCAACGCAGACTAAAGCCTCACTATAAGATGACCATGTTGGATCTTTGTACCATGGGAAGTAAGGAACCCTCTCTCAGCCCAGAGTCGCCCGAAATTATGCTCGACCCCGAAGGCACACTGGCTGTCAGTATAAATATTGACAACGAGTCCCTCGCTCAATTCACAAGCTTGAATAAGGGCGGCTGACTCCGCTGCCTGGGCTGACTGATAAGGGACTCGTGATGTCTCTACGACTGTATGCAATGTAGTGATAGCATAAGCAGCAGTTGTAGTGCCATCTGGTAATTTGAAACAAGAGCCATGAACATATAGTTCCCCTTGTGGGTCAGATAAGGGAACATCAGTCAAGTCTACCCGTCCTTTCGTCTCTTCTTCCGTCCAGAAGATACAATCATGTTTCTCATTTTCATCATTTTCAGAAGGTAGGGGTAGTAACAAGGCTGGGTTCAGAGTGGCACATCTTTTAATCGTAATATGTTTGGCGAACAAGGTCAATTCATAGACAGTTAGACGTGCACTGGTGAGGTACTTTGTCTTTGTCTTATTCAAAAGTGTATCCACAGCATGGGGTACCATGACTGTGAGGTCAGTGTCAAGTACGAATCCAGCCGATTGTCTTATAGAGACAGCCACAGCTGAGACTGCTCTTAGACAGCTCGGGAGGGCTCTTGCGGCAGGGTCAAGAGCAGAGAAATAAGCACACGGCTGTTGCTTATCTCCAAATGTTTGTGTTAAAACAGAAAGCGCGCAGCCAGCCATCTCATGAACGTACAATACAAATGGTTTAGTATAATCTGCAGTGCCGAGTACTGGAGCAGAACAAAGCGCAGTTTTCAATTGCTCAAAAGACTGCTGACAGTCAGGCGTCCAAGGCAGAGGCTCATGCACATCTTATAGTGTTAGGGCGAGCAGGGGTTTTATTAATAACGAGTAGCCAGGTATCCACTGCCGACAATAGGAAGTGATACCTATAAAATCATGCACATCTTTCTGAGTCTGTGGGATGGGCATTTTAACAATGGTACTGATGCGCTCAGGAGTCAATCTCCTAACCCCCTTCGACAGTAGGTGACCTAAATAGGTGACCTCCTGTCGACAATACTGAAATTTGGATAGGGACACTTTATGTCCGTGCTGTGCCAAATGCAACAACAATTTAACTGTACTATCCCTACAACCTTGTTCTGTGTCAGAAGTGATGAGGAGATCGTCAACGTATTGAACCAATACATTACCTGTAGGAAGCGAAAGGGAATCCAATTGGCTCTGTAAAGCTTGACTATAGATACTTGGACTCTCAGTATAGCCCTGAGGAGCTCAACAGAATCTAAAACTTCTGCCATCTAGTGTAAAACCGAACAAATACCTGCTATCTGAATGGATAGGAACACTGAAGAATGCATTTTTCAAATTGATGACAGAGAAGAATTTGGCAGTAGAAGGAATCCTTGTTAAAAGAGTAGTAATGTCGGGGACCACAGGAAACTGGAGAACTACTATTTTATTAACTTCGCGAAAATCAATCACAAAGCAATAAACATCTGCATGAACATCAGAGGAACCCAAAGGTGTCCTTTTTAGAATGGGAAGAATAGGGCTATTACAAATATTAGCAGTCGTCTCCTCAACCACTCCTTTCTCAATCAAATCCTGTACAATTTGCAATAAAGCTCGTTCACCTGCCTGCAGTATTTTATACTGAGGGATATGAGGCAAAATAGCATTGTCTTTAACTGTGATCGAAACTGGCGGTATCTGTAACAGTCCCACATCTGTATCGCCTGTGGCCCACAAAGTGGGCAGCATATCTTTAAACTCAGCTGGAAGGGGCGCATCTTTGGACAGACACTGTTTAGCGCATTCCACATCCAGACCGATTGTCATGTAAACACCTGCCGGGGAGCAATAGATCATAGCATGCAATTTCTTCAACAAATCCAAACCCATCAAATTCTCTCCTCAATTTGATGTCAGTAAGAATGGCGAATCCATGGTGAAAGGACCAATAGTCAATGCAAGAGGTCTTGAAATGGGGCTTACAACCGGTACACCAGAGAAACCTACCAAAACATAATTATGGCCAGACAGAGCCGCCCCAGGGACCAAAGAGCGAGAAATAGAACTGTTTGTTGCATCTGTATCCACCAAAAATTCCTTAGCCGAGCCATGCAAGTCCACAGTAACATAAGGACCGCGTTGGTCTACAGGTATCGAAACTGGTCCCTCACTCTGCCCCTGGCTATCTTAACTGTAAGACATTCCTGTCACCTCATCTGTATCATAATCATCATGATAATACTGTCCGCCCCTAGGGTCATCAAAGTAGATATTATCAGAATGACCCTGTGGGGCCGCAGCATTTGAAGCCCTGCCTGCCCCACCAGCTCCCCTACCCTGTCCACGAGAACCTCATCCTCTGGGGACCACCACCTTCTGCAACAACACAGGACAATCGCTACGCCAGTGTCCTTCCTCCTTACAATACGCACACTGATTCGGCCCTAAAGGCGTAGTATTAGGCTGCCTGCTAGTGCGTGGAAGCTGTCAAACCACCACGTCCTCTACCATTCCCCCTAGAAGCCTGCTGCAACAACACCTTCATCTTCAAATCCTTATGCTTCTTCTCCGTCCTCTCCTTATCCTCATTTTCCCTGTGTTCATAATACTGCGCCATATTCAAAATAACAGAAGGGGAAGAGGTGGACCAAGTGCTCTTGGAAGCCTGCAATCGAGTCGCTATTACAGGAAGCAAATTAGAAACAAATCTATTAACAAACAAACATCTTCCTCAATAGACAAATCCTGCCCACTATAATCCAGAAACACATCTTCGAACCGAGTAAAAAAATCAGACACACTCTCATCTTTCTTCTGGCGACAAGCCGTTAACTTGTCCCAATCAACCTTTCTCGGTGGAATAAGAGATTGCATATATGTGATAATGTGGCCTGGCAAAGCAAGTATCTCTGCTTTAGGCTTCTCGCCGGGCTTCCTTTCCTGATCCCATACTTTAATTTGATCCCATGTAGCTCCCAGTTCCGCTACATGATCTTGTGTGTGCACCTGCCTCCAAATATCAACCGGAACCAGTAGACCAAAGAACATTTCAATATCCGCAAGCGTCATTACTGTTGAAGAGGCAGCTTCAGTCAATTCTCTTAAGAGACAAAGCTTCACTCCTTTTCCATGGAGTATAAACCCATTGTTCTTGGAAATGGGCCACCACACCTGGTCTAGTGACAATACCGTTCTCCATTAACTCTGGTACTTCTGGGTGATATATAGGATGAACCTCCCGCATCGGAAACTGAGATACTGGGGTGGGGCTCTTCTCAAGTAGCCTACCCCGGTAAGTAATCAAGGTCGTAATACTGCCAAAAACTTGATCAGGCCCCATATTAGTGACATATACATGATCTTTAATATCATATAAAATCTGTGGGGCTGCATCTTTAAAACACTGCTCCCAAAGACTTATCAGAGTAGCAGACATATGCTTAAGGGCATGCTGTTGTACAAAGGGCTCATAATATTTCATCACATTCCACACATCCTCCACACTGTAAATCGGGTTTCGGGCCCACTGCGCAGCCTGGTTAGCCACTGCCTTTTTCTCTGCATCTCCCACTTCAGATCGCACATACGGGCCCATGCGCTCTTTAAACTTCGTCCAGTCTCCGTCTCCAAACCCACGCACAGGCGTCCCATCACTCAAGGAAACTGGAGGATGAAAAACCAGAGAAGGAGTGGCAACTGGAGTGACAGGTATCAGTGATGCTGAGGGCTGCGTCACAGGAGAAAAAGCTGGCGAGAAAGATGCTGAAACAATGGGCGTGAGGGGAGTGCTAACAGTCGCAGTTGCTGCAGACTGCAAGGAAGCAGAAGGAAGAGAAGGAAGAGAAGGAGCCGATGTCACGGCCGTCGAAAAAGCAGCAGTAGATACAGGAACAGAGATAGTAGAAGCGACAGTAACAGGTGGCTGCGAGGGCAATGGAACAGTGGGATATATTCTTTGTGGGGCGTCTGGGGGTGGGGGTCTATTATCTAATAACTCTTCCACAAAAGTATCTTTTTCTTCTTGGGCCACATAAGATTTATCAATATTCAATCGAAACCTCCTATCTTCACGCTGTATCCCTATCTCCTGTTTCTCTCTATCATGTGCTACAGCTTTCTGAGTCAATGTTTGCATTCTCCCCTTTCGTGCCTCCTTTTCCATCTTCAATCGTCTCTGTTTAGCCTCCTTTTGCCACGTGCGAAGAGAATCAAACATAGACTGCCTACTTCGTTTCGCAAACAACTTTTCCTGTAAAAACCCAATTTTCTGTTTGTCAAAAGTGCCCGTCAAAGGCCACTGAAACTCGGCGTTGTCACTCGTATATTTGTGCCATAATGTACTAAACAGAATAGGGCCAAGACCATTTTTCACATACATCTCAAAATTAGGAGTGCCTTCCGGAGGCGCCGGCTGAGCTTCTTCCAATCGAGCATCTGCAGAACAACAACGACAACAAGAAACCAAGAATCGACTAATCCCAGGCATTTTCAAAAGAGACCCCAATTCGTTATGTTGCCTGGCAAAGCAATTGCAAGTGCCTTGATCCCAAAGACGGTCCTCAGACCGTATCAAATACAAGTCAAAATGGTACCATATCCACAAAGAACCAAAACAAACTCACCTGATATATGCAGAACAAAACAAATTTATTCTCCACTGCCGACTCTTCAGACCAAACGGTCAGATCCAAGGGTTTCGCCGTTCAGGACCCCAGTCGGGATGGCCACTGGGTGAGGCACTGTCCGGCGGGACAGAAGGGGCAGCTGCGAGTTACAGGAACTCTCTCATGCAGGGATCCCTGATCCGTCCGTCCGACCCGACGATAGCCCCGACCTCCCCACCCGTCCGCGGGAGGGGAAGGGCCACTCACTTGAAGATGTCCCTGTTCGGGCACCAACTGAAGTAAGTGGCCCGTTTAGGGTCACCCGGGTCACTCACGACCACCTCCCATCCTTCCATACCAAATGAAGAGTCGGTCAGACAGTAGAGAATGCAAACCAATATATGTTTATTCAGATACGCTCGAGCAGAGCCTGGTCTGCTCAGTCTCTTAGGAGGGCTGCAGAGAGGAACTGACATCAGCAAGCATGGCGATACCTTATGTACATTTCAGAACCAATGAAGGGACGCCCATAATGGAATTTTCCAAGCAGATGCAACTAAACAAAGGAGTGCAGAAGGATAGGTTTCAATTCAGAGGCCAGGCAAACATTATTTCCTGCCCAAGGTTGTTCTGTCCGTGCCCGCCACTAGTCTAGTGGGAGAAGGCCTCTATCTAGTAAGAAAGGTATGCGCTAATAAGAACAGTGCATTAATTAGCTAAACAAGGCCCAACCTTGGAGAAACGAAACTTTCCACAACCCATTTTGTTGAAGAGGCTAGAAGTCGTTTCGAGCATGGTTCAAAATGGCAGCTAAACATAAAATGGTGCTGCGAATGCTAACTTACATAGAACTATGCACAGGCAAAGTAACGGAAACATTTTCATTTCTACATGCATACTCCCATTAATCTATGGAAGCTTGTGCTGCAGCCGTAAACCAGTCGTAGCACAAGCTCCCATAGACAAATGGGAGAATCAGTGCATCCCTGCATCGCGTGGCAGGCACCTCAAGGTGCCTGCCACACTGTGCAGGAATTAACAGAGGGGCATTGGAATCCAGCTGGAATGACTAGCCGGTTTCACATTCGACCGCATGCATCGTAATGCGGCGGTCGAAACTGAAATTGACCTGTGGTCGGAGGCTTTCCGACTCTCATCGTAATTAGGCCCTAAGTGCAGAAAGTTTTTATGCAGCACTTTGTACAGAAATAAAGTGAGAACACAACACAAGAAAATTTCCACACCAAATTAGAAAAATAGAGTAAAATTTATAAATTTGTTTAAACCAAAGCCACAAAAATCCAATTAGTAGAACTGGAGTTATGCAATTGTAAAGTTTTGTAAAAATGAAACATTAAGAGGCAAAAAGCACCAACCACGGTTATCTGGTTGCAGTAGAGCGGGTCCAAGTCACAAGTTCAGGCCAACTGTGATGGAGTGCGGGCCAGATACAGGATGGAGTTCAGTTCGTTGACAAAGTACCTTGTGGCCTGGGCATCGAAATGAGAAGTCTTTGCATAGAAATGCTTCAGCTGGCATCGAGGACTACTGCTGAGATGCATCGGCATCATGGTCAGGCTCCATTGCGCTGGGCCCGAGTCAGTGGTGCTGCAACTACAGGCCTTGGGCAGCAAAGCAGTCCTTGGCCAGTAAGCAAGTAAGCAGGACAGGCTTCAGAGCTGGGCAGTCCTTCTTCCTGGCAGAGTCCACAGGTCCAGAAGTGATCTAAAGAGTTCTGTCTGAGGGTCCAACACTTATACCTGGTGCACACTTTGAAGTGAGAGAAGCTTCCAGATTCCTCCCCCTATTGAGCTGTCTCAAATGTTCTGCCTCCCTGCCCTACCCCAGCTTGTCTGGGGGCACAAAAGACTAGTTGTGAAACCCTTTGTTAGTGCGCCAATATAGAGTCTTTGTGATGTGCAAGTATGGCGGGGGACAGCTACACCCCCTATCATTCAGAATGGGCAAATACTGCCAAACACCTATTCCCCCTTTGTCTCACTGTCAGGGAGCGATACACAAAGACCAACTGCCAGTTACACCTAGTCATGTGATCCAGGATACATTCTGCAGGCACCAAATTGCTGTGTCAAGAAAATGACAACTTTCTAAAAGTCGCATTTTCTGAATTGTGACTTAAAAGCCAACTTTACCATTAAATAGGGTTGTAAACTATAATTCTTTAGAGAACAAATTCGAAATTTCTACCTGCTACCAATTGAAAACTATCACCTATTAAATGTAGTAAGGTAACCCAATGTTATGCAATGGGAAAGGTGGACCTTGCAATACTGAAAAATGAATGTAAGTGTTTTTCACTACCAGGACATGTAAAAGTCAAAAGTTCATGTACAGCATTTTTAATACACTGCACCCTGCCCTATGGGTTGTTTAGGGCCTACCCTAGGGGTGACAGACATGTATTAAAAAGAAAGGTTTAGGCCTGGCAATAGATTTCTTTGCTTGGTCAAATGGCATTTTAAAATTGCAAACAGGCTGCAATGGCAATTCTGAGACATGTTTTAAAAGGCTACTTAAGTGGGTGGTGCAATAAGTGCTGCAGGGACACTAGAAGCATTTATTTACAGGCACTGGATACATGCAGCGCCATTTCATTCGGGACTTGCAAGTAAATTAAATGTGTCAATTGGGCGTAAAGCAAAGTTATAACAACAACAAATAAATCTGGTGGTCTACAAAAGGGAGCAAGAACTGAATTATCAAATCACACAAACAGTGCCAACACCCAAAAATACCAAAAAGCATAAAGTAAAAGATCTTTGCGAACTAATCGGATTTCCATCGACTACCAAGAGAGGTCAGTGTCATCATTTGGATATCCTTCCTTCCTACCACTACTCCTCTAGATCACAGAAGAGGGTCATGTGGATCAGATTTCGACCAGGTCACAGAAATCACGACAGGAGGAAGTGAAAGCAAAAAAAGAGAGAGACCATTTGTTCACCTAGTAGCAGGCCTCAACAATGGATATTAATTGCTTTAGGGTGATGGAATTATAAGTGCAGTGCATGTGAGTGAAGTTAAAAGGATTTGGAAGAGAAAAAACTCCTTTTAATACAAATATCTCTACCAATCCTGCATTACAAATAGTGCAGAAGCAGCTTTGAACACATTGGCCGCTTCACAATATGGTCAACAAGTTTCAGCCAAATAGGCCACTTGCCCAGGCTTTCTTCAGGACCTAAACAACAAATTATATTGCTACTGCATTACCAATTTGGTCATAGGACTTTTATGTGTGTAAAGTTGTCATAAAATACAACCTTCTACATGATCATTCCTCAGTACAAGCGGAGTGTTCTTCACACCTATAACAGATAAACACATAAAGCCTAATTGTGAAATAATAAGACAGTTGCAAAAGCTCCCCAACAATAGTTCATCTTAACAAATGACCTTACTGGTTAATACATATACCAATAAGTTATTAAAGTTACACACCTTTATCCTTTATTCAGCTGGTGCACTCACCTGTCTTGTATGAGGTCAAAACCTCACCTCACCCGGTAACAACTCAGGTATGGGAGACCCCGCCCTGTAAGGAGAGGAAAATCACTTTTAAGGGAAGAGGACTTCTTTTATCTATCCCTCATTGAGTATACTTCATTTTATACTTCACAGCTCAAAAACGGACACCTTCTTTAAAGAGGACACTTAAAATCACAATTTCAAAATGCGGAGCAATGCTCAGGAAAACCTCAAGTATAACCTTCGCTCTGCTCAAATTCTCTGTCCAGTGGGTACCTCGATACCTAGACTATCAAAAATTATCAAAAATAGTCAAAAATAGTACCTCATGTTCCTTACTCTACGTGCATGCCAGTATAAATGTGGCGACAGGCACTAAACAGCTATCACAGTTCAGAAGCCACTACGCTCAGAAACTGATCATACACGCAGGAACAGACAACGTAGGCATACGCTCTAAAACTAATGAGGTATGAGAAAGTCGCATAGTGTATTAACAGAGCAGGTAAGCCCCAAAATCTTAAAATCTTACCCGCGCAAGCACAGCAAACATGCGCTCTCCTCAAGCAACTAATAATGTACGCGAAAGCCACATAGTGCAGTAGCGACGCGGGCAAGTCTTGAGGTCCTACCTCTCCGTCGGTGCCTCGGGCTCTCCTGAGTCAGTGGGAGGTGCGTCGGCGCCTCTCATTCCTGGCTTTGTATTCTACACGAGACTACCGGTAATTGAAAATGGCGTCATTCTGGACTACAGAATGACGTCATAGTACCCGGAAGTTGTAGTTCTTTTCTAGAACTCGCGGGAGTAATGATTAGAATTGTTCTCACTGCCTCTTATATGCGAGTATCATTGCCATTTTATTTATTTATTCATTCAGTAGTGAAACCTTTTTAGTTAATGTATACAAAAACACAGAAACTGTATAGGGGTACAATACTTCTTTTCAACTACAGGGTGGCCTCACTACAGGAGGAAACTCTAGACCTCCTCAAATCTTTGAAAAACAAAAGATCTATTTAGGAGGATACAACTATATATCCATGCATCAGCAAGCCAAACCGAATGCTGTAGATGAATCGCGATAAATGATCATAGCTACTGCAGAATCAACATGACTGATGGCTATAACTGCCTCATTCTTATCTACACTGGAATATTATAAGGCAGTCCAGGGTATACCATCGTTCAGGCCTTTGGTGTCACTATGCAGTTTGAACACCCACTTTTGTTCCTTATTGAAGAGAAATCTGGCTTTATCAACAACATGAGATGGTATATATGGTTTTTCTAAAACCGTCCATATAAACTCATCCGCCTGATGGTCAAACTCAGCAAAATGCCTCGTTAGTTAAGTGTTGGTTTTTCTGCATCTAATTGTGCTTTTATGTTCTAGCATCCTGATCTTGACTTTGTGAGTCGTCATCCCCACATATTGGTATTTGCTGGGACACTGTATCAAATAAATCAAATTGTCGCTATTACAATTAGAAAAAGTTTTTTGCACCCAAGGTCTGTTAGTACCGATGTCAACTGTTTTTGAATGTCTTGTTTGTGGGCAAATTGCACAAGCTCCACAAGGAAAGTGGCCCTGAACTGCAGGTAGGTCCCAGAGTGTGCCAACTTTCCTTAGTCCTTGCTCCTTTGGTCGTGTGTGCACCAATTTATCACGGAGATTGTGCCCTCTTTTGAATGTGAACAAAGGCAGTGGAATTTTATCCTTACAACTATTCAGCAGTCGCCAATTCTTGCGAATACCATTGGTTAGCGTACTAAACGTATTCACAAAAGTCAAACGCCCCAAGGGTGGTTTCTCGGCCTGTGGTTCCAATAGCGCCTCTCTGTTATTGTTAGTAGCGCGTTTATATGCTCGTTTGATGAGTTTTATAGGGTACTTCTTCTCTGTCAATTGATGGGACAGATTCCGGGCATGTTGCTTATATTGCTCGGGAGTCGAACAATTCCTTCTCACTCGTAAAAATTGGCCAAACGGCAAATTATCCCGCAGGGCCTTCGGATGTTGACTGTCATACCTGAGGAGGGAATTCCGAGCCATTGGTTTCCGATAAAGTTCACTTTCCAATCCTGTTGGTGTGACAAAAATAGATAAGTCGAGGAAAGCTATTCTGTTCTTATGTGCCTCTAGTGTAAATCTCAAAAAGTTGTTACGTGTATTGAGCCATTGCCTCTATCTTGAATGACACCGACCTGGACTCCATTACACCTGTCCATTTTATCATGACCCTGGCCCATTTGGCCATGAAAGACAATTTCTTCAAGTTTGAAGAAACGATTTACCTCCAAGTCTCTGGAACGAGCATGGGGAGTGTTTTTGCGCCTAGTTTGGCGAATTTATACGTCCACACCTTCGAACAAGAACATGTGTTGAATGACGATAATCCCTTCCATGAGTCGATTAGACTATGGAAGCGGTATATCGACGACATTTTCGTAGTGTGGCGTGGAGATCTGGAATCGGTAGAACAGTTCCAACAATGGCTCAATACACGTAACAACTTTTTGAGATTTACACTAGAGGCACATAAGAACAGAATAGCTTTCCTCGACTTATCTATTTTGTCACACCAACAGGATTGGAAAGTGAACTTTATCGGAAACCAATGGCTCGGAATTTCTCTCCTCAGGTATGACAGTCAACATCCGAAGGCCCTGTGGGATAATATGCCGTTTGGCCAATTTTTACGAGTGAGAAGGAATTGTTCGACTCCCGAGCAATATAAGCAACATGCCCGGAATCTGTCTCATCAATTGACAGAGAAGAAGTACCCTATAAAACTCATCAAACGAGCATATAAACGCGCTACTGACAATCACAGAGAGGCGCTATTGGAACCACAGGCCGAGAAACCACCCTTCTGGCGTTTGACTTTTGTGAATACGTTTAGTATGCTAACCAGTGGTATTCAGAAGAGTATTCGCAAGAATTGGCGACTGCTGAACAGTTGTAAGGATAAAATTCCACTGCCTTTGTTCGCATTCAAAAGAGGGCACAATTTCCGTGATAAATTGGTGCACACACGACCAAAGGAGCAAGGACTAAGGAAAGTTGGCACACTCTGGGACCTACCTGCAGTTCAGGGCCACTTTCCTTGTGGAGCTTGTGCAATTTGCCCACAAACAAGACATTCAAAAACAGTTGACATCGGTACTAACAGACCTTGGGTGCAAAAAACTTTTTCTAATTGTAATAGCGACAATTTGATTTATTTGATACAGTGCCCCTGCAAATACCAATATGTGGGGATGACGACTCGCAACGTCAAGCTCAGGATGCTAGAACATAAAAGCACATTTAGATGCAGAAAAACCAACACTAAACTAACGAGGCATTTTGCTGAGTTTGACCATCAGGCGGATGAGTTCATATGGACGGTTTTAGAAAAACCATATATACCATCTCATGTTGTTGATAAAGCCAGATTTCTCTTCAATAAGGAACAAAAATTGGTGTTCAAACTGCATAGTGACACCAAAGGCCTGAACGATGGTATACCCTGGACTGCCTTATAATATTCCAGTGTAGATAAGAATGAGGCAGTTATAGCCATCAGTCATGTTGATTCTGCAGTAGCTATGATCATTTATCGCGATTCATCTACAGCATTAGGTTTGGCTTGCTGATGCATGGATATATAGTTGTATCCTCCTAAATAGATCTTTTGTTTTTCAAAGATTTGAGGAGGACTAGAGTTTCCTCCTGTAGTGAGGCCACCCTGTAGTTGAAAAGAAGTATTGTACCCCTATACAGTTTCTGTGTTTTTGTATACATTAACTAAAAAGGTTTCACTACTGAATGAATAAATAAATAAAATGGCAATGATACTCGCATATAAGAGGCAGTGAGAACAATTCTAATCATTACTCCCGCGAGTTCTAGAAAAGAACTACAACTTCCGGGTACTATGATGTCATTCTGTAGTCCAGAATGACGCCATTTTCAATTACCGGTAGTCTCGTGTAGAATACAAAGCCAGGAATGAGAGGCGCCGACGCACCTCCCACTGACTCAGGAGAGCCCAAGGCACCTACGGAGAGGTAGGACCTCAAGACTTGCCCGCGTCGCTACTGCACTATGTGGCTTTCGCGTACATTATTAGTTGCTTGAGGAGAGCGCATGTCTGCATTTGCTGTGCTTGCGCGGGTAAGATTTTAAGATTTTGGGGCTTACCTGCTCTGTTAATACACTATGCGACTTTCTCATACCTCATTAGTTTTAGAGCGTATGCCTACGTTGTCTGTTCCTGCATGTATGATCAGTTTCTGAGCGTAGTGGCTTCTGAACTGTGATAGCTGTTTAGTGCCTGTCGCCACATTTATACTGGCATGCACGTAGAGTAAGGAACATGAGGTACTATTTTTGACTATTTTTGATCATTTTTGAAAGTCTAGGTATCGAGGTACCCACTGGACAGAGAATGTGAGCAGAGCGAAGGTTATACTTGAGGTTTTCCTGAGCATTGCTCCGCATTTTGAAATTGTGATTTTAAGTGTCCTCTTTAAAGAAGGTGTCCGTTTTTGAGCTGTGAAGTATAAAATGAAGTATACTCAATGAGGGATAGATAAAAGAAGTCCTCTTCCCTTAAAAGTGATTTTCCTCTCCTTACAGGGCGGGGTCTCCCATACCTGAGTTGTTACCGGGTGAGGTGAGGTTTTGACCTCATACAAGACAGGTGAGTGCACCAGCTGAATAAAGGATATAGCGGTGTAACTTTAATAACTTATTGATATATGTAGTAACCAGTAAGGTCATTTGTTAAGATGAACTATTGTTGGGGAGCTTTTGCAACTGTCTTATTATTTCACAATTAGGCTTTATGTGTTTATCTGTTACAGGTGTGAAGAACACTCCGCTTGTACTGAGGAATGATCATGTAGAAGGTTGCATTTTATGACAACTTTACACACATAAAAGTCCTATGACCAAATTGGTAATGCAGTAGCAATATAATTTGTTGTTTAGGTCCTGAAGAAAGCCTGGGCAAGTGGCCTATTAGGCTGAAACTTGTTGACCATATTGTGAAGCGGCCAATGTGTTCAAAGCTGCTTCTGCACTATTTTTAATGCAGGATTGGTAGAGATATTTGTATTAAAAGGAGTTTTTTCTCTTCCAAATCCTTTTTAACTTCACTCACATGCACTGCACTTATAATTCCATCACCCTAAAGCAATTAATATCCATTGTTGAGGCCTGCTACTAGGTGAACAAATGGTCTCTCTCTTGTTTGCTTTCACTTCCTCCTGTCGTGATTTCTGTGACCTGGTCGAAATCCGATCCACATGACCCTCTTCTGTGATCTAGAGGAGTAGTGGTAGGAAGGAAGGAAGGATATCCAAATGATGACACTGACCTCTCTTGGTAGTTGATGGAAATCCGATTAGTTCGCAAAGGTCTTTTACTTTATGCTTTTTGGTATTTTTTGGTGTTGGCACTGTTTGTGTGATTTGATAATTCAGTTCTTGCTCCCTTTTGTAGACCACCAGATTTATTTGTTGTTGTTATAAGTTGTATTGGGGATTAAGTCTGTGGTTTGGTCGTTAAACTTTCCCTAGGACCCTTTCTCCTTTGGAGTCGTGGATGACGTAAAGCAAAGTTACCATGTTTAAAGAACAGAGCACAAGCACTTAGCACTGGTTAGCAGTCTTAAAGTGGACAGACTTCTAAGGCCAGCAAAACCAAAGTCAGCAAAAACAGGAGGAATGAAGGCAAAAAGTTGGGGAAAACCACACCAAGGATGTAAGATCCAACACTATTCATTGAAAAAGTGACCACCAAAGACTAGCCTGTTCATACTATTACAGGTTAGGTTGAAAGTACTCGTAATGGCCAGATGATAATGAAGAGTGGCAACAATTATGCTTCACAGCTAATAGAGAATTCTGTCGTACAGCAGTGATACCTTAGACTGGGGATGCTCAACATACGGCTCAGGGGGACTGGCGGCAATCCTGACCTTTACATGCTGCACTCTGGTGAACAGCAGCAATGGTCTACTGTTTACTTAACTCAGCAATAACATTTAGAAAGTTGTCAAATGGGCAAGTGTTTATTTACACCTTCACTGAAGGAAAGAAAAGGAAGCAAAGAAGGTGTTCTGCACTCCTTATCTTCAAAAACACTTTTATTTTTAAAAACATTGTGCAACAAACATGTAAAATATGATAAAGTATTTTCAAAATAAAAAAGTGCATGTCTCTAACAAGTGGAGGTGTTTCACATTGGTACATCAGATTATATCACTGGATTGAGTGGCATTTATTAGAAATGATAGTTTTCAAACATAAAATTAGAAACATTAGTACCTGCCTCCCTCTCTGACCCCAATGACATTAGTGAACCAATAGGTAGGTCATTTGTCATGTGCACCCTCTGGGTGGCGTACTTTGGTATTATACATGGAACAACATTATAGCTTATTAAATCAAACACAAAAGGATTTGTACAGTGCACATTACGTACTCATGCATTTAAAGGTGCTCTCATATGTGCTAATGAAAAAAGTAGGTGAAGTGAAATAAAGCAATTGCCCGAGATCACACAATTTGTCAATTGTAGAAGCCGGGATTGATCCCAGGTTTTCTGGTTTCACAATGTTTATTCAGCTCCTACATGGGTATGTGTATCCCTTTCTTGTTTTACATCAAACGTTAATACTTTGGGGCTTACTTACAAGCCACTTGGGCCGCTGGTACTTCCCTTTTTTCCATATTAGATGTGATACACTGGTGGTGCAAGAGGCTTGTAAATAAGCCCCCTTGTCTTTAATTCTTGGCACGTGAGCTTAGAGAATGGGTGGCAGAAGCCACTTGAAGGCTTGGCTCCTTTTTGGCTCGAGGATTCAAGAGAACCTTGCGCTGAGCTAGAGCCAGGCATCTGCCTCGAGCCTTCAGTGGCTCTCCCACCTCTATCACATAATGGCAATTAAGGGGACAAATGCATATGAAGGATGCCATTTGACTATCACCAAACAATCTTGTAAAGTAGCACCACAGTGCAGGACTCCTTATTTCAAGGTTCATACATTTCTCACAATATCATATTTTAGTGACTAGATTATAAAACTCTGAGTTCTCGCCTCAATGGGTGAAATCAATGGACTGTTTTTATACAGTCCTGTTTTCTTATCTATACTAACAGTACTTATTTTGATTTAAGTCATTGCTATCTGTTAAAAAAAAGGAGCAGAGCAATATGTTCTGAAATGATTACCCAAGAGCGCACAATTTGTCACAAGGGAAGGCCAAGTTTAATAAGAGCATGCCTTCTGGTTCAATAGATTCCATCTTGCTCATTACACAAAAGCTAGGGTGTGAGTGGTTCCAATAGTGAGACTCAGGAACTTCTCTCACCAAAGAAATGCAACTATGCTGTGGAACCTTTCCAGAGTTCACAACCATCATATTTTGTCAAAGTGGTATAGCCAGGATTAAACGTCAAGTCTCACAGTGACATGGCTAAAACAATCCCACTATTCCATGTATAGTGGTAGAGGTTGGGACTTTTTGTCTGCTCATCTCAGTGAATTACACACCTTGTGGAGGAGTCTTTGCTAAAGATTTGTTTTTATAGCACTTGCTACCTTAACAGAACCTATTTCTAAGCACTCCTAGATTTTACAGATAGGAAAATAAAAGCATAAGGAGATTGTGAATCCTAAGACTATATTGCATTACAATTCAATAATTAAGCCATTTCCTTTGTACAATTGATTTACCAAAGGTAAATGATAGCAAGTAGAGAAGGCTTACTCCAGGGTGCGGTAGATGGATAGTGAATCAGATACAATTTAGCACAGTATTGTCAAATAAAAGACTCTTTTAGATACTATGGGCTTAATTTAAAGGGCAGTATGGAATGAACCCTCCAAATAACACCTTGGCTCCCTATCCAAACTATGTATATGCTTTGCTTCCCCTTTCCCCACCTTCCACACGCTACTAGCCCCCACGCCGCTGGCATCAATGCGGACCTCTGGCACACGCCGAAGCATATGTTTTAGCCCCTGGGGAAATGTTTGCGAGTACCCATGTCTTAGACAGTCAGGTTCACATGAGTATCTGTGATAATTGCTTATTATTTTAAAGAGGTAATGAAGGGTGTATAAAGAGAGCCTTCAAGAGTAATAGTTGTGATTAAGAAGGCCGGTTGCATTCTAGTCATTTTAATGTCATTAAATACTTTTCAAATTAGGTTCCTTGTTCCTAACACTATCTCTTCCTAATAAAAATATAATTTTAATGACATTTTTGAATTAAATGAAATTAAAATTATTAAGGGACTTTAACCCCTACTTACTGCTAGCACAAACCCTTATTGTAACCCTAAGCAATATTAAGAGTGTAATTATTTGAATTAAAGTAATTCCATAATATTTTAGACAATATTGCACCCCTACCCTCAAACTAATTCTAACCCTGTGATCAACATTAAACAATATTTATTTTTGTAATTCTATCAAGTGTATTTATTTGCTTTGAACTCATTTAATTTGGTAATTTGATTTTTAAGAACAAGAACTTCCTCCTAAAACAAAAGTTCTGCCATATCCATAGCTTAACTGTTGGAAATGGTCCGTTCAGCTGGGTCACCCCCAAACATGTTGCCTTCCTCCTCCCCTTTTTCTGATCTAATTTTTGTTGGCTTTAGGACTCTGGATACTTTACCACTGCTAACCAGTGCTAAAGTGCATATTGCTCTGTACTCTAAACATGGTAACATTGGCTTACCCACAATTAGCTTATTTAATTTACTTCTAAGTCCCTAAAAAGTGCACTGTATGTGCCCAGGGTCTGTAAATTAAATGCTACTAGTGGGCCTGCAGCACTGGTTATGCCATCCACTTCAGTGGCCCTTTAAACATGGCTCATGCCTGCCACTGCAGAGCATGTGTGTGTGTTTTAAACTGCCACTTCTACCTGGCAAGTTAACCTAATTACCAGGCCAAAACGTTCCTTTTTATTACATATAAATCACCCATAAGGTAGGCTCTAGACAGCCCTGTGGGCAGGGTGCAGTGTATTTAAAAAGTTGGACATGTACTTTTGTGTTTTACATACCCTAATAGTGAAAAACTGCTAAATGTGTTTTTCACTGCTGCTAGGCATATCTCTCCCTTAGGATAACATTGGGATTGCCTTAAAACATCTTTTGAATTTCATTTTCAAGTGGGAAAAGATAAAAATTTGGAGTTTGGTGTCTCTCGACTCACAATTTAAAATCACACCTTATGGTGAATGTTAGAAATGGTGTCTCTACTTGATAGAGATATTCACCCGGTCCTAGTAGGGGGCCACCACTCTACTCAGGGTAAGTGTAGAACACACTAACGGTTTACCTGCGCTCACCCTCTGGTTGCTTGACTCAGAACATTCAGGCTTAATTAAAGAGGTAATGTGTAAGGTATTTGTACACACACAGTAACACAGTGAAAATACCACAAATGTACCTCACACCAGTTCAGAAAAATAACCAGTATTCATCTGAGTACAAGACCAAAATGACAAAAATCCAACATACACAAGTCAAGATATGAATTTTGCAAGATTAAATCAAAATGCAGTGCTTAGAAGTCAATGGTTTCAACTAGGGCAATCTGGTCGCACTTGACCATGGAAAATCCAAAAGTGCTGTCCGACCACAACGGAGTGCTGGCTAGATACAGGAGTCATGCAAACCAGCCAACAGTACCTTGGATGCGTTGACGCCCAGGGACGATGCGTTGAAATCTGGAGGTGATGCATCTCTGTTGCAGGCGATTCGTCGATTCTGAAGTCGGGCAAAGTCTTTGATCAGTCGATGTCAAGAGCACAGTGCGTCAGTTCTGAGGCATCGATGTCAAACCGCCGGGCTGACGATGATGCGTCCATGAGAAGTCATGCTGGGTCGGGGATGCGTCAGAGTCAGGACAGTGCATTACAGATGTTGGTGAAGCGGTGTCTGAGACTCATGGAGCAGCCGTTCTTCGGAGGCACTGTGGAAAAGTCGAGGCTACGTTATAAGTCAGGGTTGTTGCATTGCGCACTCTATGAGTGGTGACCACAGCTTCGGTGCAGGGAACGTCAATGCACTGGCAAAGTCAGGCTGCATTGTAAGTTGAGGTCGATGTGTTGTGCATTTAATGAGCAGGGACCACAGCTTCAGTGCAGGCAGCGGCGATGTCAGTTTCACAGGTATGCACCGGTTCTGAAATGATGCTTCGGAGTCGATGCGCTGGTTTCTTAGGTTGCAGCACAAACACTCACTTCCAAGGGCCCAGGACTGGATTTGGCACCACTTGTCAGAAAAGAACTCATAGCAGAGAAGCTCAGGTGCTGGTAGCAAGATGCAGGTGAAGTCTTTGATATCCCTGAGACTTCCAACAGGAGGCAAGCCCAACAAGCCCTTGGAGAACGTTTAGAAAAGCATGATGTAGGATGCAAAGTCCAGTCCTCTCACTTACCGGCAAGAAGCAGCAGGCAACAGGCCAGCACAACAAAGGAAGCAGCAAAATGGTCATCCCTCCTGGCAGCACAGCAGCTCTTCTTCCTGGCAGAATGTCCTCAGTCCAGAAGTGTTCTGAGGATATGGTGTCAGAGGTCCAGAACGTATACCCATTTTAGCCTTGAAGTAGGGAGACTTCAAATAAAGGTATTTGTAGTGCACTAGACCCTGCCCTTCCTGGCCCTGGCTCCAGCCAGGGGGATATGCAGCTCTTTGTGTGGGGACAGGCACAGCCCTAATCAGGTGCAAGTGTCAGCTCCTCCCACAAAACATTGTTCACAAAACCTTTTCTGTGAGTAGTTTTTAGGAGTGATGCATTCTTTTTTTCGATTGCTCTTTATTGTTTTAAATTAACTGTTGTACATGGCAAGTTCAGGATAAATCCTAACAGGTCATTCACATTATATACTTAGTTGCCATCAGAACAAAATTATTCAGCAAGCAAGCAAAGAAAACCATGTAACTGTGAACCATATTCTATTGACCTTTTAAATTACCATAAACATAAGTCTGCTTGATAGCAGCACAATCCCATATCATGTGGAAGTCTAAGTTAGGTTCATTACATCTAGGACAGAGATGTGAGGAGTAAGGCATACATACTAAAGAAAACTGTGAGTAAGCATGTTTTACTTTGGGAAGCAAAAAGTAAATGCAAAGATTTTTGATGCATTCATGGATCTATTCAATGTGATTATGAATCCACGAAAGTTAATGGACGCTGGGGGTAGCATGGGGTAATATAATTGCATCAAAAATCTTTTTTAGAATCATGGACATTGAATGACAATACAAGATTGGAAAGAAACACTAAAGTTCACAATTTAATATTTCACCCATTCATTAAAATATTTGGATAAAGACACTTTCATGACTGTGGACTCATTTTAGCATTGTTCAGCAATAAATGACAGTGCACCTGGGGACTACTCTCATTCTTGGGAATAGCAGATTTTGTATTACATAATCGCGTCTCTGGACAGAGGATACACCTTGGATGCACATCATAAAATTATTACTTTTGGAATTTAAATGTGCCCAGCATGATCGTCCTTTGCCATACCCTCGTCCATGCTCTCTGTCTTCCCCACTGCGAGCTTACTTTTCTTCAACCCAGTTTTCTTCTATACATAGAAGTGATCTTTCTTGATAAACACGTCTTTGAGTTTGTGTGTTTTTGTGATGGTATTACTTGTGGTGAGCAAGCCGCACATGTAGTCATCTAAAATGGTGGTTACATTAAAGGCTTCCACTTTTTTTCTGTTGAACATGCATCATGATACTTGTTCAAATGCTTTGTTTTGTTTTATATTTATAACTTTTATGAACTTTCTCTGCCTTGACACTAAAACTTAGGTTTACAATTTTCTTACTCTCTTATTTCTGTAAGTCTGCTTTTTTGTTTTCTTTGTTTTTACTGCAAACCCTTTGGTTTGATATTCTACAACCTTCACAGTAAGGCATGCAATTGCACAGGTCCAGGGATCTTACAATAATTCATTTCAACCACGCAATGGATAAACAAATTAAGGGTATGAACAAACACATTTCAGCCCATGCAGGGGTGACCTAGAACACCATAAAACATGAGTAGTCTATAACAAATCCATTAGAGAGCTTCTGCTTCTTCTTAATATGTGCCTGATTTTGAGGGTTTTCTAAGGTCTGTAAATATTCCTGAAGAATTAAGACACAAGAAAGTCATTTTCTAAGAAGCATTAGGCCTGACTGCAGCTTTAGAATATATTTTGTAAATGGCAGTACTACTTCACCTGCTTTAGTCCTTTGGAATTGAGCCAGAAGCAGAGAGCCAATATAAGAAGAACCTGACATGAAGATTCAAGATTCTGACTGATTCTGACTAAGAAGTCTGTGTTCCAAAGGAGGCAGGCAATATATAATTTTGCTCTCTCTATACATATATAGATCACGTTTCCGATTTAGGGCTAATTTATTAAAATATGCACAAGAGTCATGACTCAAGAGAAAGGTTTTTATTAGAGATTTGTGGCATAGTTCACTGCAAATTCAAATGTAGTGCATATGTCTTAAATGTTTAGCATCTGTGTGATAAATCTATTCCGAATTTTACAGCACACTAATTCTGCATTTAGTGTTAACTATTATTATAACAGTTAGCGTTACAGCATTCATGTCTATAGATTGACATGCATTTCAAGGAGAGATCTTAAATATTACTTACAAATGTAGTGCAGTTTCAACTGGTGTTTTGTTGGGGGTGCCTCAATTTCTCTGAGACCTTTTATTGTGTCTCACAGAGCTTAATCTAAGGATTGGCCATTAAAAAAATGGAAAAATAGGATTGTTTGAGCAACTAATTAATTGTGTCAAGAAAACAAAGGATTGTTTCCCAACACGGGGTTGCAAGTAGCATCAAATTGACAGCAAGACTGAAATCATTTGGAGCCTCTTCTATAAAATTCCACCTTTACAATTTATATTATGTACAGCCCACCAAATTTTCTTAATGGATCAGTTGCACAGGGCAGAGAAGTCATGAGAGAAGTACGTACAACATGCGTTCACTTCCTTCATCCCCTTTCCAAACTGTACTTTAAAAATAACATATACATGGCTTCCTGCCACAAATCCCCATCACCCTTGTTTGTATCATCTCCACCAGCAAATTCACAAAAAGTACCTGGCGCCCTACCAACCTCCCAGACCAACGTTGACAACATCCATGCCCACTCATCCTAATATGTAAAAAAACAAGATAAATAGTATCTACTATCTTGCCATCCCCCCTGCCATCTTGATGACTATCAGACCTTTTTAACTTAGCCACTGGAGAGTAGGCCTACCTACTGGCCCACTTGTGTAAAGTTCTGGTTCTATGCACTTACCCAATTCCCATGGCTAATATCCTGACTTCATGTTACGCATGTTGATATGTGTTGCCCTTGTGGTCCATGCATGGTCTGTGTCAGTGAGCCAGAGTAATGAAGGCCAGTGGGATACATTTTGAATACCCAGGCCTGGCTTTGTATAATATGTAGATGAGGATCATTATGTTCCCTGACAGCTGACGTTTACTGCTCACATTCCTGAAGCTGGAGGAAGGAGACCTAGACAGTGAAATGAGGGGAGTGAGAACATGGCTCCTTTACATAATCAGGTCCAGATTTACAAACACTTTGGGGCATATTCTCAAGGACTTATCGCCGAGTTATCGGCACTTTAGCGCAGCAAAAGTGGCGAAAGAATTATCGCCCCATTCTCAAGCTGGTGCAAACTGCCCATATCGCCAGTTTTCCAGCGATAGCTGCCGCAAAAAACATCGCCACGGATGAGAGAGACAACTAACGCGAATGATATGCAGAGTAGGCGTTCCCGTGCAAAAACACACGAAAACACCACTTCGCGATATTCTCAACGACCAGCCAGATCTGCGATGCGACCCAAAAACAGGCGATAAGGCGCGTTAGCAGCAGGGATTTAACACCTGCCTTTTACTGGTGTTAAGCAGGATGACTATCTGCAGTATGAAAGGGAGCCCAGCCCAGAGCCACACCTGAAGACCAACACATGTCATGGAGACACTGATCGTGCAGCTCGGAGACCCGAGAGGGCCACAACATCCACCGCCACCACCCCCAGCCCCCCCCGGACCCCCTCCCACTACCACCGAGGCAGCGCAGAACAGGACAGCGGACGTTCCCAAAACGCACCAGCCTCAGAGACTCAACGCCAGAGAAGTCATTGCCACCACAGGCACAAAAGGACAACCATCCTCCGCATCCTGACCCACATTGCCCACAGGCTGACTGTACCAACACAGCGGACAACCAACATCCCTCCGCAGACAAAGCTGCTGGCTGTGCTGCACCTGTTGGCCCCTGGTACCTCCCAAACAACAACTGCCAGAGTCAGAGGAGTCTCACGGCCAGCCCATCAAACTTCCTCACCTATGTCGTGGATGCATGTCCACAATAGCAACGGCAGGCCCCTGTATCCGCACCATATGACAGTTCCAATTCGTAGTGTTCCTGTGCAACCAACCCCAACGCCAGTCGTTGCCAGACGCCACTGTGCCCCAGATCCAATACTGTAGTAACTGAAATGGGGGTGCACACGGTCATGAAGTCCAGTAGTCAACAGTAGTGTAAAAACAGTCCCTTATTACAAATACACCAATAAACAATACGAAAAGCACAGCCAACGCCCAACGGGGAACTTCATCAGGGCAACGTGTGGATTCATGTAACTGCATATGCTGCAGGAACTCCCCAATACCATTCCATACTCCAGAAGTCAGTATCCAGAAACCTGTTGGACAAATGGTGACAATAGTCAAGCGTCCGTATAGTCACAAACCTAATCTGGTACAGTGTATAGCACTTGGACAAACCGGAATGCTCACAGGAAAGACAAATCCTGCACATAAAGACCGTAACAGAAGTACGTGTGGTCGTAACCTTCGTAGGAAAGAAAAGGAAGGTTACGGTCACACTAACTTCTGTTACGGTCTCATGATGCAGAATTACTCATACCTGTAAGCATCACGGTTTGTATCAGCTTGATACCCCTGCACCTTCACTCCCCCCACCCAGCCACGAGGGCGCCGCTGTGACCGGTGGTGCCTACGTGATCCTGTGCGCCTGCTGCACTCCAGCCCTGGTCCCCAGACCAGTCTGCCAACCAGCGATGAGTGCCCGCCCCTGCGCAACCAGGCCTCAATGCTCACCTGCCGCCACCGGCGTGTCTCCAAGAGGGCCCACCACGTGCCGGTGCAACCTCCTCAGCCGATCGCTGGATTCTGCGCCACAGGCCCCCAGCGCACCCTGCAGCACCGCGCCGCGGAGTCATGTCTGTGCAGCCTGCTGCCCTCGGCGTACACTGCGGTCCAGCTGGGATCACAATTCAAATCGAATCTTGATTGGCAGGACGGCGTATCGTGGCCTACGCATCATCGCAGGCTGCACACCCGCTCAGCTCTGGTGCCACTAACTCAGTGCACCGCAAGTCATCGCCACGTGGAGGTAGGCCCCTGCCGGCCAAAGTGCCTCGGATGCCACCAACTCTGTGCACCTCAAGTCACCGTCCCGTGGCGGTAGGCCCGTGCCGGCCAAAGTGCCTCAAATGCCACCAACTCTGTGCACCTCAAGTCACCGTCCTGTGGCGGTAGGCTCGTGCCGGCCAAAGTGCCTCGGATGCCACCAACTCTGTGCACCTCAAGTCATGGGCCTCTTATGATTGAGTCTCGTGGTGCGGACGCCATCATGTCACCTCCGGCAGTGGGGAATGTGATGTGGTAGGGCCCTAGGCCCTCATGCATAAATAATGACCACATGGACACACTAAGCTAGATAGTGGAAATGGCCTCGGGCACGTGCGCCCGGCCCCTTTTATTGGCAGGGTCACATGTCCTGTGACGCCTGTGCTGGATGGGTGTGGTGTGGGTGTGAACCAGTCCTCAGGGAGTGGCTGTGGCATGCTGACAACTAGACCTGTGATCAGCAGATCACTACAGGGAAGACCTGAGACATGTAGCGTTGTCGTCCCCCCCTGTAAGCGTAAGCGGAGTGGGCTGGCCTGGCGTATGCCAGTCCAGCGTAGTGGTGTGAACGATGACCCCGGCGCTCTGGGCGTGGTTCCGTTCTGGGCTGGACAAGAAGGTAACTAATGCGTGTGTCTCTGATGTGGTGTCGGCGCCACCCGGTCTGCAATCGGTAATGTTGCCCCCTGTGACTCAAGTCCCACAACATGTGCAACATGGACATAAGGGGGAATCACTGACCCTACATTCATCCATACTTCCATACTTGAATGATCATAGACATGACACATCTGTGTGAATTTGATTGTTTAATGCACATTCAGTGGAGTGTTGTAGCTGGAGCAGTACAGGGCCATGCAAACCCCACTTTACATTGTTGGCCCGTGGAGGGCCAGCCAGAGTCCTTCAGGGAATGACAAGTACATCGGAAGAGGAAGAGTTCAGTCCGCAGTCTGATAGCTGTGTCATTGGTGGCCAAACAGAATATGGCAGTCCATGTCGAGGTCCAAGGTGAGTGTCGCAGAGTGCATCGGGGGACAGTGGAAGGTGATGATGCAGGGTGCAGAACCAAGCAGAAACAGGCCATGTGGCGGAGAAGTATGCTACCGCTTCCTTACTACCATTAAGGCAGATTCATCCGCATCTTCGTCCTCTGATGTCTCATGTGCCTCACATGTGGGTGGTGGTGTTTTCTCTGCAGCACTGTGTGGCACTGACACATCAGGGGCCGGAGGTGGATTGGCTGCCGCACTGTGTGGCACTGACACATCAGGGGCCGGAGGTGGATTGGCTGCCGCACTGTGTGGCACTGACACATCAGGGGCCAGAGGTAGATTGGCTGCCGCACTGTGAGGCACTGACACATCAGGGGGCGGAGATGTGGATGTCGAAGCAGCAGCAGCATTCATCTGCACCAGGCCTTGTGGCAGCAATGCCATGACGAGGATCTGCAGGGCATGGTAGATCCCAGCTACATCACGCTGGTGTGCAGCCGTGGCAGCCATTCTTTCCGCCTGCACCCGCTCCATGTTCTCCATGGTCCACTGCATGTGTACCAACTCCCGGATGACACCGCTGGAGCCACTCTGACTGGACAGTTGTCCTTGTCTCTGAGTCAGGACTCCAGCGATGTCATCCATGGTTCATTGGAGAGCATGGAGCGGACTGTGGGTGTCAGTTAAGGACTGTAAGTGGTCCCTGATGTGACTTAGACACCCACGTATGGCATCGAGTTTGGCTACCATGAGGTCGAACCCCACCCTCACCTGATCAGCCATCTTCTCCTGGCACCCTAACACACGGCGTTGGAAGGCCATGTGTTGTTCGTGGTGGTCCTGGGAGACAGCCGTGGTGGTGGGTGCTTCCTGCTGTGTGGTCTGTGCAGGGGGTGGGGTTTCCTCGATGCAGCTGGGCTGCCCTGCTCCTGGAGGTGGGGTGCCGAAGCTGTCCATGAGCCGTTGGAGGGCATCGGTGTCGATGGAGGGGAGGTCCTCTTCATCATCAGTGAAGAGGTGTACCGTCTGCTCTGCAGGAGGTGTTGATTCACCCTCTGCAATGTAAAGGGGAGATGCAGTTTAACATTGTTTTCACATGTATGTTGATGCATTGTACAGGTTTACATACAAACTGCATGACAATGTACATTGTGACTGTTTGGGAGGAGCTGCCTACTTTATGCAGGACAGTGGACATTTCGACAACATCACGGATGTGTGTTTGTACTTGTGCATGGGTTTGTTGTGAGATTAGTGATGTGTGGGGAGGGCCCCCTCTGGGCACATAGTCGACGGGGGCCTACTTGCTGTTTCTAGGTGTGCTGCAGTGTGCCAAGGGGATCAGGGACATGATCCAGAGTCATTGTGGGTGTGCACTGTGCTATACTTAATTGTGCATGTGTGACATTGTGCCCATCTCGCCCCGTCCTCCCAGTCCTTGGTCGTTACTCACCCTGCTGCTGTTGTGTCAGGTCATGTTGAGCAGTGTCCGGTCCCCCAAATCCTGCCACCATCTCCACACTGATGACTGTGGACACCATTTCCTCCATCTCGTCCAGCTCCTCCTGTGGCGCTGGACTCCCACCTCCAGTCTGCATTGCTGCCTTCTGGTTGTTGCCAAGTTTCTGCTTGGTTTTGCGCTTCACATCATTCCAGCGCCTCTTGTCCTCTTCCATTGTCCTCCTCAGCACTCCGATTGCATTCACCTTGGCCACGATGGACTGCCATATTCCATTTTTTGTCGCCAATGACAAATTGGAGGTGACAAATAGTTGTTGATGGTATTTCATCTCCTCCGTTATCAGGATCCTGTTTTCCTGCGGACTGAACCGCGTATTCCTCTTCTTCCTGTCCTTGCCCTTCCCTGACCCCGAGGTCCCGGCCTGGTCCTCCGGGGGCTTGTGGGGTTCTGCTCGTCCTCTGTTCCTGCTCCGGCTACCTCCATTGTGCTTCGCAGTTGTTTTGTTTTTGTTTGTGTTTTTATTTTCTGCTTTTGTAGTGATTTTTCCCCCCTGATGTGTGTGAATTGCAGGCCTGGCGCTGCTTATCGCTGATATTTGTATCGCGGTTGGGCCCATCGCGACTTTTTTCGCGTTCGGGTTTGGATTTTTATCGCCGTCCTGGTAATGTTATCGCAGACATTTGAGGCGTTCTTGGGAGACTATCGCATGTTACCGCCGTATTGAGAATACGACGTTAACACAGAGTTATTTTCCTGCGATAGACGGCGATATGAAAACGTGCGTTAGCCTTTTTTGGCGATGATTATCGCACGTTCTTGAGAATATCCCCCTCTGTGTTGGGTTTGCATTACTGTTGTAATGCAAACCTGATGCAAAGTGTGGTGGTGGAATTTGCAATTCAACACAAATTACAATGTGTGTTAGATTGTAACCCAAATGACTCAAACCTAAGCAATCTGCTGCCTTGCGTTACTTTGCGTCAAAGGGGCATTCTATGGGTGGTGCATTGGGGTTCCCATGCAAACAGTGTGTGGGTTTTGATGCAAATCCCTGTCTACAAAGAATTGTAGACAAGATGTTCACCAAAAGCCTGAGCCTCTTCAAGGCAGACATAGCAAGAATAAATGTTTTAATTTCTCCTCATTTTACCCTCTTTGCATGTGTGCTGTATTCTGTCTTAGTTCTCTTACATATCAACTATGACCTTACCATTTTCGTTGACTCTGCTTCCAAGAGCACTTTAGATTCTATGTCAGATTTAGACTTCCACAGTCACCCCAGCATTCCAACTTCCACTTAACCAGATTCTTAACTCTAGATTTAATTGTTAATCCTCTACCACAAGACTCAGATACACACTCTACTTTGCAAGTGGAGAAGGTGCCACATTTTTGAACACCTGGAAACACACCAGTAGGCCCTCATTGCCATCATTTCTGTCCACGACTCATTTGTATCTGCTTGCTGCAATGATCTTAATACTGCTCCCGAGGCTTGCTCTCTGAGACTTTCCTGAATACTCAACTGTTGTTTCAGTACAGCTTGTACCACAATCACCCATTCTAACTTCTCTGCATGTGATGTTTCCTACTAATGTACCTCTTCATTTACCTCTTTATTGCTCATGCCAGGAATATCCCCACTCTCCATTCTTGCAATCCTCTATTTTCACACTCCACTCTACACAGCTTGACTCTTCTTTCAACATCATAGCTGAGCCCTTCCCAGTACTCTGGTCTGCTTCTGTGCAGATGAGCCATCAATATAAAAATTGAATGGTCTTTAGTGTAGAACAGTGGCTCTCTTTTGGCTTAAAGAAGGCACAAGGATGTCATTACAAATGTGCATTGGCTCTTGCATTTGTTTCCTAGTACACCCTGCAAAGAAGGAAATGCGATTTAGTGCAGCTCATATGTCAGTTCTGCAAATGAATTTCTTTCAGAACAAGGACAAGAAAAGGAATACACTTGCTATCCAACACTTGGAAAGAAAATCTTAATGCTGTCTCAAAGGCTGTATAGTGAGGCACTTATCCACATTTGCCAAGAAAGGTGAATCGGGCCTTTATCCCAGAGCCCAAATAATTAAGGAATCAATACTGAGAGTAGAAAAAAGAAAAGGAACAAAATCACTACCCCCCATTCTAACTACAGAAGAGTAGCCATCATATCTCTCAAGGACTTAGTCCCATTTCTGTTGAAGACGCCAGTGATTTCTAGTTAAGTTGTTGAAATGCATCACTTACACCAGAACGGAGATGTACAAGACCAAAAAATACAAAGCATTCCAGAAAACACTAGAGTAAATTAAACAAAACTTTTCATAACACCTATCCAATCACCTTAAAAACTGAGGGCCTTATTTACAAAAAAATAGCACAGGGCAGCACTGCAAGTCTTTTTGCTGCGCTGCCTTATGCCAATTTGAAAGGGCAGGAATGCACCGCCAGCACACAATTCAATGCAAGGGTGTCTGCGTTGCTGTCAGGATTGTTTTTTGCAGGGGGCGGCACCTTCCTGCACAAAAACAATACCGAGAGACGTTTTCCTCCATGGGTGTTGCTTGAGAACATCCATGGCAACACCCCTGGGATGCCTCCTGGAAGCAAAGTAAGGCAATGCATCGCTTTGCACTGCCTTGCCTTAGCCATATCTATGAGGCCATTCAAAGGCATGCAGGGTGGCTTTGCCTCGCCGCATAGATGTGATTGAGAGGCCTGCACCACTGGAGCATCAAGAAAAGTGACACTCCAGCAGTGCAGGCCTCTTGTAAATAAGCCCTTGAGTTCAACCAAAAGACCAGGAGAGAGGGGTGTGGCCAGCCATCATGGCCGCGAGGACGTAACTCCGCTCGGCTCCGCGGTGAGCCCCGTGAGTTGGCTGATTCCACTGCTCAATTCGCGGTGCAAGCTCTCCGAAATGCTGGGATTGGGCACGCGACACTGAGAGGACACCGAGTCAAAATGGCGGCCGTTCCCAGCGGATCCTAGTGCCGCAGTGGGAGACTCCTGGATGGACGAACCTGGCAGCGGTGTGCTTCCCTGAGCGGAGACGGGTGGCAGGAGGGAACGTTTCTGCCTCTTCGTGACAGAGGGATCCCGGCCAGTACACAAGAGGAGATGCAGCGAGGCGCCAACAGAGAAGCGCATGGCCAGTAAGGGCGGCCCTCCCCGCAGCACTCACACCACGAGAGGGTGATTCCTGGCGGGAATATCCTGATGTTGTGGGCACGGTGGACTGGCGGTGTACCTGCGACGACACCCCCAGGCGGCTGCGAGTGCCCATTTCAGTAAAAAACACCAAGTGTATTGCCGGGGCCTGTGCCTGACTTTAAGATGGCACCCTTTGCTATTGAATAGGGATTCCTCCGTGAAGCCCGCGAAAAGGACCAGGGAGACAAATTGACTGTCCCAGGCATCGAGGTTGAGGAGAATGAGGCCCTAGAAATCTCACCTCCTGACCAGTCTGAAAGGTCTCCAAGAACCTCTTCTCCCCTTCGCCTTGTGCTGTGACAGAGTGTGACTCTCCCGGTGCCCACACCCCAGCACCTGACCAACAGCTCACGCGACGGAAGGTGCGGCTCTGACCGTACAGCCTGCACCTATGCCACCGAAAAAAGCGCAACCCAACAAGGTCTCCAGCTACTTTGAGTCATCCAGACCGGGTGGGGGAGAAGAGGAAGAAGGGAATCCAGACGTGGGGAGGATGGCGCTCACCTGAGAGGATCTTCTAGCAACCTTGAGAGAGTTCAAAAGAGAACTGCGGGAAGACATCAAGGCAGACATGGGGGCCTCATTTGAGACTTTCAAAGCAGAGATGGGGACAAAAATAGTCGTGCTCCAGGCAGATGTAGACTCGATTGGGACGCGCACCCTTGATTTGGAAGCTAAATGTCAGGAGCTGGAGGGCCGACTCCAACCTCTGGAAGAGGGTGCGGACTCTCTCACTGCCCAGCTGAACTCAGCTCTTCTTAAATGTGAGGATTTGGAAAATCGCTCTCGAAGAGACAATATTAGAGTGCGGGCCTGGAAGAAGGAAGAGAAGGATCGGATTTGGACGCCTACATGGTAGGCCTCTTCTCTAGTGTGCTGGGAGAGGATGCGGCTGAGGTGCGACTGGAACGGGTGGGCCCGGTGCAACAGGAGGTGGAGGGGGCGGCGGTCCTCCTTGGCCTCGGGAGGTCGACTCCACAGCGGGAAGCAACAGCAGGGGACACGAGAATGGAACGGCCCTCAGGGCGGGAGGCCCCCAGTCCCTGGCAGACACCCAAGAGGGGTAGCAAGACGGTACCACGCTAATGACGGAGACGCCTCCCAGGCTAGATATGGATCAAAGTAGTAGCGCATCTTCATCTACTCCATAGAGGGACATGATAATGAGAGGGGGCTACACTTATAGAGGAACTGAGATCTGGGTGCTCCCAAGTTCTGGGAAGCCGATACTGTGTAGACCCTCTCGTCCTTTCGCTTCTATAGGACCAATTTGCCTGTGATCGTTCACTGCCTATTTGACAAGGGCTCCAGTTGGGATCATGCCAGAAAATGTATCCAAAATGAACACTCGCGGGGCTCTGGGAGGGGGAACAGTTGTGCCCCAGAAGCCGCCTGCAGATGAAGTCCTTTTGGGACTTTGCGGACTTCCGAACTTTTCCTGTTAATTTATTGATTCAATTGGTTGTTAATGTTCTTTCAGTGGTGGCCACTTTGAGGATCGGATGGGGGTGGGGGTGCCGGGGGGAGGGGGAGGAAGAGGGGGGTCTCGGGCGACGAGGGAGGACGACTTGGAAAGGGGACCCTCAATGGGATATCAAGCCGTGCCACTATAAATGGTAGTGAAACTTATGTCATGGAATGTTAGGGGTCTCAACTCCCCTAACAAACGGCAACGCCTGTGGACATTTTTGGGGGATCAGCAAGCACAAGTGGTGGCCTTGCAGGAGACTCATCTCAAGAAAGGGGAAGATCATAGGCTTAAGCACAGGCAAATATCCCATGTTTTATCGGTCCGCTAATGTGAAGAAACAGAATGGGGTGGCGCTGTTGTTTCACTCTTCAATACAGTTTCAGCCCGAGGACACCAAATCAGATAGGGAGGGGAGATTCCTGATGGTTCAGGGGGAGCTGATGGGTCGCCCTTGCACTATTGCCACAGTCTATGCTCCTAATACTGGGCAGGCAGACTTTCTTCTCTCTTTTTTTGCAACTCTGGAGGGATTTTCTTCAGGTGATATTATTTTAATGGGGGACTTTAACCTTATTTGGGACCCAAAGTTGGATACCACTCACCCACAGAGAGCTATGGGAGGAGTCTTTAGCAAAGCGCTGAAATCATTCCTGTAACAAATGGGGCTGCTTGATGTCTGGAGGTCCCTTAACCCCTCTACACAGGATTATTCCTTCTTCTCTCACTTCCATAGATCATACTCCAGGATAGATCATGCCTTTATTGGTCAATCACTCCTACAGGCATGCACGGGCTCCCTCTTCCTCCCCATTAGTCTCTCGGACCATGCTTCCTTGACTTGTTTACTAAATTGGCCGGTGCCACGGTCTAAGCTGACCAGATGGTACTTTCCCAACGTACTGTGTTGAGATAGGCTACATAGAGATGATCTACGAAAATAGATTAAGGATTTCTTCATTACCAATGTCCCTGCCGATACCTCCTTCGCAAATAATTGGGATGCCTTCAAGGCCTTTATACGAGGGCAATGTATTGCACTCACTACCTCCTTGAAAAAACTCCAGACTAAAGAACGGTTATCGCTAGAAAAGGAGCTACACGAGGCAGAAAAATCACAAAAATAATCTCCATCTATCCCGTCTCTGATGAAAGTCACGGCCCTCAGGGGGAAGCTCTCAGCCATCTACAACAACAGGGCAGAGAAAACAATTCTGAGGCGCCAGGCATGTGAATATGAAGGGAAAGATAAGATAGGCCCTCTGCTAGCACGACAACTTAGGGCAAAACAGGAAAGGGAATATGTCAAACAGGTCATCGATGGGAAGGGGTGTATACATAGAAGCGAAACGGGGAAGTCAGGAGCTTTCCGCGATTTTTATAGTGCCCTCTATATGGCCAAACCACCGCTAGCTTCAGATCAGACTGAGTATTTGGACTCAACAGTGCTCCCTCAGGTCTCCACAGCTGCCAACGAGGAACTGGGTCACCCCATAACTCAAGACGAAGTCCAGGCAGCGATTGATGGCCTCAAGCGACATAAAGCCCCAGGCCCTGATGGGCTCAAGGCGCAGTTCTACTGAGCTTTTGCCACTGAGCTTACCCCCAACTTACTGATCTTTTTAATGATATGGCATCGAATCAAGCGGTATCCCCCTCCATGGGGGAGGCGCTGATAACAATAATCCCGAAGGCAGGGAAAGATCCCCAAGAATGTGCCTCCTATAGACCTATCGCCCTATTAAATTTAGATGCTAAACTATACTCTAAAGTCTTAGCTAATAGACTAGAAGAGGTCCTGCCCAATCTCATTCACCCTGATCAGTCGGGCTTCATCAAGGGGCACCAGACCCATGATAATCTGTGTAGGGTGTTCCACCTCATAGACAAGGTCCAGAAGAAACATATACCTGCAGCCCTCCTATCCCTAGATGCGGAGAAGGCCTTCGACCGTGTCAATTGGTCCTTCCTGCTACATACACTATGCCGATTTTGTTTTGCAAGGCCTTCTTGGGGATGGTGAAAGCTAACTACAGTTCCCCAAAGTCCAGGGTTTTGGTGAATGGGGTTGCCTCTAACTTTTTTAGGCTGGCCCGGGGCACTAGACAAGGCTGCCCCTTATCCCCAATGCTCTTTGCCCTTAGTATCGAACCATTTGCAGCAAGGAAAAGATAAAATCCAGAGATTAGTGGCATTAAGTTTGGATGTGACGACCATAAAATTACACTGTTCGCAGACGATGTCCTCTTGCCGGTTCCTAATCCCGCCGACTCCCTAGCGGCGATACAACTCGAATTGGAGCAGTTTAAAAAAGTATCGGTGTTCAAGGTCAACCCTTCTAAATACTTTCTATTGAGTTTGACATTGACCCCAGACATGCAGAGAGACATTGAGAGGGCATCCCCCTTCTGTTGTGCACGTAAGGCAATCATATATTTAGGCATCCATTTTACCCCCAAACTAGATGACCTATACAGGGTTAACTTTCGCCCCCTGCTGCGACAACTCAAAGCCAATCTTAAGAGATGGAGCTCAGCATATCTATCATAGATAGGACGAATCAATGCCATAAAAATGAATGTCCTCCCTCACCTTCTCTACCTCTTTTCAGGGCCTCCCTATCACACTTGAGAAAAGACCTATTTAAGGAGCTACAAACTATGATAACAAAATTTATTTGGCTGGACCAGAGGGCACGTCTCCCCCAACTCCTTCTGATGAGACCGAGATCAGAAGGGGGGCTGGCTCTTCCAGATTTTCTGCTATATTACAGAGCCGCTCAACTTCAGGTCCTGGGCAAAAGGTCACTTAAGGCTTCAGAGAAACTGTGGCTCCACATAGATAGACAGGTGGTGGGAAGAACTATTTGGGATTTGCCATGGAAGCAGAGGTCTGACAGACCACTCAACGCCTACTTAAGTATCCCCACAGCGACCACCCTCAAGGTATGGGATAATGTAACTAAAGCCCTGCCTCTGACCACTTTTCCGTCCCCTTACACCCCTGTCCATTTCAACTCTGCCTTCCGTCCGGCGCTCGAGGAAGGGCCCTTTGATAAATGCAGCAAGGGAGGATGCCTTATGATATCGGACCTCTTCCTCAAGGGAGAGATGCGGACATTCACTGACTGTTCAGCCCAGTTCCAACTCTCACCCACTGAAGAGTATCATTATGTCCAGTTAAAGCACTGGGTTCAGCGGACACACATGCGACAGGCGGCCACTAGAGAACTGCTGCCAATAGAAAGATTTGTTCAAACCCGCATTACAGCTAAGGGCTGCATCTCCTTCTTATACTCCCTCTTGCTCTCTCTTAGCCCCCATCAGACTCCACGTCACAAGAGATTTTGGGAAGGTATCCTACAGACCCCACCTTCGGAGAAACAATGGGAAGGCCTCTATAGAGATATTACTAAGCACAATCGCTCCATGTTCTTAAGGGAAACCCATTACAAAACAATGTATGATTGGTACCTTCATCCACAAAAATTACTCACTATCTTTCCTGATACTTTTGACCGATGCTGGAGGGGTTGCAGGCTATTGGGAGACTTCCGATATATTTGGTGGGATTGTCCTTCTATCCGACCCTTCACAAGAGAAATCCTATCCCAAATTAAACAAATTTTGGGCTACCCGATGGCTGACTCTCTAGAACACGTGCTCCTAGGGATCCCAGATCCTAGTCTTAAATACCAAACTCAAGGGGATCGCTCCATTCTGTGGCTGTGTTTGGGGGCAGCCAAAATGGCCATAGCAGCAGCCTGGAAGAAATTGGAGGCCCCCTCCCTTACTCAATGGCATGCACGTCTGTGGCAGCACTGGCCCTTGAGCGGATGACAGATGTTATCGAGGACTCACGGAAAGATTTTGACTATATTTGGAGCCCCTTGGTGAGTATCTGTCGGAAGAGCTGCCACTGTTTGCCTGTGGACCTCGGCTGAGGGCCCTCCACCTTTTCTTGATATAACTGCTGGGGGCTCCCTTCGGGGGCTGTGAATCCTGACCCCCCGCAGGCCTTCTCACGCAGGTCGTGGGAGGCGTACACCCCGCCCCGCTCCTCCATATGGTACTGACGCAACTATGACACCCTGGAAATGTTTGTTTTTCCTTTTTTTTGTTTTTTCTTTTTCTTTCTTCTTAATGTTCATGTATCTCTGTTAATAAGAATGGGAGCCACGTCCTCTCCTTGAGGGAAGCTTTGTCTCTCTTCGCAATTGGAGATAGGGTTGAGAAATTACTGTCGGGAACAGAAATAATATGTGACATGTTGTAAAAAGCTACAGTTAGGATAAGGCTTCCCATTCCTGATAGAATTCCTGAGGGGAAGCTCGGAACTTGTGAACAAACTGTATACGTTCTTTAGCTCTCTAATGCTCTGGCTATGTACCTGTGGGACGAGTTGAACGTACTTGTGATTTCAATGTTTGTATCTTTGAAGAAATTCAATAAAAGATTTTGACACAAAAGACCAGGAGAGATTTTGATTACAGAGTACTTTTGTCCATTGTCACAGAGAACACAGGACCAAAGGTCCTTATATTTGTTTATATAAAAGAAATTTGTTCCAACTCTAATATGTATTTATATTTTATGGCTAGTTTTTTAATAGTTTTGCCCATGGACACATGCCAAAACCAAAGGGGATGATGGACGGAGTGTTGAACATTGCAAGCACTCACCCCCAGTCAACTGATCTGGGTTTAATCCATTATCATTCTTTAGCTCACTCCGCCACCCCAGTTCAGACATGGCCATATGCAAATCAGTCTGACCCCGTGCCTCATGGGAACAGTCCAGCCCGAACTGCCAAGCCATGTCGTCCCTGGACCGGAAACAAGCATCCTGGGACCGGTTTCTGGCTTACAGCCGTCATCAGCCAGGCTATCTTGAATCCAGTGGCAAAGTGAGCAAGGGACCCACGTCTGGGCATACCCTGCCAACTTAGGGCGAACATAGCAAAACCAAAGGGGATGATGGACGGAGTGTTGAACATTGCAAGCACTCACCCCCAGTCAACTGATCTGGGTTTAATCCATTATCATTCTTTAGCTCACTCCGCCACCCCAGTTCAGACATGGCCATATGCAAATCAGTCTGACCCCGTGCCTCATGGGAACAGTCCAGCCCGAACTGCCAAGCCATGTCTTCCCTGGACCGGAAACAAGCATCCTGGGACCGGTTTCTGGCTTACAGCCGTCATCAGCCAGGCTATCTTGAATCCAGTGGCAAAGTGAGCAAGGGACCCACGTCTGGGCATACCCCTGCCAACTTAGGGCGAACATAGCAAAACCAAAGGGGATGATGGACGGAGTGTTGAACATTGCAAGCACTCACCCCCAGTCAGCTGATCTGGGTTTAATCCATTATCATTCTTTAGCTCACTCCGCCAACCCAGTTCAGACATGGCCATATGCAAATCAGTCTGACCCCGTGCCTCATGGGAACAGTCCAGCCCGAACTGCCAAGCCATGTCTTCCCTGGACCGGAAACAAGCATCCTGGGACCGGTTTCTGGCATTACAGCCATCATCAGCCAGGCTATCTTGAATCCAGTGGCAAAGTGAGCAAGGGACCCACGTCTGGGCATACCCCTGCCAACTTAGGGCGAACATAGCAAAACCAAAGGGGATGATGGACGGAGTGTTGAACCATTGCAAGCACTCACCCCCAGTCAACTGATCTGGGTTTAATCCATTATCATTCTTTAGCTCACTCCACCACCCCAGTTCAGACATGGCCATATGCAAATCAGTCTGACCCCGTGCCTCATGGGAACAGTCCAGCCCGAACTGCCAAGCCATGTCTTCCCTGGACCGGAAACAAGCATCCTAGGACCGGTTTCTGGCATTACAGCCGTCTTCAGCCAGGCTATGCTTGAATCCAGTGGCAAAGTGAGCAAGGGACCCACGTCTGGGCATACCCTGCCAACTTAGGGCGAACATAGCAAAACCAAAGGGGATGATGGACGGAGTGTTGAGCCATTGCAAACACTCACCCCCAGTCAACTGATCTGGGTTTAATCCATTATCATTCTTTAGCTCACTCCGCCACCCCAGTTCAGACATGGCCATATGCAAATCAGTCTGACCCACGTGCCTCATGGGAACAGTCCACCCCGAACTGCCAAGCCATGTCTTCCCTGGACCGGAAACAAGCATCCTGGGACCGGTTTCTGGCTTACAGCCGTCATCAGCCAGGCTATCTTGAATCCAGTGGCAAAGTGAGCAAGGGACCCACGTCTGGGCATACCCTGCCAACTTAGGGCGAACATAGCAAAACCAAAGGGGATGATGGACGGAGTGTTGAACTATTGCAAGCACTCACCCCCAGTCAACTGATCTGGGTTTAATCCATTATCATTCTTTAGCTCACTCCACCACCCCAGTTCAGACATGGCCATATGCAAATCAGTCTGACCCCGTGCCTCATGGGAACAGTCCAGCCCGAACTGCCAAGCCATGTCTTCCCTGGACCGGAAACAAGCATCCTGGGACCGGTTTCTGGCATTACAGCCGTCATCAGCCAGGCTATGCTTGAATCCAGTGGCAAAGTGAGCAAGGGACCCACGTCTGGGCATACCCTGCCAACTTAGGGCGAACATAGCAATACCAAAGGGGGTGATGGACGGAGCGTTGAACCATTGCAAGCACTCACCCCCAGTCAACTGATCTGGGTTTAATCCATTATCATTCTTTAGCTCACTCCACCACCCCAGTTCAGACATGGCCATATGCAAATCAGTCTGACCCCGTGCCTCATGGGAACAGTCCAGCCCGAACTGCCAAGCCATGTCTTCCCTGGACCGGAAACAAGCATCCTGGGACCGGTTTCTGGCATTCCAGCCGTCATCAGCCAGGCTATGCTTGAATCCAGTGGCAAAGTGAGCAAGGGACCCACGTCTGGGCATACCCTGCCAACTTAGGGCGAACATAGCAATACCAAAGGGGATGATGGACGGAGTGTTGAACATTGCAAGCACTCACCCCCAGTCAACTGATCTGGGTTTAATCCATTATCATTCTTTAGCTCACTCCACCACCCCAGTTCAGACATGGCCATATGCAAATCAGTCTGACCCCGTGCCACATGGGAACAGTCCAGCCCGAACTGCCAAGCCATGTCTTCCCTGGACCGGAAACAAGCATCCTGGGACAGGTTTCTGGCTTACAGCCGTCATCAGCCAGGCTATCTTGAATCCAGTGGCAAAGTGAGCAAGGGACCCACGTCTGGGCATACCCTGCCAACTTAGGGCGAACATAGCAAAACCAAAGGGGATGATGGACGGAGTGTTGAACATTGCAAGCACTCACCCACAGTCAACTGATCTGGGTTTAATCCATTATCATTCTTTAGCTCACTCCGCCACCCCAGTTCAGACATGGCCATATGCAAATCAGTCTGACCCCGTGCCTCATGGGAACAGTCCAGCCCGAACTGCCAAGCCATGTCTTCCCTGGACCGGAAACAAGCATCCTGAGACCGGTTTCTGGCTTACAGCCGTCATCAGCCAGGCTATCTTGAATCCAGTGGCAAAGTGAGCAAGGGAACGACGTCTGGGCATACCCTGCCAACTTAGGGCGAACATAGCAAAACCAAAGGGGATGATGGACGAAGTGTTGAACATTGCAAGCACTCACCCCCAGTCAACTGATCTGGGTTTAATCCATTATCATTCTTTAGCTCACTCCGCCACCCCAGTTCAGACATGGCCATATGCAAATCAGTCTGACCCCGTGCCTCATGGGAACAGTCCAGCCCGAACTGCCAAGCCATGTCTTCCCTGGACCGGAAACAAGCATCCTGGGACCGGTTTCTGGCTTACAGCCGTCATCAGCCAAGCTATCTTGAATCCAGTGGCAAAGTGAGCAAGGGACCAACGTCTGGGCATACCCTGCCAACTTAGGGCGAACATAGCAAAACCAAAGGGGATGATGGACGGAGTTAATAAGAATGGGAGCCACGTCCTCTCCTTGAGGGAAGCTTTGTCTCTCTTCGCAATTGGAGATAGGGTTGAGAAATTACTGTCGGGAACAGAAATAATATGTGACATGTTGTAAAAAGCTACAGTTAGGATAAGGCTTCCCATTCCTGATAGAATTCCTGAGGGAAGCTCGGAACTTGTGAACAAACTGTATACGTTCTTTAGCTCTCTAATGCTCTGGCTATGTACCTGTGGGACGAGTTGAATGTAAGTTGTGATTTCAATGTTTGTATCTTTGAAGAAATTCAATAAAAAGATTTTGACACAAAAGACCAGGAGAGATTTTGATTACAGAGTACTTTTGTCCATTGTCACAGAGAACACAGGACCAAAGGTCCTTATATTTGTTTATATAAAAAGAAATTTGTTCCAACTCTAATATGTATTTATATTTTATGGCTAGTTTTTTAATAGTTTTGCCCATGGACACATGCAACACGTTTAAAACACTGTTTTTTATAAAGAAATCTCAACATGATATGTCAGTAAAAAAGTTTTGAAAAAAATTTGCTCTCTGTGTAGTTTTGGTTTGTAAAATATATTTTAATAAAAAATGTTCACCTATGACAGAAACAGAGGTTTGAAGCATTATTAACAGTGAATCGGCAACCTGTCAAACCTTCTCAATACTGGTTCTGAGTTCAATCATGCCTCTCGAAATTCTTCAACCAGTCTCCTTTCTCTGGCACCTATCTATGAAAGCCTAATCCCAACAAACACATTTCTTTTAAACAAAGATTCAACAACTGCTGGCACATCCTACTTGTAAAACTGTTGTGCTTTTTCTCAGATCTAAATATTCTGCCAGAATCTTGTTATCCTAGGGCTTATTTCACCAAAAACAATTGTCTATAGGTAGGTGTGAGCTACTCCTGACTTTCTCAAAACTCGATTACAAATGTCCATGTGTAATCACATCCAGTAGTAGAAGAAAATTTATTAAATGGTCCTCTATTAATCAACTACATTACCCTCATTCTGATACCATCCAATTTACTCAAAACCATAAAAATGTGGTTGCTATCAAAGTGACTCCACTTCCATACTTTGCTTTGTTACCTCTGTCCATCATAACTACTTTTACTCTATCCTCACTTGACTCAGTAGAGTTCCATAAAGTCCACCACTAAACCCTGTTGCTTCGTCTCACTGCATTTGGTTTGCATGGAGAGTTTGCACTTTATATATGAGGCAATACACACAGATTAATTGCATATTATATCAAAAGGATATTCTCTTCATTAGGAATAAAAGTAATTCTGACTTTCGTCTCTTTGAAGCACCCCTCAAACCTGAAAGTTATTGACTGTAGATTTTCCATCCTTCTATGGTTTTTGAGTAACAAGCAGTGTGTCACCCACAAAACTGTCAAGGAACAATGCATTTGTTGAAACCAGGTTTGCTGCCTGGGTAATCTATTCTCTATTCTGCCTAAGAGCTCAATCTCAGATGGGATGTTCAGCCTATACGTCCCTAGTAAAGTGGTACTACAAATTCACACAGCCTACCAATTAAATGCTACTAGTGGGCTTGCAGCACTGATTGTGACACTCACTTAAGTAGCCCTGTAAACATGTCTCAGGCCTGCCATTGCAGCCTGTGTATGTGCAGTTTTAAACTACCCTTTCGACCTGGTAAAGTAACCCTTTTGCCAAGACCAAACCTTCCTTTTTAATACATATAAGTCACCTCTGGAGTAAGCCATGGACAGCCCAGAGGGCAGGGAGCAATATACTTAAGATGTAGGATATGTGCTTTTAAATTTTACATTTCATGGTAGTGAAAACTTTTTAATTCGTTTTTCACTGTTGCAAGGCCAACCTCTCCTATAAGATAACATTGCCTTATTACCTTATTACATTTGATAAGTTTAATTTCCAAATGGGAAGAGATAACCAGTTCATGTTTGGTGTCTCTGAAATCTTAATTTAAAATCCTAACTCATAGTAACATCAGATTTTAAATTACAATTCTCAAAATGCTACTTTTGTAAAGCTATACAAAGGGGATGATGGACGAACGTTTGAGCCAATCAAACACTCACCCCAGTCAACTGATCTGGGTTTAATCCATCATCATTCTTTAGCTCACTCCACCACCCCAGTTCAGACATGGCCATATGCAAATCAGACTGACCCTGTGCCTCATGGGAACAGTCCAGCCCGAACTGCCAAGCCATGTCTTCCTGGACCGAAACAAGCATCCTAGACCGGTTTCTGGCATTTCAGCCGCCATCAGCCAGGCTTGCTTGAATCCAGTGGCAAAGTGAGCAAGGGACCACGCCTGGGCATACCCTCGCCAACTTAGGGCTACCAAAGCGATACAAAGGGATGATGGACGGAACGCTTGAGCCAATCAAACACTCACCCCAGTCAACTGATCTGGGTTTAATCCATCATCATTCTTAGCTCACTCCACCACCCCAGTTCAGACATGGCCATATGCAAATCAGTCTGACCCTGTGCTCATGGGAACAGTCCAGTCGAACTGCCAAGCCATGTCTTCTGACCGGAAACAAGCATCCTAGGACCGGTTTCTGCATTTCAGCCGTCATCAGCCAGGCTTGCTTGAATCCAGTGGCAAAGTGAGCAAGGGACCCACGTCTGAGCATACCCCGCCAACTTAGGGCGTACCAGAGCGATACAAAAGGGATGATGGACGGAACGCTTGAGCCAATCAAACACTCACCCCCAGTCAACTGATCTGGGTTTAATCCATCATCATTCTTTAGCTCACTCCACCACCCCAGTTCAGACATGGCCATATGCAAATCAGTCTGACCCTGTGCTTCATGGGAACAGTCCAGCCCAAACTGCCAAGCCATGTCTTCCTGGACCGGAAACAAGCATCCTAGGACCGGTTTCTGGCATTTCAGCCGTCATCAGCCAGGCTTGCTTGAATCAAGTGGCAAAGTGAGCAAGGGACCCACGTCTGGGCATACCCGCCAACTTAGGGCTACCAAAGCGATACAAAAGGGGATGATGGACGGAACGCTTGAGCCAATCAAACACTCACCCCCAGTCAACTGATCTGGGTTTAATCCATCATCATTCTTTACCTCACTCCACCACTCCCAGTTCAGACATGGCCATATGCAAATCAGTCTGACCCTGTGCCTCATGGGAACAGTCCAGCCCGAACTGCCAAGCCATGTCTTCCCTGGACCGGAAAAAAGCATCCTAGGACCGGTTTCTGGCATTTCAGCCGTCATCAGCCAGGCTTGCTTGAATCCAGTGGCAAAGTGAGCAAGGGACCCACGTCTGGGCATCCCTCGCCAACTTAGGGCGACCAAAGCGATACAAAAGGGGATGATGGACGGAACGTTTGAGCCAATCAAACACTCACCCCCAGTCAACTGATCTGTATCGCTTTGGTCGCCCTAAGTTGGCGGGGGTATGCCCAGACGTGGGTCCCTTGCTCACTTTGCCACTGGAATCAAGCAAGGTGGTGGAGTGAGCTAAAGAATGATGATGGATTAAACCCAGATCAGTTGACTGGGGGTGAGTGTTTGATTGGCTCAAACATTCCATCCATCATCTTCTTTTGTATCGCTTTGGTCGCCCTAAGTTGGCGGGGGTATGCCCAGACGTGGGTCCCTTGCTCACTTTGCCACTGGATTCAAGCAAGCCTGGCTGATGACGGCTGAAATGCCAGAAACCGGTCCTAGGATGCTTGTTTCCGGTCCAGGGAAGACATGGCTTGGCAGTTCGGGCTGGACTGTTCCCATGAGGCACAGGGTCAGACTGATTTGCATATGGCCATGTCTGAACTGGGGTGGTGGAGTGAGCTAAAGAATGATGATGGATTAAACCCAGATCAGTTGACTGGGGGTGAGTGTTTGATTGGCTCAAATGGTCCGTCCATCATCCCCTTTGTATCGCTTGGTCGCCCTAAGTTGGCGGGGGTATGCCCAGACGTGGGTCCCTTGCTCACTTTGCCACTGGATTCAAGCAAGCCTGGCTGATGACGGCTGAAATGCCAGAAACCGGTCCTAGGATGCTTGTTTCCGGTCCAGGGAAGACATGGCTTGGCAGTTCGGGCTGGACTGTTCCCATGAGGCACAGGGTCAGACTGATTTGCATATGGCCATGTCTGAACTGGGGTGGTGGAGTGAGCTAAAGAATGATGATGGATTAAACCCAGATCAGTTGACTGGGGGTGAGTGTTTGATTGGCTCAAACGTTCCGTCCATCATCCCCTTTTGTATCGCTTTGTCGCCCTAAGTTGGCGGGGGTATGCCCAGATGTGGGTCCCTTGCTCACTTTGCCACTGGATTCAAGCAAGCCTGGCTGATGACGGCTGAAATGCCAGAAACCGGTCCTAGGATGCTTGTTTCCGGTCCAGGGAAGACATGGCTTGGCAGTTCGGGCTGGACTGTTCCCATGAGGCACAGGGTCAGACTGATTTGCATATGGCCATGTCTGAACTGGGGTGGTGGAGTGAGCTAAAGAATGATGATGGATTAAACCCAGATCAGTTGACTGGGGGTGAGTGTTTGATTGGCTCAAACGTTCCGTCCATCATCCCCTTTTGTATCGCTTGGTCGCCCTAAGTTGGCGGGGGTATGCCCAGGCGTGGGTCCCTTGCTCACTTTGCCACTGGATTCAAGCAAGCCTGGCTGATGACGGCTGAAATGCCAGAAACCGGTCCTAGGATGCTTGTTTCCGGTCCAGGGAAGACATGGCTTGGCAGTTCGGGCTGGACTGTTCCCTTGAGGCACAGGGTCAGACTGATTTGCATATGGCCATGTCTGAACTGGGGTGGTGGAGTGAGCTAAAGAATGATGATGGATTAAACCCAGATCAGTTGACTGGGGGTGAGTGTTTGATTGGCTCAAACGTTCCGTCCATCATCCCCTTTTGTATCGCTTTGGTCGCCCTAAGTTGGCGGGGGTATGCCCAGACGTGGGTCCCTTGCTCACTTTGCCACTGGATTCAAGCAAGCCTGGCTGATGACGGCTGAAATGCCAGAAACCGGTCCTAGGATGCTTGTTTCCGGTCCAGGGAAGACATGGCTTGGCAGTTCGGGCTGGACTGTTCCCATGAGGCACAGGGTCAGACTGATTTGCATATGGCCATGTCTGAACTGGGGTGGTGGAGTGAGCTAAAGAATGATGATGGATTAAACCCAGATCAGTTGACTGGGGGTGAGTGTTTGATTGGCTCAAACGTTCCGTCCATCATCCCCTTTGTATCGCTTTGGTCGCCCTAAGTTGGCGGGGGTATGCCCAGACGTGGGTCCCTTGCTCACTTTGCCACTGGATTCAAGCAAGCCTGGCTGATGACGGCTGAAATGCCAGAAACCGGTCCTAGGATGCTTGTTTCTGGTCCAGGGAAGACATGGCTTGGCAGTTCGGGCTGGACTGTTCCCATGAGGCACAGGGTCAGACTGATTTGCATATGGCCATGTCTGAACTGGGGTGGTGGAGTGAGCTAAAGAATGATGATGGATTAAACCCAGATCAGTTGACTGGGGGTGAGTGTTTGATTGGCTCAAATGTTCCATCCATCATCCCCTTTTGTATCACTTTTTTAAAGCTGGCATTTTACTTCCTTAGCCATTTAGTGCCTGTAGTCCGTCTCTGGTCACATAACTGGGTGTAGCTGACATTTGGGCTTTGTGCATTCCTCCTAGACAGCCACACACAATATGGAGCTTGGTGTGCCTGGATGAGTTATCACTGGCAAGACAGGAGGGAAGAGCTGGGCACAGCCCTACTTACGCCTGAATAGGTTGTGTCCTGCCTCCACAAAAGGGCTGAATACCCCCTGTAGTTAGTCTGGAGCCAGGACAGTGAAGGCAAGATGCCTGGGGACTTCAAAGGAAAACTTCTAGAAGCTTCTCCCCAACTGGGTATAAATACGGGACCTCAGACACCACCACTTCAGTACACTTCTGGACCTGTGGATAGTCTGCCAGGAAGAAGGACTGCTGAGGTGCTAAAGGACTGCCACTCTGCCAGACTGCTGCTTTGCTGTACTGCTGCCTTGCTGTGCTGACTGGCTGCCTGCTGCCTTCCTGCATGGATGCGATGGACAGGACCTGTATCTCTTGATCCAAGAACCACAGAGTGACTCCAACGGCTAGTTAGCTGGTGTCCTGATGTGAGCTTCAGGGACAGAAGGCTCAAACAACCCTTCTCCTGTACCTTGACTCTGCCATCTGTGAGTCTACCCTGTCAAGTGGTGCTACCCAGTCCTAGACTCTTGGAAGTGGACCTAAAGTGCTCTACCAGCCTCTGTGGATCCAGTGAAACTGACGCATCTCCTTTGCTGTGCGGCACACCCAGAGCAGAACCAATGCATCGCCACTACTGCATGGATGGGAACCACCGCAAAGACCGCATTGTGCCCCATCGCTGAATCAGAATGTATCCTCGGGACATGACTTCGCATTCCTCAATGACGGCAGCCTTAATGACGACAAAAGACTCCGCATCGGAGCCTCGCAGCTCCTCAGAACAGACGCATTGCCCTAACTGTGCATCGCATCTTCGACTCTGGACTTTGCAGTGCAAGCGTTTGTTGACAGTATCTTTGACAATGGCACAACAGGACCTCGCACCGCAGCTTCTCCGCATCTTGAAACAGATGCATCACTTCGGCTGCGTGACGCATCTTTGACACGGATCCTCGCAATGCTCTGCAAACCAGGATTTACGGTACTCTGGTCAGTGGACCTAACTTGGTCCATGCTGCCAGCCCATGCTCTATTGCGGTCGGCCTGAACTTGTGAATTTGTCCCGGTCCGGCACAACTAGAAATTCACCATAGGCACTATTTTCCTCAAATCTTTAAAACTGAATATCTCTGGTTCTACTGATTGAATTTTTGTTTTTTTGTTCTTGTTTAATTTATTAAAAGTGACTCTATTTTTCAAAAACAATTGTGGCATCCTTTTTATTTGGGTTGTTTCGCTGTATTATTGTTTGAAGTGTTGCACAAATACTTTACATATTACCTCTGAGTTAGGTTCTGTGCCAAGCTGCCCGAGGGTTGAGCACAGGTTAATTTAGGGTTTGCTTGTGACTTTACCCTGAGAAGAATTGTGGTTGCTGCTTGAGAAGGGGTTCACATCCTTCAACCAGTAACCCAATTTCATACCTAGGCCACGACTTTCTGATATTATAGGTAATATGCAGTAAGTATCAGCCCAACCTAGCTGACTTTTCATATTCACCATAACTTTGGACTGAGGCTACGCAGCACCAAACAAGAAGATAAAGCTGTACCAGGACACCCCTTGTTGCTGTTCCCTGTGAGGTTAGAAGAATAATCCATCCAGAGCCACCTCACATTGCCTTCTGGGCACTTACAGTACCAGTTCATATCGGGAACTTACCTGGACAACTGAATCCCCTTTCATCCATGTCCTTTATCTTGGGTTTTACTTGCTGAGTCTGGATGCCTGTTTCGAGAGCCATTGGGACTATTGTCCTACAATTAATAGTTCTTAAGGTCTCAAATTTGAAGATGTAGTTGCAGCCAAACTCTAAACCATGACAATCGAGTTACCATCAATTTCACTCCACCAAAACCATGCTCTCTAAAGTACTTAGCTTTGTCTCCTCTGTCTATCATAACCACATCTTCTCTAAATTCACTCTTCTTAGCCACATTCCATGCAGTCCACCACTATATCCTGCTAGTTCATCTCTCTGCAAGTGGTGTGCATGGAGACTACGTACTGTGTGAGTGAGGTTCTCTGCACAGGCAAACTCCATGTCATACAAAATGGATGTTCTCAGCATCAGGGAAAGGTTATTCTTGTGACTTTCCCTTAGAGGAGCATTTCAACCCTGAACCTTAACCACAGTAAATGTGTTTGACCACTCAGTGGTTTATGGAAATCAAGAAATATGTAGTCCCGAAACAATACATTCACTGAAACCAGTTTGCCTGCCATGGGTTTTCTCTATTTTAACATGCCCAATAAAACTTCAACCCCACATGGAATCTCTGGCCTGTGATAATCCTGTCAACATTATTTGTTCTAGAAGCTGTTTTCTCTCCCTTCATCGTATGATTACCAGGTCCATGTCTATACAGTTGTGCCCTGCTCTGTTTGGCTTTGTAAATGTGTTCTTTTTTTTTTTTAAACATATTTTATTGGGGTTTTGTTCAAACAAGTAATATTCATCACATTTCCATTGTAATTACAGCATCATTTTTATAGCACAGTCTCTTGGTTTACTTAAGTCTGTTCTGTGACTTAAAGGACAATGCCCATCTGGATCTAATACATTTCCCCTTATATCTAATCTAATACCCAACTCCCTTCCTCCCCCCTCCTCACACATATCCCATTCAGCCAACTTTATTATCATATCTTAGCTTGTTGTGGCTCTCCGTTCCCCCACCCGTGTTCCTGGTATTCTGTATCTCCGGTATCGGCCCGAGGTTGCACCCATTCCTTATCTTCTCAGGTGTGCTCTGTGTTCTCCTCCTACCCAACCTTGATGTTCTGCAATTCTCTGAGGGGACCCCCCCCCCTCTGGGGACGTCTCCCTAATGTGAGCTCTGGTTCCTTCAAACTATCTACCAAGGTTTCCCAAGCTCTAGCTCGTTCTAGTGACCCAACTCCTCTTTTGGCTTTCCTAAGGAGTACCCTCCCCTCACATGCCGCCCATTTCTCTAGCTCAGCTTTCCACACATTGACCCGGGGTCCTGTAGGGGATTTTCAGTGCCACGTGATCTCCCGCTTAGCTATCATCAAAGCTAAATTTTGAAACCTGCTGGTGACCCACATTTTGGAATTGTGTGGGAATAATCCCAGCCCACAGTGTGCAGGGGTATTCGGGACTGGGCGCTCTATTACTTCTACTATCATAGTATTGATCTCGGTCCAATAGATCTGTAAGTCAGGGCATGTCCACAACATGTGTAGTAAGTCTACCCCCCTTTCTCCGCACCTCGGGCACCCCACATCGTCTCTTTGAAAGAATGTATTGATTCACCCCGGAGTGAGGTATGCTCTGTGTAATATAAAAAAATTAATAAGTCTGAATCGGGCATTTCTTGAGGTCCTGGGGATTCCTATCAAAATGTTCTCTCACGGTTTGCCTTCTAGAGGCACATTCAGATTCTCTGCCCATCTATTTCGTAGTTTGATCAATGGTTGTGTCAAGTCCTTAATCAGGGCGCTATATAAGCAGGAAATTGCCTTAATTCTATCTCCTCTTGTACCCAAATAGCAGCAAGTTGCGTGTTGTGAGGGTTCGGTTGATCCTTGTCCCCAATGTCCCCGAATCACCGCCACTATCCCCGCATGTAGTAAGAAGTGCCCCTGGGGCAGTCCATCTCCCTCCCTAAAGTCCTCGAATGGGATAAGTTCTCCCCGCTATATAAGTCTCCTATCTTTGTCGCCCCTGCATCCACGCATTCCTCGAGGCCCGCCCAGGCTGCTCAACATGGGAGCATCCTTAGAACAGTCATGGGGAATTCCGGTGAATATGGGAATTTGGTACTTGTCATTCGTAGGCAACGTCTCTAGCAGCGTCTCGCCAATAACACAGCGTCAGAGTCTACAGCTGCAACCCTGTCTACTATCAATAGCAGCTTCCACAGTGTTTCCAGGTCTAGCGAAAGCGGGTGCACCTCTCGTATCTGGGACTGACGGTCACCCATCCATCTTGCCATCCACTGTAATTGGGCGGCTAAATAATATCGCTCACAGTCTGGGACTGCACGGCCACCCTCCTCTGTTGAGCGCTGCATCGTTCTCAGTGCCACCCGTCTACGGCCCGTGCCCCACAGAAAGGACGTCATAATAGAATGCAAGTTCATTTACCATAGTGGGGGGATCCATTTTGGGAGCACTGTGAAAAAATATAATAATCTCGGTGGCGCTACCATCTTTAAGAGGGCCACTCTTCCCGGCAGCGGGAGACCCTTCCAGAATTCCATGTTGGTCTTTAGGGACCTGAGAGCCTTACCTAAATTCCCCTCGAATATGTCCATTCGGGAGTGATATATTTTTACCCCTAAGTATTCTAAGCATCTGGGCTCCCATGTGAGCGTGCCCAACTCTGCCGGAGGAGTAGTGTTAATTATCAGCTGGAACAATTTAGATTTTTGCCAATTAATTTTTAACCCAGACATTTCTCCAAACTTCTCCATCAATGCCCTGGCTCCCGGTAGACCCTCCTCTATATTACCTATAAAGAGCAGGAGATCATCAGCGTATAGGGAAATGTGATGCATGGTGTTCCCCAGGTGAATCCCTTGGTAATGTACCCCTGATCTGGCCAGAGAGGCCAAAGGCTCCATCGCAAGAGCAAATAGCAATGGCGAGAGGGGGTATCCCTGACGGGTTCCTCTCCCAACCTCGCAACTCTCTGATATCGTCCATCCTGTTCTGACCCTTGCCACTGGTCGCGCTTAGAGCAACCGTACCCATTCAGAAAAGCCCAGCCCCAGCCCCATTTTATCTAAGACGCCATATAGAAACTTCCATTCAAGACTGTCAAAGGCCTTCTCTATGTCTACTGCGAAGACCACTTCCTCCTCCTTGCTTTCATCCCCTCCTGTCATGATGGCCATTAACCGTCGAATGTTAAGAGCTGTTTTGCGTCCGGGGATAAAGCCCGCCTGGTCCTGATGGATGAGACCTGTCATTAACGCTGGAGCCTCGTGGCCAATATTTTACTTAGTATTTTAAAATCTAAGTTTAGCATCGATAATGGCCTGTAAGCTTTGCATTTATCGGGGGTCTTGCCTGGCTTAAGTAGTGGAACTATCAGTGTTTCCCGGGTGGAACTTGGGAGTATACCCTCCTCTAGTGCCACCTCATATACCTCCGCTAGTTTGGGGGCTAATTCTTCAGCGTATGCTGCATAAAATTCCACCTGCATCCCATCACTTCCAGGTGTTTTACCCCTAGCCAGACCCTTGATGGCTGCTCTTATTTCCTGTTCATCTATAGAGGCTCCTAGCACCTCCGCCTCCTCAGCCTCTAGGGTGGGGAGCGGTATAGCAGCCAGATAGTGCCGTCTTCTTGTCTAGACTGAGAACTATATAGGGTAGTGTAAAAGTCCAGGAACCTCCTATTTATATCTTCCTGTCGGTATAATATGTGTCCCTCCATATCCTCAACCGCCAGGGTCAAGGAGCCCCTCTTGGCTGGGTTGGCCAGCCAAGCCAACAATGATCCAGTTCTATCTCTCTCTGCATGTGTGCGTTCCATGTATCTTTTATAATCATAGCTGCGCAGTCTCTCTGTTTGTTTGGCCACTTCTTCTTTAGCTTCCAGTAATGCATGTCCCAACTCCGGGTGACCAGGCCTTTGTATCTCTAGTGTGCGCAGTGCCCTGTCTACAGTCTCTAGGTCCATTTCAAGGGAGCGTTGTGCCCCTATAGAGGTTGCCATGCATTTGCCCCTGAGTACTATCTTAAATGCCTCCCATTCTGTCAATCGGGAGTTAGTCGTATGTGCATTTGTGTCGAAGTAGGTCACAATACATTCCCTAACCTCCTCAAGGAACACCTGATCTTCTAAAGCCTCAGGCTTAAGACGCCATGTTGGTTTTCTTTGGCGCGCCTGTCCCCACCGCAAGTGAAGAAGGGCTGGGTTATGGTCAGATAGGGTTTGTGTGAGATATTCAACTGTCTGGATCTGGGCATGCACATATGGGGAACACAAGAATGTGTCTAGCCGTACATGCAGATCGTATACCGGAGAGAAAAAGGAGTAATTCCTACTCTCGGGGTTCAGATATCTCCAGGAATCAATTTTTGTAAATGTGTTCTTGTGGGTGTAGGGTAAATGTGAAGTTGGTGCTTGCTGATATGTTGCCAATCCAGATAAATATGCTGGAGTTTGCTGCTTCTGCTGACCTGTTGCCTACCAGTGTACCAAATAATTGGAAGAGATGAAATGTTGTCATAAGCTCTTCATTCCATTTATTGGGCAATGCAAATGTATGCTTTAGGGTGATGTAAATAATGTTGTTCATTTATGCTAACTGATGAAATTCACAGGATAGTCTCCTGCTGCACGATATATGTAAATGACAACATCTCACCAGGGGAGGGACAACAGAACCATGAGACATGCTGCAACAGGGTAGCGGCAGCCAAAGGCAAGAAGCCACAGACTGTGAGATCTCACATTGCATGAGATTTGAGAGTTTTAACATAGTAGGCCATGTTACCCCTAGGGCACGGCAGGTCTTTAGGATTCCTGTGGGAATTCATTATGTGAAGCTGGAGCAATGGAGTCCAGCACTATTAGAAATGAGGTTTCTGGTTGGCTAGGGCATGCACCTAAGCCAGGCAGAACCCACCACTCTAGTCAGGGCAAGTAAGTCACATTCCAAAGATAACCTGTCCTCTCCCTCTGGTAGCAAGGCACAGAGCAGTCAGGCTTATCATTATTATTATTATTATTATTATTATTATTATGAGGAAGCTTGTAAAGCGCTATGGTTACTCCGAACGGAGTGTCCCCGCGCTAGGACAAAGATGAAAACCCAGCAGCCCTCCCATGCCAACCAACTTCCTACGCAGACCTCTACACAATTACTTTAGACCTCCCGGAGGGTGACGGAAGAGCCAAGTTTTCAGTTTCTTGCGGAACAGGGACTCCGACTCAGATGTCCTCAGATCCACAGGGAGCTCATTCCAGGCCTTGGCTGCCAGGAAACCAAAGGATCTCCCGCCAACCCTAGCCTTCCGCACCCTGGGCACAGTCATTCTAGCACTGACGATTGATCTCAAATCTCGGGTGGGCTGGTAGACCGTCAGAAGGGGGAGTAAAAAACGCGGCCCCCTTTTCCTGAGGATCCTATGACTGAAGCATAAAGCCTTAAAGGTGACTCTGGCCTGAATTGGGAGCCAATGCAGTTCCTTCAAAGCATCTCCAACCGAGGCCCTCCTCGGGATGTTCAAGATAAGCCGGGCAGCGGCATTCTGTACCTTCTGCAAGATGTTCAAGTTTTTTGCAGTCACCCCTAGATACAGAACATTGCAATAATCCAGGCGAGATGTGACCAGAGCCTGTACAATGGTTCTTTTAGCATCCAGGGGGAGAAGGTCCAGAATCTTACGTAGCATTTTAAGAATGCCGAAACATGTACCGGCCACAGCAGAAATTTGCTCAGAGAAGGAGAGATTTTCATCGAACCACACTCCCAGATTTTTCACCTTGGCTTTCGGTACTGGACTAGGTCCTAGTTCCTCTGGCCACCAATGCTGCGACCAGAGAGAGGGCTGTTTTCCAACAACCATCACCTCTGTCTTCCCTGCATTAAGCTGGAGGCAACTCAGTCTCATCCAGTCCATAAGCTCCCCCAGGCAAGTTTTGAAATCTGTGGCCCTTCCAGATTCCTTTTGTTCCAGGGTCACAACCAGCTGAGTGTCATCAGCGTATGACACCAGCTTAATTCCATGTCTCAAAATAATATTTGCAAGCGGGCGCATGTAAATATTAAACAGGGTGGGGCTGAGAGCTGATCCCTGCGGCACCCCCTGGTTCAAAGGACAGACTCTGGAGCTAAAAGGGTGTTGCAGGACCTGGAAGGATCTAATCTCCAGAAAGTTCTTCAACCAGATCCACGTGACACCTCCGACCCCGACCTCCCGTAACCTTTCAAGTAGGAGGCCGTGGGACACAGTGTCGAACGCAGCACTTAGGTCTAACAGAATCAAGGCAGTGGTCCTACCTTCATCGGCCGCAATCCTCAACACTTCGGCTGCCAGGAGGAGAGCGGACTCCGTACCACGCCCAGGCCTAAAGCCGGACTGGGTATCGTGCAGAACCCGCCTTCTTCCAAAACCTCGAAAGTTGGCCATTCAGATGTTTCTCTGCAATTTTTGCTACAAAGGGAAGTAGAGATATGGGTCTTAGGTTTTCAGGAAGAGCGGGGTCCAGTGAAGGTTTCTTCAACAGTGGGTCTACCATGGCATGTTTCCAATTATTGGGAACCTGCCCCGTGCTAAAGGACAGGTTCAGTAATGAGGTGAGAACAGGGGCAATAATATTCTTCCCTAGTTGCAGAAATTTTGGAGGGGCCGGGTCCATAGGTGACCCAGATTTCACAGCCTCCATCAGCCCAAGAACCTCGTTTTCCACCAGAGGACAAAGGGCAAACTTGTCCTCGGTCCACGGTGCCTCCATACTAGGCACAGGAACATGCCTCCTACTGCTTTCTGGAAAGGTGGCATATATCGTATCAATCTTATCAATGAAATAGGCAGCGACCTTATTACAATAATCCGTAGAAGCAGGGAGCGTAGCTGACACCCGTTCCAGAGAGGATAGTTGTTTCACTACCTGAAAGATGGTCTTAGTAGAATTTTTCGCTAGCTCAATTTGCCCTGTATAGTATTCCCTCCGCACTCTCCTGATCTGTCGATGTCGATCATCAGAGGCAATGTGTAAAGCGTTCACTCAGAAACACACTAAATACACCAAAAAAGAGACCCCACACAAGATTATATAAAAATATAGTATATTATTCATAAACTCAGACCAAAACGACATGAATCATAAATACTGTGCATATTACACAAATACTGAGATAGTAGTCGTTATGCTGACAATGCAAGGATCAAAACGACATACATCATAATATCAGTGCATGTAATGCCAGTTTAGATTAGAGAAACACATGAATCCCCAAATATCACCATAAGCACATCAGTAACAGTAAGGAAACATGGATCCAGGTACACATGCTCTCCTGTTAGCAGGGTTATGGTTATCGCTCTGAGCTAACTGAAACAAGTGCCTTTATAAAACAGAGTAGGGTGCTGGGGCACTTGAGCAACAACCACACATGTTATGGTATTCCACAGTGTTTCTACATGCAGCAGATTCCTGTCGGGCATAAAGGACAAGTGTTCAGGGAGCATCCATCAAGGTCCCACCCCCTAATGCCACAATTGATAAAATGCCCCCAAGGTAAGTCCCAATGGGAGGGGAGGCACACACTTGACAGAATTCCGCGGGGAGACCTCGCTGGTCCCCTGAGTGCAGGAGAGTCAAAGGCAGCTGCCTGGGAGTGTGCGGGGCAGCGACGGAATACAGAATGCTGCTCCCTTCGGCCTGGACACCTCCGAGGTTCCTCCTGACCTGGGCATCAGCAGAGAAAGGGGAAGCTCCCTGCTGCAAGGCTGTGAGCATCAGCGGCCTGTGGGTCCCTGCAATGCTGAAAGTGTGAGGCTTCCCTTAGTTGCCTTAGTAACGCTGCATGAGCACAAATCGGCTTGGCTTACATGGGGGGGACTAAACAGCCATGATGTTGGCCCGCATCTCTCAGGCAACACTCCCTCGCAAAAGTGCAGCCAACTGACCTCTACTGGAGCGCGGCGGTCTCGGCATGCACTGCCAGTGCAGCGCCGGTCCCTCGCTCTGGTCATACCAGTCCAGAAAGGTGCTGAGTTGTACCACAGGTTCACTGTCAGAATATCGATGTAAAATATATAGATGTAAAAAATATAGATGAAAAAATATAGAATGCAAAAATATCGACTCTCTATACTTAAACAGGTAAGGACAAAAATATCAGCAAAAAATATCGATGTTAAAAATATAGTTGTACAAAATATCGATTTTCATATATATACAAAATAAAATAATAAATATTAAATATTTAAAATTTATTTTAAAAAATTAAGTTGATTTAATATACATTTTAACAAGTATAACAAATACACTTATTTAAATAAGTTAAACACACATACATTATAATATATATGTATATATATATTGACTTTCAAACAATTATTAAACTATTAATTTTAATTTATTTTATAATTTTTAAATTATATAAAAATTGACTAATATATATATATATATATATATATATACCAATAACATAAAATCAATTAAAAAACAAATTCTATTATAAATTAAAACAAACTATTTCAAAATCTTTAAACTTAAATTTACCACTACAGTCAGTGCAACAGTATGGAAAGTGTTGGATACGGAAGGGTAAAAATTACTATTCCCACTCCAGTGAGTGCAACAATAGGGAAAGTGTTGAATAGCGGAGGGGTAAAAATTACTATTCCCAGTCCAGTTAGTGAAACAGTAGGGAAAGTGTTCATTAGCGGACGGGTAAAAATTACTATTCCCACTCCAATGAGTGCAACAGTAGGGAAAGTGTTGGATAGCGGAGGGGTAAAACTTATTATTCCCACTCCAGTGAGTGCAACAGTAGGGAAAGTGCTGGATAGTGGAGGAATAAAATTTACTATTCCCACTCCAGTCAGTGCAACAGTAGGGAAAGTGTTGGATAGCGGAGGGTTAAAAATTACAACTTCCACGCCAATAAGTGTAACAGTAGGGAAAGTGTTGGTTAGCGGAGGGGTAAAAATTACTATTACCACTCCAATGAGTGCAACAGTAGGGAAAGTGTTGGATAGCGGAGGGGTAAAAATTACTATTCTCAATCCAGTCAGTGCAACAGTATGGAAATTGTTGGATTGCGGAGGGATAAAATTTACTATTCCCACTCCAATAATTGTAACAGTAGGGAAAGTATTGGATAGCGGAGGGGTAAAAATTACTATTCCCACTCCAATGAGTGCAACAGTAGGGAAAGTGTTGGGTAGCGGATGGGTAAAAATTAATATTCCCACTCTAGTGAGTGCAACAGTAGGGAAAGTGTTGGATAGTGGCGGGGTAAAATTTACTATTCCCACTCCAATCAGTGCAACATTAGGGAATGTTTTGAATTGCAGAGGAGTAACAATTAATATTCTCACTCCAGTCAGTTCAAAATTAAAAACAAACAAAATATTACCACAAATATTTAAAAAACAAAATAAAGGGGGGCGTGGCCGGGCAAGATGGCCGATCGGACGTAGACCGTCTCGGCTCCCGGTCCACGCGTTATTCCGGAGCTGTCTCTGGTGGATCTCGGCGCTGTGGAGCGCTGAAAATAGCTCCCCGGGCTGTCGGAGTACGCTGGGCATGACCTGAGCCCTGTCTTTTGCCCCGGAGCTGCCTACACCGGCGGCGCTCTGCCTTGTTCTGTCTGAGGGGGAGGCCTCGGTGCAACTCAACATGGCCGTCGGAACGCGTCCGCGGGATGCGGCGTCCTCGCTCGCACCATAAAGGTACGGATCGGAGTGTGTGCTCCTGCTGCGGAGACCTGCATCCAGTCGTGGGCTGTCTGTGGGACTACGGGGCGGCCGGGCCCGGGAGCGGCTCGCATCGTGGGCGGAGGCCGTTGCAGCGCTTCCCGCCACAGGTGCCTGACCCTGACATGGCGGCTGATATCAGGCCTGCGACGATGGGGGCTGGAGCCTCAGTCCTGGGGCCAGTTGTCTTTACGCCTGCCTTGTGGATAACTCGCTGGTGAGGGGGAGCACCCCGTGTAGCGGCAGCGAGCTGACTTACCGTGTGCTGCAACTACAGAGTCCCTGGGGGCCTGAGTAGGGGCTCCCTCTACAAGCAAACGACTTGGGCCTGTGGTGATCGCGAGACATCCTGCGCGGGGGCGCCACTACCCGCTACTCGCTTTTCCCTCCTCGCCTACTGCAGCTGAGACAAGCGACGAATGCAACGCGCGTGAGCGCTGCTGACCCAGTGATGCTGCTGAAGAGCTGAATGGCGTCTAGAGGTGGGTCCCTTATGATCTTGGAGATATAGCCCCTACATCGCCCGTGGACCCGTCGCACCTGACCCTACACGATCCATTTGTGGCCAGATTCGGAGATTCTCCACTTTCCGTGCGGGGCTTTGGGGGTCCGAGTGGCCTCATCCTTATGCCGCCGAAGAAGGTGACGAGCAAGACGCCACATAAGGTTTTGGATTTCTTTGCGCCCTCTGACAAACGCACATCGCTGCGAGGGGACTCAGGTGCGGAAGCCATGGCCCTCACAAAAGCAGACCTGTTGACTATGTTCAAGGACCTTTAAAGCTGAATTGCGCAACGACCTTAGCCAAGATATTAAGGCCTCCATGGACCAGCTCCGCACAGATCTCACGGAGCGTCTGACCTCCCTCCAGCAAGATGTGGATTCGGTGGGTACCAGGGTGCTGGACTTGGAGACGCAACATCAGGAGCATGGAAGGCTCGCCACCGAAGTACAAGGCGATGTCCAGGCCCTCAGGGAGCAGTTACATCAGGTGCAGCTTAAGGCAGAGGACCTTGAAAACAGAGCCCGGAGAGAGAATATACGCATCAGGGACTTGAAAGAGGGTGCAGAGGGACCTGATTTAGAAGCGTTCGTGGAGGGGCTGTTCGCTGAGATCCTGAGCCCCCAGATCCTTAAAATAAAATTGGATAGAGTCCACCGGGTGGGCACCATGCAGAGCGGCGAGACGAGGCGACCCTGCGACATCCTGGCAAAATTTCACTCGTACAAAACCAAGGAGGCGGTGATTCAGGCTGCCAGGGCGAGGGACTCCATCTCCTTTCAGGGTCAGCCATGCACCATTTACCAGGATGTGGCGCCTTCCACGCTGGCGCGGAGACAGCTATTCAGACCCGTCACCGCTAAATTACGAGACGACAAGGTCAGATATCGATGGACCTACCCCTTTGGACTCAGCTTTGAATATCAGAACAAGCGACGCCACATCACGGAGCTGCGAGAGCGTCTAGATCTATTGGGCCTTCCACCCGAGGGGGGCGACCCCGCGGGGGGTGCCGCGGCGGGTCCCCCCCCGAGGCTCGCCGTCTACCTCCGCCTGGTCCACGAACTCACGCAGGAATCGCCGATGATCTATTGTTGAGCACACCCTGATGTTCAAGAGGTCCACCACCGTCGCTGGGACTGCGTCTCAAAGCCTTCTGATCAATGACACTGGCTGCGAAATCTACCGATCCCTATAACGAGCGGTGACAGTCCTGATTTAACCCACGACCCCACATGATTGGACTTGGCTTTCGCCCCTGTCCTCAGAGTTCCAATCATCAGTGTGGGTGCCGGGGGAACTGTGATATGAGTGGTACTATACCTACGAATGGTGATGTTATCCCCTTTTCTGATTATTTCCAGTGAGGCGAGGTTAGTGTTGTTTCAGCTCTGCTTAGTGGGTTATACATTGTTAGCCAGGGGCACAATATGGGTCTGACCTGCAGTGCAGCTAATCTACCTCTGTAGTTGGTCCAGTCCTAAGTTAGCAATGTGCTCTGCTTCCTTAACTGTCCAGAGACATTTTTTGATAACATGTAAGATTCATATTGGGATGAGCGTGGACGGGGTCCTCGGACCTGCCGTCCCCCCTGGTTCCTAAGGGGGCGTTCTAGTCCCTTATAGGAGATCTAATAGTATTCTTTTTCTTTTTTTTTTTTATTGTTGTATTGTTTATGGTTGTCTTCCTATTGTTGGGGGTAGCTGGGGAGGGTATGGGAGGGACACGATGGTGGTTTTTTAATGTGCGCTTCGTTGCGGCCTCTAACAGTGGCGACACCACGACTGACATGCATTGGCGCACTACGTCTTTTCGGAGACTGACGAGGATCCGGTATACAGGGGGTAGGCTGAGGCTCTTACAGAGGGGCGGTGCTGCACAATTAGACTAATGCCAGTCACGATTGGAACATGGAACGTAAAGGGTCTTAACTCGCCCCAAAAGCGACAGAAGGTGTGGAAGTATATTATCGACCACCACCTCGAAATAGTAGCCCTACAAGAGACGCACTTAGCCAGGACGGAAGATGCACGCCTGAGACACAAACACTACCCGCTCATTTATAGGTCCTCAGCACACACAAAACATAGGGGAGTGGCGATCTTGTTTCACTCTTCTGTACAGTTTCAACCATTAGGAGTACATACCGATAAAGATGGCCGCTGGGTCATGGTTAAGGGCCGTTTGAGAGGCAGATTGTGCACCTTCGTCACTCTATATGCCCCCAATACAGGACAGACGGTATTCTTACACTCACTGCTGGGGAGACTGACGGACTTTGCAGAGGGCCCACTGATCCTCATGGGGGACTTCAACTTAACGTGGCAAAAAGAGCTTGACAGTACGCACTCACAACGCTCGGATCTGGGCTCCTTCTCTGCGGACACACAGCGGCGCATACACGACATGGGATTAATAGATGCATGGCGCAGCCTCTATCCACAGACCCGTGACTACACATTCTACTCGCATGTCCATCGTACATACTCCCGGTTGGATTACATTTTTCTTAGCCAATCCCTACAGGGGGCCCTACGGGACGCCAAGATATTCCCCCTTTCAGTCTCAGATCACAGCTTACTGTCTATGTGTCTCTCTTGGGGTGGGAACGTCTCGACTACACCTAGGTGGTATTTTCCAGCGTCACTTGCCCGGGACAGGGAGTCCTGTACTAGTCTGAGAGAAGCCATTACTGAATTTTTTACCATTAATAACCCAGAGGACAAGTCGGAATATACAACATGGGACACATTCAAGGCGGTCTTTAGGGGGAGATGCATTGCCCTTAACTCGGCCCTGAATACACAGCGCACTAGGGGGAGAGAGCAATTGGAGAAAGAGCTCGCCACACTTGAACAGGCTCATAAATTGAACCCCACAAGTCAGTCTCTTCGTAGCCTAACTGCGGTCCGCGGTAAACTTCGGGCGATTTATAACAACAGAGCGGAGTTCACACTCCTCAAATTAAGGCACTTGTCATACACGCAGGGCAATAAGATTGGTAGGCACCTTGCACGGCAATTAAAGGATAAGCGAGAGAGAGAGTATGTGGGTGGCCTTCAGGGACCCTCCGGGGAAATTACACATAACGATGAGACTAAAGCTGAGCTTTTTGGCTCTTTTTACAAATTTCTGTACACCAGTGATACCCTGGACACGAGCGCCCAAAGGGAATATCTTCAGTCACTGCCTTTACCCAAGGTGTCGGCTGCCTGGAATGAATCACTTACAGCTTCTATAACTGTAGACGAGGTTCGTTCTGCCATTAAGGCCCTAAAACCCCATAAAGCCCCGGGCCGGATGGATACACCGCTCTTTTCTATAAGACGTTTGCCCCCGATATCAGCTCCCATCTGACTCGCCTTTTTAACAAGATGGCTGAGGACGGAGAGACCTCTGGCACTATGTCTGAGGCCGTAATTTCTATAATACCAAAGCCAGGGAAGGATCCCCAGCGCTGCGCCGCATACCGACCCATTGCCCTACTAAACCTCGACGCGAAATTATACTCTTCTATACTAGCCAAACGTTTAAACGATCTCATGCCTGAACTCATTCATGCTGACCAATCAGGATTTATTAAAGGCCGTCAAACACATGACAACACCCGTCGGATTATTCACTTGATAGAGAAGGCTAACAGACGTCAAATCCCCGCAGTACTGGTGGGCTGGACGCTGAGAAAGCCTTCGACAGGGTTGACTGGTCGTTTTTATTCCACACACTCACGGCATTCGGATTCTCACCCAAATTTCTCACTATGATTCGAGCCAATTATCTCCACCCTAGGTCTAGAGTAGTAGTCAACGGGATAGTATTATCTCCCTTTAATCACTCTAGAGGCACTAGCTTTTTGCTCTCAGTATTGAACCATTAGCGCTAGCGGTACGAATTAATCCCGATATCCAGGGCCTACCATTCGCAGGGGAGTCACATAAAATTTCCCTGTTCGCGGACGATGTCCTCTTGTCCCTCTCTAGCCCAGCTACATCCCTCCCGCCCTTACAGGTGGAACTCGAACGCTTTGAAGCAGTGGCTGGCTTCAAAATAAATCTAGATAAATCATACATTCTCAACCTCACTCTTCCACACGAGGAAGTGTGCAGGCTCCGGTCTCTTACACCTTTGCCGTGGGCCACGACCTCCATTCAATATTTGAGGATCCAGCTGATGGCCAAAGTAGAGGGGCTCTATGCTGCCAATTTTCCTGGCCTTCTTAATCGAATCCAAGCAGACCTTACGAAGTGGAAGCCCCTCTTCCTGTCCTGGTTGGGCCGGATCCACGCTGTGAAGATGACCCTCCTTCCTAAACTACTCTATTTGTTTCAGGCGCTACCCATAGAACTGGAGGGGGACTTCTTCCGGCGAGTAAAGACTATGATTCTGCGCTTAATTTGGCAGGGGGGATGCGCTCGTTTCTCCTTCTTCCTCTTGCGTCGCTCCCGTAGGGAAGGGGGCGTTGGGCTCCCAGACCTTCATCTATATTACAAAGCGGCACAGCTGAGAGTCTTGGTTGAATGGTCGAAGCCCGACTCCGATAAACATTGGCTTCATATGGATCGCAGTGTGGCGGGAAGGACTATATGGGATCTTGTCTGGCGCCCCAAGAGAGACAGACCTAAGAATGTTTACGTCAGCACTCCCACACGTACCACCTTGAAGGTCTGGGATACACTCACGGGTGACGATAGATGGACGTCGTTCCCTTCACCATTTACACCTCTCCATTTTAACCCGGCATTCCCCCCGGCCTTACATGAGGGACCTTTTGATGCATGGAGGGAGGGTGGATGTTTAGCTCTGACTCATCTATTCCAACACTTTGACCCTCTTACTTTTGATGACTGTAAGCAGGACTATGCATTAGGGAATACAGAAAGCTACCACTATGCCCAATTAATGCACTGGGCGCTCACCCCTCAGGTCCAGGAGGCAGCTACGCCTCCTCTTACGCGATTTGAGCGCTTCCTCACCAAGGCTACCTCGATGAAGGGGACGATTTCTTTCATTTATAACTTCCTTCTCACTACCATGCACTCACCGCGCCCACGATATATGTCTATGTGGGAGGACATGCTGCACCGTGGGATCTCGGACGATGAGTGGACCCATTTGTGGTACGACATCATGAGATTCAACCACTCCACAGAACTTCGTGAGGCCCACCTGAAGACCATGATGGACTGGTATCTCCATCCATCTAAGCTTAAGCGGATCTTCCCTGCCACTTCCGATAGATGCTGGAGGGGGTGCGGGCTGCTTGGAGACTTTCAGCATATTTGGTGGGATTGCCCAACTATACGCCCCTTTTGGGAAGAAATACTAGCACACATCAAAGACATGCTGGGATACCCCATCCCCACTACTATGGCGGGTGTTCTCCTGGGGCTTCGTGACCCCTCCCTAGAGCACCAGACCCGAGCTGATAAAACCATTATGTGGCTATGTGTGGGGGCGGCCAAGATCACCCTGGCTGCCGCTTGGAAAAGGCAGGAAGCCCCAGCTATTTCCCTTTGGCATTCCCGTCTCTGGAGGCTGCTTAGTTTGGAACGCATGTCCGACATTTTCAGAGACGATTACAAAAACTTTGAATTCCGGTGGGGTCCCTTGGTCACCTTTCTCTCACACACAGTCTCCCATCAGCAGTTTGTCCTCCTACTGTTAGGGCCCTGCATCTCTTTCAATTTTGAGTCGAATGTCAGTAACACTGGATACTTCCGTGATGTGCAGTTTGCAGCCACCATCGTTGGGGAGGGGGGAGGGTAGGGGGGGGATTCCTTGTTTTTTCTTTGTCCCTGTTATTTCCCACTTGGGAATTGTAGTTCTATGATTTCCGTTTTTACCAGGTAGCACCTTCCGGCTGGAAGGCATAGGAATGTTACCATCGCAGACTGACGATGCAATGTATTTGGAACAGCAAACTTGCACCCTTTGCATAAACGACCTCCTTCCATGCTCCGTGTATATTCACAAACTGTAACCTATACTTAAACATTTCCTCTGAAAGGAGCTGGTCTTTGCTATGGCAATGTAATCTGCTACCCGTTAGTAGTTTTGATAACTCTGGCTAATCGCCTGCGAGGGATACTGTGATGGTATTGTTATATGAAACATGTTGGGAAAATTCAATAAACACATCTTTGACAAAAAAAAAAAAATATATATATAAATATGTTAAAAATTAAAATACAAATATATTAAATACTACAAATTAAAAAAAACATATTATAATGTTAAATGCATATGACAAATACTATATTAAATCAAATAAAAAATAATGTCCACACAAATAAATATTTTTAATTAGAAATTATTTAGAAACAATAACATTAATTATTACATAAATTTACTTTTTTTATTTCCTACCCTATAACACCACACAATTTACAACCCACATCTAAATAAAAAATAAAAAAACACACTTACATAATTAAAATAAATATTACCAATTAAAGAATTATTATTAATTAAAAAACGAATTAAAACTCATACAAATAAATAAACTCTCCACACTTTGCCCCTATAACCCCCACAAACCACAGCTAAAATTAAACTGTAAAAAAATTGATTACACAATTAAAACTTATTTTCAATTAAAAAACTAATAGTATTTAACAACTAATTATAAAGTAAGCAAAATTAATTTACTCTCCACCCTGTACCCCAATAAAAGTAAAACCCACACACAAAAAAATATAAACAATTACCCTAATTAAATATCAATTAATTAATTAATATTAATGCTCAACTAATTATTACTTAATTAAGCATAAATTACTTCCCACCCTTTACGCCTATAAACCCCACAACCCACACCTAAAATTAATTACACAATTTCCGTATTTAATTTTCAATTAATTCATTAATATTAATTAAGAACTAATTATTAATTAATTAAGCTTATATTACTTTCCAACCTTTACCCCTATAAACCCCATAACCCCACCTAAAATTAATTACACAATTTCCATAATTAATTTTCAATCAATTAATTATTATCAATTAACAACTAATTATTAATTAATCACAAATAAATTACTTCCCACCCATTACCCCTATAAACCCCACAACCCGCACCTAAAACTAATTACACAATTTCCATATTTAATTTTCAATTAATTCATTAATACTAATTCACAACGTATTAATTAATTAAAAATAAATTACTTCCCACCCTTTACACCGATTAACCCCACAACCCACACCTAAAACAATTACAAAATTATCATAATTAATTAGCAATTAATTAATTAATAATTAATTAATAATTTACTTCCCACAATTAACACAATAAAATCTCAATTAAATAAATATTAATAAATAAAAAAGAATCATTAATTTATTATAATTAACTTACTTCCCACCCTATTCCCCTATAAACCCACAACCCGCTACGGAACTAAAAAACACAAAATGTAATTAAAATAAAATTGATAACGACTAAAAATGTAACACATATATTAAAAAACATAAACAATTCTTATACAAAAAAATACATCACATACATTTAAAATATATACTAAAATACATAACACTAATTAAAAATCGATATTTTAAACATCTATACTTTTGCAAACGATATTAAATGACTTCTATATTTTTAAATACGATATTTCTTACCTTAAAATCGATATTCTTGACCACAATATTCTTGCTGTCAATATTTCTGACTCACAATATTTAGAACTCGATATTTCTGTAGTTCGACATTTCCAACTCGATATTCTGTCTGCACACAGTACCACGTTGTCAAGGAAGTCAGTGCTGCTCTGGCGTTTGCACAAAGTGCTCAACATGTGCATTTCTTTTGTACAAAGGGCTCAGTACGTGCTGGTCTTTGGAGCAGGTGAAACGCTCCACACGCTGGTAGTCAGTCAATCATGGCTCCCACCTTAGACCACACTGCTGCCGGACTTACCGACAAAAAAAGTCCCATGGCAGCGGTGTGTAAGTGACATTTCTGATGACCCTGAAATTGCAAAAACCAGGAGGCAAGCCAACATGCCCTTGGAGAGCACTGGGGGCACAAGCAGGGAGCAGCAGGCAGACAGACCAGCACATAAAGGTCCTTGGCAAAGTGGCAGTCCCTCCAGCAGCCCAACAGGCCAGCACAGCAAAGCAGGTAGTCCAAAATGTGGTTCTTCTTGGCAGGACAGCAGTCCACTGGCAATGTGCAGTATGTAGAGCCAGGAGCAAATGGTTACAAGTCAACGGAGTGTCTAAAATCATGGGATCAGAGCCCCTGCACTTATATTTAAAATTGTCTTTGATCAAGGGGTGACTTCAAAGGAACCCTTTCAAGTGCACAACAATCCTTTTCAACCCCGCTCTGGCTCCAGATGTCAGTGGGGGTAAATCAGCCTTAGTGTGAGGGCAGGACACAACCTATACAAATGTAAAGTGTGAACAACCTCTCCCTCTCCCAGCTCAGGAAGACCATCAGTATGAAGATGAATGCAGAAGTAACCCCTTTCACACCCAGCCCTTCCTGTGTTGTGGCTGTTGGAAAGTATGCACCAAGTGCAACTGTCACCCAGCCCTAGATGTGAATTGGAGACAGGCTGCAAAGCTCAAAGGGACACATGCATCAAGCTTTTTTCCGGTCGCAAACGGGCCGATTCGCAGAATAGGCCCGTTTGCGACCGGAAAAACCCCTCTTCTGATGCATGAACCCATTTCCATTTGCAAATTAGGTAATCGCAATTTTTAGGTAATCCTATAGGCCCATAGGAATGAATGGAGTGACATTACCTAATAGCAATTTGCAATTTGCCAATCGCTAATAGGTAATGTTAAGGTATCGGAATTTATTTTGCGATTCCTACATGCATAAGGATTTGCGATTCCCAAATAGCGATTCCTTAAAAATCGCTATTTAGGAATTGCAAATCCTACTTTTGATGCATGTGGCAGAAAGAGTCATAAGCACAGAGAAATGCGCATTTTCTAAAAGTGGCATTTCTAAAATAGTAATATCACCAGTAAGCAGGATTTATCACTACCATTCTAAACATACCAAACGTGGCCATGTCACTCCTTTCTGACCAGGAATTACCAGTTAAAAATATATAAGGGAATTCTCAATGCAAGCCTATGAGAGGAGTAAGCCTCACAGCAATGAGAAACAAAATAGTCTGTTTTTCACTACCAGGAAATGCCACACATAAAGGCACATGTCCTACCTTTAACTTACACAGCACCCTGTCCATAGGGCTACCTAGGGCCTACCCTAGCAGTGACCTATGTGTAATAAAATGGAAATTTAAGGCTTGGCAAGTAGTTTTAAATGGCAAGGCAAAGTGACAGTAATGGCAGGCCCTGCCATGGTAGACCTGAGACAGGTTTGAAAAGCTATTTCAGTGGGTGGCATAAGCAATGATGTAGGCCCACTAGCTGCATTTAATTTACAGGCCCTGGGTATATGGTATACCACTTTACAAGGGGCTTACAAGTAAATTAAATATGCTAAACAGGTGTAAACCAATCATACGATGTTTAGAGTAGAGAGCACATGCACTGTAGCACTGATTAGCAGTGGTAAAGTGCCCAGAGTCCCAAAGTCAACAAAAAGAAGGTCAGACAAAAAGGCGGAGGAAGGCATAAAGTTTGGGGATAACCCTGGAGAAAGGTCCTGGTCCAACAAGCACTTACTTCCCCGACATGTGAACACAATGGATTCAGCTCTTTTACTGACTTCTGAGGCAGGAAAGACACATGAGTGCAGATGGTAGGTGCGCAGATGGAATATATAAGTGATCTTGAGTCAATACTGCGATAGTTGGTTGAGCAATTTCTACTAAGATCAGAATGAAACCTGTAGGGCAAAGGCATGAGTCTCAGCTGAGTTAGATCAGACTTTTATGCTTTCAAAATAATTGCCTAAGTTCTGTGTGAGAATGACCCTAACAAGAGTCGTAGGTACAGCTTTACATTGGCTCTGTATAAAAACTACACTGTTAAGCATGTATGTCCCCGCTCCACTCCTACCATTCTTATATTTTGAAATGATGGTTGCTGTTCACTTTGACACAATTACTTTCATGCTTTAAAGTTCATTAAAACCACAGGGCTTAGCATCAGATTTGTGGCTGAAATTAACAATAGGAGGCAGGTCAAACCTGTGGGTTGCTTTCTTAGACCCCCTATTTATGCATGATAATTTCTTTTAAATGGTTTCCTATTTATAAAATTGGAGATCTCTCCATTTGCCTTTGCTAAAGCAACACCATTTTAGAATGTTGGTCAGCAGTAGAAGGTCATGGTCATCCTGTGCTGGTATTATGGTTTTGCCTTTGGTAGCACTACTAATTGATCTTCAGATGTAGATTGGTAAGGCCCCAATGAACACACAGTTATGCCCCTCGATATTGGCAGTCTGTCAGTACTCAAAGATACCAGAATATTTAACTGGAGCAGCTTTCACTCGCTTTATTTCTTTCTGCAATTTACTGGTATCAAAGTAGTAAGAAATTTGCTAAATAGGTGTGGGGGTAAGAACCCACCTAAAGTAATGATAAAGCCACCAAATTAAGCTGAGCTCAACCCCCTGTAGCTGTGGCACAGAGCAGACAGGCTTAACTTAGAGGCAATGTGCAGAATATATATAGAGCACTAAAACAGTAATAAAGTTGAAATGCAAAACAGCAAAAATCCCAAACAAATCAGAAAAATAGACTACAATTTACTAAACAAAATGGCACCAAAATGGAGAACCCAGAAACTTTTTATAGTTTTAATTAGAAATTGCACCAAGAAGCACAAAGTACCGGAAATGGTCAAATGTTGCTGTAGAACAGGAACTAGGTGCAATTTGACGCTGACCACGATGGAGCCCAGGTCAGATACACTAAGGGGCATATTCACAAGGACCTACTGCCGATTTATCTCCACCTTAACCCATCAAAAGTGGAGATAGATTTAACACCCCATTCACAAGCGGGTGCAAACTGCAGACAACGCCAGTATTCCCGGGATAACTGGCCCAAAATTTATCTCCACGGTGGACACCACCAACTAACCCTAATGAGATGCAGAGTAGGCGTTCCTGTGCAAAAACACACGAAAAAACAACAACACCACTTTCACAACGAACTGCCAGATCTGCGAAGCGAACCAAAAACAGGCGATAAGCCGCGGTAGCAGCAGGGATTTAACACCTGCCTTATGCTGGTGTTAAGCAGGACGACTCCCTGCAGCACAAAAGGGAGCCCAGCTCAGAGCCACATCGGAAGACCCACAGATGCCAAGGAGACAATGAACATGCTGTTCGGAGACCCAAGAGGGCCACAACACCCACCCCCACCACTCCCAGCCCCCCCCCGGACAAACACATACCATGCACGACACAAGAGCCACAGAAAGCGCATGATGTCGCACAATGACAAAATAAAACACACATGTGTGGCCAGAAGAATGAGAAACAGTCACACATCACTGAAGTAACAACAACATTTGTTATTGAAATACAACACAAAACACCAATGCGGAAGACTCCTGTCGGGTCCCTCTGGGACAATCTCGATGTCACAGCCTGGAAAATAAAGCACAAAATCAGAACGTGTGTCATGCGCACATCAAAGAAGCGAAACACAGAGAAACAGAGAATGAAAGAAAGGCAGAGAGAGAAAGAGAGAGAAGGAAAGGAAGGGAAGGGAAGGGAGAGAGGGAAGGAAGGAGAGAGAGAGAGAGAGAGGGAGAGAGGGAAGGAAGGAGAGAGAGAGAGAGGGAGAGAGGGAAGGAAGGGAGAGAGAGAGAGAGGGAGAGAGGGAAGGAAAGTAAGGGAGAGAGAGAGAGGGAGAGAGGGAAGGAAAGTAAGGGAGAGAGAGAGAGACACCCCCGCCACCGCGCACCCAGGCCCCACTGTTCACCTGCTGCCACCGGTGTGTCTCCAACCACGTGCTGGGATACACTGCAAGCCACCAGGTCTGCAATCTGTAATCAAGGCCAGAGTCAATCATGGCAGAGTCCATCACACTGCACACGGCAACAACGCCTGTCCATCCCTGCGCACGCATGCAGCCGCACCCTACCCCCTCCCGCCGGCCAGCGCTGGCTGTCCGCACTTGCGCACCCCGGGCCCACAGCTCACCTGCCGCCAACGGTGTGTCCACCAGTGGGCACACCTCGTGCCCGTGCAAGCTCCAGGCCCCGGTCCCACCACCATGGCATGGTCCACATCATGCGGACCCGCCCCGCGGCCCAGCAGGTCCCACACATCACGCTGAGTCCTGAGGCATCAATGGCAGAGACCACATCAGTGCACACGTCATCATCGCAGGCTGCACACGCGCTCAGCGATTTCGGTGCCACTAACCCTGTGCAACCCCAGTCAGCGCCACGTGGTGGTAGGCCCGTGACAGGCACAATGCTCCGGGTGCCACTAACCCTGTGCAACCCCAGTCAGCGCCACATGGTGGAAGGCCTGTGATGGACGCAAGGCTCTGGGTGCCACTAACCCTGTGCAACCCCAGTCAGCGCCACGTGGTGGTAGGCCCATGACGGGCGCAAGGCTTCGGGTGCGACCAACCATGTGCGTAGCAACTCATGGGCCCTTTATGATTGAGAACCGTGGAGCGTCCGTCATCCAGTCAACACCGGCAGTGGGGAATGTGATGTCGTCGGTGCCTTATATTGGCGGGGTCACATGGCCTGTGACGCCTGTGCCGGATGGGTGTGGTGTGTGTGCAAACCTGCCCTCAGGGAGTGGTCGTGACATAATGACAACTAGACCAGTGACCTGCATACCACCAGCGTGTACGCCTGCGACATGAAGCTATGTGGGCCCACCTCTGAGCGCAAGTGGAGTGGTCTGGCCTTGCGTACGCAGGACCAGCGCAGGGCATGCAACAATGACTTGGGGGCTCTGGGCGTGATGCAGTCCATGTCCGGACAAGGAAGTGACTAATGCGTGTGTCCCTGTTGTGGTGTCTACGGCACCCGGAACACAATTGGCAATGTAGCACACTGTAACTGGCATCCCATTAGATGAGCATCATTGACGTAATGGAAATCACTGTCCCTACATTCATCCACACATTCATATATGAATGATGACAGACATGACACAGCAGTGCATTTCTGGATGTTTAATGCACATCCAGTGGAGTTTTGCAGCTAGAGCAGTACAGGGCCATGCCAAGCCCACTACACAATATGGGCCCGTGGAGGGCTAGCCAGAGTCCATCTGGGGATGAAAAGTACTGCGGAAGAGGAAGGGTACAGTCCGCAGTCTGGTCGCCGTGTCATTGGTCATCAAACAGGATGTGGCAGTCCATGTCGCGGTCCAAGGTGAGTGCAGCGGAGTGTATCGGGGGTCAGTGAAAGGTCATGGGGCCATGTGTGGCACCAAGCAGAAACAGGCAAGGTGGCGGAAATGAATGCAAGTGCCTCCTTCTGATCTCAAGCCCATCCACGTCCTCGTCCTCGGATGTGTGCTCTGCCCCACCTGTGGGTGTTGCAGTGCCGGCTATGGCACTGTGTGCCACTGACACATCAGGGGCCGGAGGAGGATTGTCGGCCGCACTGTGTGGCAGTGGCACATCAGGTGCCGGAGTGGACACGCCTGCCGCACTGGGAGGCACTGACACACCAGCGGGCAGAGATGTGGATGGTGTGGGGGCAGCAGCATTCATCATCACCACGCCTTGTGGCAGCAATGCCATGATGAGGATCTGCAGGGCATGGTAGATCCCAGCTACATTTCCCTGATGTGCAGCGGTGGCTGCCATCCTTTCCGCCTCCATCCACACCATGTCCTCCATGAGCCTCCGCATGTGTGCCAGCTCAAGGCTGGGTTCGCTGGAGCCACTCTGGGCAGACAGGTGTTCTTGTCTCCGAGTCATGACTCCAGCGATGTCAGCCAGGGTTCGTTGGAGACCATGGAGCGGGCCGTGGGTGTCTGTTAGGGACTGGAGCTGGTCCCTGATGGGACCTAGACACCCATGGATGGCGTCCAGTTTGGTAGCCATGAGGTCGAACCCCACCCGCACCTGTTCAGCCGTCTCCCTCTGGCCCTCCAGCACACGGCGTTGGAAGGCCATGTGTTGTTCGTGGGGGTCTTGGGAGACAGGCGGGGTGGTGGGTGCCTCCTGCTGGGTTGTTTGGGTAGTGGGTGGGGTCTCCTCGATGCAGCTGGGCTGCCCTGATCCTGGAGGTGATTTGCGGATGATGTCAATGATGTCTTGGAGGGCTTGGGTGTCGATGCTGGTGGGGTCCTCCTCGTCATCAGTGAAGAGTGACTGGGACTGCTCTGCAGGAGGTGTTGACGGTGCCCCTGCAATATGAAGGGGAGATGGTGTATTACAATGTGTCCACATGTATGTAGCCGCATGGTACATGTTCACATTCAGACAGCATGGCATTGTACATTGTGACAGTCTGTGGATCAGGGCCATGATCCAGAGTCATTGTGGGTGTGCACTGTGCTCTGCTTGAATGTGAATGTGTGCCATTGTGGCCATCTCTACCCGTCCCCCCAGTACCTGGTGGTTACACACCCTGTTGCGGTTGTGTTGTGTCCTGTCGAGCAGTGTCCGGTCCCCCGACTCCGGCCACAGTCTCCACACTGATGACTGTCGACACCAGCTCCTCCATGTCATCCAGCTCCAGCTGTGGTGCTGGGCTCCCACCTCCAGTCTGCATTGCTGCCTTCTGGTTGGCTGCGAGTTTCTCCTTGGTCTTGCGCTTGATGTCAATCCATCACCTCTTGGCCTCGTCCATTGGCCTCTTGTGCTCTCCGACGGCATTCACCTTGTCCACGATGTCCCACCATATTCCATTTTTGGTGCCCAATGACACGTTGGAGGAGACGAACAGTTGTTGATGGTGCTCCATCACCTCCGTGACCAGGATCCTGTTTTCCTGTGGATTGAACTTCGTCTTCCTCTTCTTCTTGTCCTTGCCCTTCCCTGTCCCCGAGGTCCCGGGCTGGTCGTACGGGGTGCTTGTGGGGTTGCGCTCATCCTCTGCGCCTTCTCCGGCTGCCTCCATGGTGCTTGGGTGTTGGTTATTTTGTGTTTGTGTGTTTTTTCTACTTTTATGGTGATTTTTCCCGCCTGCCATGTGTGTTTTGCAGGCCTGGCGCTGCTTATCGCTGATTTCCTCATCGCGCTTTGGCCCATCGCATGTTTTTTTGCGTTGAGGTTTGTGTTTTTATCACCGTCGCGGTTGTTGTATCGCGGACATTGTCCGCGGTTTCGGGAGGCTATCGCATGGTGCCGCCGTGTTGTGAATTCCACGTTAACACAGGGTTATTTTCCCACGATAGGCTGCAATGTGTGGAGTTGCGTTAACATTTTTTGGAGATGTTTAGCACACGTTCTTGTGAATATACCCCTAACAATGTTTAGCCTGGTCAACGAGTTTGCCTTCTGACTTTAGCCCTTTAAGTACCAATCCACCAAAGGAGTACACTTCAAGAGCCCTCTAGGACGTCAAGGGAGGGACTTAGAGACTCACAGGGTGGCAGGCAGACGCCAACAAGAAGGTCCATACCAGTTGCCATTGGTCAGCTGGCCAGTTGCACAAAAAGGCCTCTTGTTGTGTCCCTGTAGCTTTAACTGAAGTTCAGTCTTATGATCCTTGTAGTCCACTTCTTCTTCCCAGTACAAGAGGGAGAGCAGGTCCAGTCTACTAGGCCCTTCTTGGGTCTCAGATAACATGTTCAGTCCTCTTCTGATATTTCACAGGTTTGGTAGTGTTCTGAAGGGGGTGCCTGGAGATGCCACATTTATGTCTGGCATGTGCTAGTGGGTGGGAATGACCCCTGGGGACCCTCAAACCAATGGGATAGAGGTTCTTGAGGTTGGCCTTACCCACTTTGGGCATTTCTAAGAAGGCTGAACTCTTCAGCCATACTAAACTTGGGCTTTGAGGGCAGTGTGTGTGTGCATGTGTGTGTGTGTGTGTGTGCATGTGTGTGTGAGTGTGTGTGTGTATGTATGTGTCAGTTTTAGGCACTGTACCCCCAACAAACTCAGGGACAGAAGTCTGGTAGAACAAAGCTGAGCTTTCAGCAGCCAGACAATGAATGCACACAAAGGACCCAATTATGACATTGGCGGTGCAGCGCTGGGTCCGCCCCGCCGAAGCACCTTCAAAGCGGTGGTCAAACTGCCCACCAGATTAGGAGTTTCCTCCTGTCTGGCGGGCTGGTTCTTGGCATTTCCACGGCAGTGTCTCTAAAAATGGGCACTGCAATGGGTACACCAAAAACAGTTCCTGCACAGCATGGACTGAAAAGTCCATGCCATGCAGGAACTGGACTGCATGCACACAGGGGGGCACATGTGCATCCCCATGAGGAGGAGGTACACGGGGGCCCCCTGTGTTTCCTCTCCGCCATGGTGTTTATGGACGAGGAACCTCCTTGACAGCGCCGGCAGAGAGGAAACTCGTAATATCCTTGGCGGGACCGCTGCGGTCCCGCCAAGCATATTACTGCCTCCTGACAGCCACAACACCACCAGTCCCTGGTGGCTGTGGTGGGGCTGTGGCAGTCCCACCGTCCAACTCCTTATATGGTGGTCGGGAGACTACCACCGCCACCGCCACCCCCCAGACCGCCAGACTCGTAATTGGGGCCAAAGTTTCTTGCCATTCTGTCTCCCTCCTTTAAAGTGCGCCCCAAGCCTTATATGAAAAAGCCAAGCAGACCTGTCAAGCCAATCTTGACACTCCAGCAGGATCTGACACAGTGACGTAAACAAAAGATCCACTGTGATGGTGGCCATTGTGGCTGGGGGACTAGAGCAGGGTACAGGCCTGGGTGTTCGATACAGCTGCCTGTGACAGGGGTAGGCTTCTTTGAAGCTAGTAAAGTCCATGGGCCAAGCCCACAGGCCATCTTGTCATGGGCACAACAACATCTCGCCACATTCAAGGCCTTTTATCGCTGCCCTGGGAGCAAGTTCATAACTTATTTGTACCTATTGAAATGCTATCTACTGGCAGAGAAAAGGGAGAGAGCAAAATGCTAATTTCGGTTCCAGGGACTTCAGGCAGGTAAACAGTAACTTTTTATGGACCAATTCTCTTTCTTATGATCTGTTAAGCTTTGACACAGCTCACGCCTACAACCATTGGCCGGCAGTGACTTTCATGTGTGAAGTAGTACACAGCCTTATGCCTACAACCAGGAGGCCGGCGGCATGTCTCCCAGCTATGATTTTTACATATGAGATAACAACTAGGAAGTAAACCATTGGCACTAAGAGACCAAATATGTCAGTAATTGTAAAGAAACAACAAAGGGATGAATGCCACCCCTCCTCCCTTCACCCACCCCAATCTCCTCCGCACCTTAGTGGCTTCGTCCCAGTGTCTGCCGAGACATATAGGCTCTGTTTCAAGAATAGGGATATTGTTCGTTCGGACAGCGGCCTAAGTGGAGGCCCTTTACTTTTGTGATGCCAATCAGCAGGATTTGCAGGTATTTCGGGCAGGTCACTTCTCTGAATTCCTTCGATAGGATCTTAATGAACGAAGCCCATAATTCTGGATATTCATCTGTTCTATTATCTATCATCATTGACATGCGCTCCATAGCCAGCACCACCCACAGTTTTCTTAACCATGAGGTATGATCAGGGATCACCTCCATGCCCAAGCATGCTAGAAGGACCTGTCGCGTGGCGTTTAGAGCAAGAGCTATTTGTCTGCCCCTAACTGATCGCAAGGGGAAGGTTAAGGGGTTGGGGAGACCCAAGATTGTGTATGCAGGAAAGCGGAGGCTGGTCGTATTAAAAGCTTGATAAAAATCATTGAATATCTGCTCCCAATAACAGACCAGCTTGGAACAGTTCCAGAGAAGATGAAGAATTGAGCTTGTTTGCCTGCATCCCCGCCAGCAAAGCGCAGAGTGATTCCTGTTCTAACTATGGACTCGAGCAGGTGTTAGGTACCAATAAGAGGCAACTTTATAAGCTGACTCCGTGCCCACCATATCGTGTGCTGTGTGGTGTATCCTGAAGTGGACGTCCTTCCATTCTTTGCTGGAAAGTGAACACCCCAGCTCCTACTCCCACCAAAGCTGACCCTTGGGCCTGGCGGGTTTGGTGCCTGCCGAGAGGAAGGCATAAAGCTCAGAAATAATACGTTTCCCCCCCCTTTGGACATTAACCATTTTTTAAAACAGGTCAGAGGGCGAGATGTCACAGGTTCAATGCCAGGGGAGGTCACCCGGTGTCTCACCTGCGTGTATGGGAACGAGTCCATCGCTAGTAGCGAGTAGTCCTGTCGTAGCTGACCAAAGGGAATGATCCCATTGGTATTGAAAAGCGAGCCCACCCGTTTGCAGCCCATTTCATGCCAGAGCTCAACAACCTCGGATCTACACCCCAGTGAGGAAGTCCGGATTGTCAACTATCAGTGTCATCGGCGAAGGGAATGTTGTGAGGTTGTGCCGAAGAGCTACTGTATCCCAGATCTTCAAAGTCATGGCCATCACCGGTGAGGAGTTTTGGGGTTTAAATTCTTTATTGCGTGATTAATAAAAATCATTGCAATCAAAACAACTTCACAATCACATAATATATAAAAACAGCGGAAGTCTATACATCAAATATTATTAATAATTAAACCAATGCATTCATAAATATCCCATAAAATCAAACATGAACCAGATCATGCAATAAAAACTGATTCCAAAGAGGAACAAATTAATTTTTAGAAACGTCAATAATTATTATAGCAGGATATTGCACATATTACATATTAAAGTGGCAACATGCATAAATGGCTAATCCATAGCTCAATGACAATGATAAAGTGCATCAATTATGTCTGACCAAGGGTTGTTTTTAATAGAATGATTCACCAATTACTATAGCAATATACAGCACCAATTTTGTGTTAAAGTGCCAACGTGCCATTGGTTGAAATTTCATAATTCCAGGATGATATTAAAGTGCAACAAGTATATCCATCCCAAAATAGATACAATAAGTTCAGTTTGTACTACTAGGTGTCTGACTGACTTTAATACATCTCAAACTGGCGATACCAAACATTTTTCAGCTGCATTTAAAAAAATTTATTAGCTGGCATAACAACGGAATAGACTCACCAGATAAGGACCTAAAAAGTGCCTGGCGTGCTGATCTAACCCCAATCTTCAAAAATAGGTGTTTTAAATAAAAACACCGAATTGTAATCAATTTAGGACACACACATACTATATGGACTAATGATTCTTGTGGCCATCCACATAATCTGCAGTTAGTATCCGCCCATTGCTCAATCCAGGGCTACATACACTCTTTTGTCGGATTTATTCCCATTCGTAGATTAAAAAAACTATTTTTATATTAGCAGAGAAATATGCCGTCAAATAGGGCTGAATTTGTAACAACTGATATGAATTAATCACATTCCAAGCATGCATTTTCCCTGCTAATGCGGTTTTATCCAACTTAAGAGATTCAACTTTAATTTGTTTTTTTATAAGTGACCTATAATTGGACGGTGTCAATTCCTGAAGGGCTACTTGCAGACCAATATCCCTTAGGCATGTTGAAATATGGGATCTCCATTTTACAGTATGGATAGACTTATTTATATCAATCCAGCAATAATTCCCCAGGGAGGCAGGGGCAGCAGAAAACATAGAGAACATACATTTAAAAAAAACTCCGGCTGACACCAAGCTCTGCCTTTGTAGACCAAACTCTAGTCTTATTCCTGCTTGCCCTACTGATCTGGGGATCCCAAAAGTTGATTTAAAAGCCTTGACCGGCAATAAGCCTAAAGGTTTTACATCTTTCCCCCTGGTAATGGGAGAACCATATAAAAGAGTTGGTTCTAGCTTAGCTTTCATGACTTTAAGAATATAATCATAAGATTGACAATTCAACAATTTTTTAAACTTTTAAAAGCATGAATTAAAAGCACCGTTTTTGCCCTTAGATCTTTAAAATGAAATTTAAAAGAAACTCTGTTATCAAACACCACCCCTAAATATCTGTATGTTTTAACAACATCAATTGGTCCTGCTCTGGCTCTCAATGTATTAAACTTTTTGTTTAGTAAGTCCAATTTTCATGATTTTAGTCTTTTTAACATTCAATTCAAGTGTATATGGTCATCAAAAGCATTAGAAGTCGTTGGAGACCAATAGGTGTATGGCTCAAAAGGATATTATCATCTGCATATTGGAGGTAGCTAATTTGCACTTCCCCCAACCTTTGCACGTGTGCATTTACAGAGTCTAGATGCTGAGCAAGATCTGATAAAAATAGGTTAAAAAGGCAAGGAGCAAGAACACACCCCTGCCTTAGGCCATTATATGTAATAATTTTCCTTGTTAATGAACTACCATCACCCAACTTGACTAGTACCCAGGTATCCGTATACAGAAGAATAATGGCCCTCAACAGTTTCCCTGGGATTCCCCAGCCCAGTAACTTTTTCCATAACAGATTTCGTGGCACTGAGTCAAAAGCTGCCTTTAAATCGATAAAGGCTATAAATAAATTTTGGTTTTTTGAGACAGCTTTCTCAGCAAGTAGATTAGTGCCAACAGGTTGGTAGTGGTAGATTGGCCCTTCCGAAATCCAGTTTGGTTAAACGGAATGATGTTTTCATGCTCAGCCCATTTTTCCAATTCTTTCAATATACTTGAGGCAAAAACCTTTGCATCAACATCCTTTAACGAGATTAAACGATAATTAGCGGCATTGTCAACCGAACCACTTTTATAAATGGGCTGCAAGACACTGCCCTGCCATGATGCAGGCACAGTTTCCAATGTCAATACGTCTTTAAACAAATTGGACAGAATGTTGGCCCACATATCAACATTTGCACGAAACAAGGCATTAGGCATCCCATTAGGACCTGGTGCTCCATTTGTGCGAAGCCCACGTAACAGAATTACTAATTGATTACTGCTTACACTTTTTAGAATATTATTCAAATCAAGGCTTGAATCACTAATTTTGACAGGAGTAGTCATCCCCTTGCACATGCCACTCTCCATATTAATTGTTGATGTACTCTTTTCAATGTAACCACAACACATATCTTGTTGATTTGCCCCTTGACTGTACCATACAATTTTGCGATAAAAGTTACCTAATCAGTCTCAGAGACATTTACACAGAATGCCCTACTGCCCCCCCTTTCAAGCTTGTTAATTATTGTCCAGAAACATTTTGCATCATTTCGTTTGGAGGCGCATAATAGGCTATTCCAAAGTCCTGCTTGATAATTAAGTTTAGCCTTCCAAACTTTATATACTTTTCTAAGCTCCTTCATGTTTTCCTTATAACCGGAGTAGGAATGACGGAATCTATGGACATACGCATCATGCACAGCTCTATTAAGGGACTTTTTTAACCTAAATAGCTTGGGGGAAAACCATTGGTTTGTACATTTTTGTAGCTTATTTTGTTTCCTATGTTATTTAACGGCAAATGTCTCCACCAGAGATGTAATTATGAAGTTCCATTTGTCGATCATATTGACGTCCCCCAGGTCACACTGATCTAGTTCTTTTATTAATTTTTTAACGGCCTTTATAATTTCTTCTGCTTTATCCATGTGTCAAACTAGCCTCTTCAGATTGTATGAGGAGTGGGCCACATTGGGAAGTTCTATATATATCTGGTATTACACTTTACTAATGGATTAAGAGCCACTATCTGAGGATTATGATCACTTTCAAGCCAGGGAATTACTGCATATTCAGACACTTTTGTTTTTAAATTGTCTGAGATAAATGTATAATCAATTATTGATCCTTGATTTGAATTTGTGAATGACGGGGTGAGCCCAGATTTTTCCTTTAACAAACTAAGAAGTTGAGGAGTTGAGCACCCACGCCCCATGCTTGCAGGGTAGCCAGATGTCCCTCTAGAAATTGGCTCTGGCAATCATTTGATCCATAAAGGACCAATGCTTTTCTGATAGCGTATGGTTCCATTCCACTATAAAGCATAATTGTGTGGCCTGAAAATACCTTTAGATCAGGGGTAGCCCCATACCACCCTCCACTTTAGGTCGAGTAATGAGCTGTTGACAAAGGCACGGTTTTTGCCACTCCAGACGAACCGATTAATGGCAAGTTGTATGTTACGTAGGCTCGATGGAGGCGTGGTCAGAGGTATGGTCTGAAAAATGTAGAGGATACACGGCAGAACCATCATTTTGATGGCTGCGATGCAGCCAGCACATGACAGGCCGGCACGATTCTAGGTAGCTAGCGTCTTGGTGGTCTGATATAAGAGGGGGCCATAATTAGCCACCAGCGTCCTCACCAGCGTGAAGGCCAAAAGGATACCCAGGTATGGGATCGTGTCTGTTGTCCACTCAAAGGGGAACTCTGATTGTAGTGCAGCGACTAGTGCTGGAGCGACTGAGAGGTTCAAGATCTGAGATTTGGGGAGGTTCACCTTGAACTCAGAGTCGTCGCTGAATTCCCTAAATTTCTCCACAAGAGCTTAAAGTGAGGTCATTGGGTTTGTCAGGGACAGAACAACATTGTCTGCATACATGCTAATCATGTGCGTGTCTGCTCCAAGTCATATCCCTGAGACCTGCGGGTTGTCCCGTACCTTTTGTGCCATGGGCTCTATATAATGCGTGAAGAGGAGCGGGGAATGGGGGCAGTCCTGACGAGTCCCCCGTGCTATGGGGAAAGATGCGGGAGAGATCTCATTGACCCTAACTGCTGCCCTGGGGGCGCTGTAGATGCAGCACGTCCAGGAGATGAACCTGTCCCCGAACCGACGGAGCGTAGCAAACAGATACAGCCAATGGACCCTGTTGAACGTCTTTTCAGTGTCGATGAAGAGGAGAAGGGCTTCTCTCTGCGATCGTCGGATGAGGTCCGTGAGGTGGATGAGGCGCTTCATATTGTCTCTGCATTGTCTCATTGGGATAAATCCCGCCTGGTCCAGGTCTACCAAGCCAGACATAATAGGATTGAGATGCATTGCCAAGATGCCTGTGAACAATTTATCATCCGTCTTGAGCAAGGAGATGGGTCGATACGATTCACATTCCTTGGGATCATTATGGGGCTTAAGGATTACTGAGGTGGATACCTCCAACATTGCATCGGACAAGGACCCTGAATCCAGAAACGAGTTGAACAGCTGAGCCAACAGGGGAGCCAGATCCTGACAGAAAGTCTTATAAAACAGGGGGGTAAAGCCATCTGGGCCTGGCGTCTTGAGGGTTGAAGGCGTGCAATCGCTGACACCACCTTGTCTATTTGAATTGGCCGATCTATCTGGGAAGCAAACTCTGGTGGGAGCCGTGTCAACTGGACGTCCTGCAGCTAGGCCTCAATATCTCCAGACGGGGCATCCTCTCCCACATATATCTTGCTTTAGAAGGACTGAAAGGCCTCAGCTATCTCGAGATCTGAGTGCAGTTCCTCTCCATTAGTGGTGCGGATCGCACCAATTGACCCGGACAATGCTCTGCTATGCAGCCTGAGCACAAGCATGTGGCCTGAGCGGTCACCACTGACAAAAAACTAATGTTTAAGTCGCAAAAGGGGGTATTCTGCCTAGTCGAGATCCAGGCGTCGCAGAAGAAGGCGCTGCTTCTCAAGTTCCTTCCACACTGAGGGGGCACCTGTGCATTTGTGAATCGACCCAAGCTCGGAGACCGTTGTATCAATCTGTTGTTGCTTTTTTAATGCAATGTATTCTCTGCTGCCACGATAGTTATAAATTCTCCTTGGAGGACTAGTTTCAGTGCCTCGCAAACTGATACAAGACGGGTCTCCTCGCGATCATTGATGCTAAGGGAGGTAATGCCCTATAGCCGCGCGGATCGACTTCACCGACTGTTCGGACTGTAACATGGTGTCCTGTAGGCGCCATCGAGAGGGGCGAAAGAGCATGGCACAGAGGTTCAGCATTAGTGGGATCAGGGCGTGGTCGGACAAAGAACGGGGCTCAATGTCTGCCTCCCCGGCACACGCAGTCAGGGCATCTGTTGTGAGAAAGTGGTAAATTCGGGCGTAGGACTTGTGGGCTGCTGAATAGAATGCATTATTCCTCGCTGTGGGGTGGAGGAGTATCCAAATGTCGCTAAGCGCACCATCTGCCAACCATTGTAGCCCCGCAGGTGAGAAAGCCCCTGTCTGCGTCCATCACTAGGTTAAAGTCCCCCCCTATTAGTATGGCTGGATCTGGGGAAGCTAGAACTGTCGCCAGTGTGTTGATTATGAATTGTTCTTGCTTGTCATTGGGGGTGTATAGTGTAGCTATCGTGAAGTGAGCAGCCCCCCCATTGCATCCTAAGCCCTAGGGCTCTTCCCTTAACTTCCATGAATGTGGAGATGACCTTCCCATGGAACTTCTGGGCAAGAAGGATAGCTACCCCCCTTTTTTTTGTCAGGCCAGGTGACCAGAACTGCCGGGGGAACCAGCATTATCGCATGTGGGGGATATCTTTAGCCAACAGGTGTGTCTCCTGTAGCAAGCTGATATCATTGCCTGACCTCTTCAGGAGAGACAAGACCGCTGCATGCTTTACTAGGCTATTTAGGCCTTGGACATTGAGGCTAGCGATACGTAAAGTCTGAGTCATAGGGCTGGGGCTTGCATAGTGCTAATATGTCTGTCTGTCTTAGGGTTTCCCGGATGGGAGAGTGGGTGCATGTGTATTAGGCCACATCGCCGTGCCATAGACTAGTGCTGGATGAAAAGGATGGTGCGGAGGAGAGTGAAACGATAGATGACAGAAAGAATCCCCCAAAAATGCATTTGATGTAGGAAATAAAAACATACAACCATAGTTCGTCATATCAACATGGCTGATGCGGGTCAGCGTCCAGTTTCAACGTACCTCTGCTGCAGGAGGATCCTCCATGGTGTCGCAGCCCCCAAGTGAGCAGGGCATAGGGGGATACCTTCTTCAATCTCATAGTCCCCCTGCGGCCGCCGCTACGACCACCGATAGACCCTCCCCCGAGACAGGCCTCAGCTGGGTTGCCAAAGCTTCATGATGCCTCTGAAAGGGCGGATTCCCCTGATAGTGCCTGGAGCACAGCTTGTCTCTCCTTTCACATGGTGTCTTGATCCGGCTTTGTTCGGACCGGGGCATTCTTGACTTGCCGCCACCCTTGCTGTTTCAGCCTTTTGTTCCTAGGGGAAAGGGACCAATCCTGTGGTCCACCGGGCATTTCAATTTCGAGCAGGGTGCAAGCTTCATTGAGGGATCTTATTTGGTGTAGGGTTCCACCAAGGCGAAAAATGATGCGAAATGGGTGGCCCCAAGAGTACGGAATATTGGTTTTACGCAGGTGTTCTGTCACTGGACGAAAGTCTCTGCATTTCTGTAGAGTGATCCGGGAGAGATCCTGGTACACCTCGGAACTGAAGCGGGTGCGCCTCCCTAGCTTTCTTGAGGATGTCTTTCTTTGTTTGGAAACCGTGCGCACCTATTAGGATGTCAACGGGGGAGTTCTTTTCAGGTCTGGGGAGTCTGATCCGATGGGCCCCGTTGAGTTGCAGGGTAGCCTCACTTGCTTGTCCCAGGATGTAGCGGAAGAGATCTGTGACATAGTCTCGGAGGTTAGATCCCTCTGCTTTTGACGGCACGCCCCTTATGTGAATGTTGCTCCTACGGGAACGATTCTCCAGATCCTCGTTGTGCGCCTGGAGATCTAGGTGTTGTTCCTTGTGTCGCAGTACCTCTTGCTGCAGCCACTCCAATTCTTTTCCTCAGCTCACTTCCCTCTCCTACAGAGCAGCTACCCTGTCGCCAACCTCCTCGATATCGCACTGGACCTCCCGGACGTCCGTTGCTAACTCTGCTTTCATTGCCTGGAGGTCTCCCCGTAGAGAAGCATAAAGGGATTCCAGGAAGGACTTAGTTACTGGGCCATCCCGGTCATCCGAATCTGCTCTAATGTCGCCTCTCGTTGCCGCTTGTTTATCCTCTGGTGCTGCACCTCACTGCTTTCCAAATATGTTCTTTAGGTAGCGGTCTTTTTTTGCTATATTCACTGCCATGTTGCCGCTCCGTAGAGATGCTCCGCAGAAGGGGCCACATTTGCAGCGGGAGCCGACTCAGTGGTCCCTACCATATCCTTAACTTCACCTTATTTGTGGGGTTCCCGAGTGTGTAGCAGATCGGGGCTTTCGAGCTCCAGTACCAGCAGTGTTGGCCTCACCGCACTGTGGCAGAACTCCAAACGGGGAGCGATACCTTCACCCCTGTGTTTCACCCTCTTCAGCCCTCTCAGTCCTGGCCAGGGCTTAGCAGATGTTGGCAGGAAGGGCCTCACAGACCTGTTAATGCTGCTCTCCTTGGCAGGGGATGGCCTGCCTGGTTTGCTCTATGTCCCTTGGTGGGGGTTAAAGGCCCGGCTTTTTGCCTCTCCCTCTTCCTGTGGCCCCTCTGTACCCCCGGGATGTCTCTCCACTGTCTGAGTGATGATGCATAATCAATGTATAAAAAGAGAATTTCTCTTGGATCACACCTCAACAACAATATAGTCACCCGCACTCAATCATACAAAGGTCATTTAAATACCCTTAGTCAACTATCATATCAGGACCCATAAATCAATTATAAAGAATGTTTCCCTTTTTTGTATGTATCAAAAGCACATTTATTAAAAAACAATTTCAATCATATGGGACACAATTAATAGATACAATAATTTTTTTTAAAGTTTTAAACAATTCAACAATTAGATTCACATATATAACACTTAGGCTTCACAAAAACGAGAGACAAAACAAGTGACAACTTAAAATCATCATAACCAAGTTAATTCGACTGAATCAATATTGTTGAAGTCTATAAATTCTTTTGTAGTTAGACTTAAAAGTGATGATGCAGCCAGTGCTTCAGTGCCAGGGTGGGGGGGACAGTGTGTGATTACCCCCTCCTTCTCTCTCTCCGCCTTCCAAACCCAAGTGCTGCAAATGTTCGGTGATTACACCCCCCCCAGTCGCTCCCTCTCTTTTATGGGCCTTAGGTAGGTTGGCATGATGGAACACAGGGCAGGCCCGCGTTGCTCAGCCGTGGCTTTGATGAGGACTCGAGGCTTCCATCCCCCACTGCGGCTAGGCCTCCTCACAGGCCGTGGACCCCTCGATGCGGGACACCCGTGGCAGGGGCCTCTTTCCTCCTCCCAGGTCCTGGTGAGTGAGGACTTGAGGGGGCTCAGGGCTGGCCTGCGCTGCACTTATCCAGCCTCCGTTGGGCTTCTTACTGTAGCTCCCGTGAGTGCTGCATGGCCTCCTCGTGGGCTGCAGTGACTCAGTGTAAGTCTTTTGTGGTGGGGCTTCTTCTCTGCCTCCTCGGCACAATGGAAGAAGGGCAAGACCCTGGGCCAATTCGCGGAGCGGTGCGGCTCCCCGCAATCTCACCTTCCAGGTCCCTGGGCAGCCATCACCGCCACCACGCTGTCTCTCTGAAGGCGGAGCCACCTACTAGGCCATCTTCAACAGAGTCCCCACTGTCGGGGAGGCCCCGACCGGTGCCCGCTCCTCCGTGCATCAACTAGGGGAGCCCCAGCGATGCAGCCGGTACCTTCCTAGGCCAAACGGGCAATTCCCCCTCCTGGCCCCAGACTCTTGACTTTCCAGTGGAAGCTGCCTCTGAGGAGGTCGAGCCCATTCCAAACGTCTGCTTCACGGTGGGCCGCTCCTGCATCTCGGGGCCTCCTGCTCCGTCCGACTTCAGCATCTCGATCAGCAGCCGGTGTCTCAGGCGAGCTCACCCACCGCAAGTGAGCACCTCATCCTCCGCTTCCAGTGGAGCCATCTTAGGGTCGCGGGTGAGGGACCAGCGTGCAATTTGACAAGCTTATGTCAATGGTGGCCCAGAGAGACCACGAAAGATGTCTTAGCCAACTGCCATCTTGGACACGCCACCAACAGTGTCTTTTTAAAAGTCTCATTTCCAAAATAAATATTGCACATCCAACTTCACCAGTGAATTAACCTTTTGGTAACTACTTAAAAAAGTCTAAAAATGATATTTACGTAAGTGTTCTAGGAGGAGATAACAATTATTAAGCTTAATATTGTATCCCAATGCTTTCCTATGGATCCAACCATGCTACAGTGAAAATAACTTTTTGGACTTTTTCAATGTAAGGACATGTTTAACATGAAACTTTTACATGTTCTGCTATTATATATCATGCACTCTGTATTGTGGACAATAAGGCCTACTTAGCTGACATTAATATTTGAAAGGGGCTATTTTGACAAGTCGAATTTGCAGTTTTAAAACTGCACAGACAGGCTACAGTGATAGGCCTGGAGCCATGCTTTACAGTGCCACTGCAGTGGATTGCACGATGTGTGCTGCAGTCCATTGGTAGTATTTAATTTCCAGGTCCTCAGTACATTTGGTACCATATAATTTGGGTTTATACGTAAATTATATAAAACAATCAGCTGTATTCCATTTTTACCATATTGAAAGTAGGAGTATAAGCACTTTACCACTGGTTAGCATGAATAAAGTGCCCCTAGTTCCACAGCCAGCAAAAATAGGTTTCAGCAAAAAGGCAAAAACATCTGGGGTGTCCCGGCAGAAAAGGCACATTGCCAACCGTGTTTCGTATTTATAATACCAGATGAGTCAAAATGTGTAATAGAGACCAAAACACAGAACAGATTAAAATTCTTAAATCCCTCGACTGATCAAACATATAGTTTCGTTTTCTTGTGACTGTTCACAAAAATAAAATATGATTGAAACTATAAAGAAAAATGTAGCTTTTGTTTTCTGCATTTGATCTGCATTTGATATTTTCCCTTCAAGCACCTCGTCGGTTGTGCTGAACCTTGGCATGGATGTATTGATTATGGCAACACACCTTTTGGTTTTCGGTGACTTTTGGTCATCAAATGCCCTATGCTAAGTGGCTAAGCCCTTCCTGGGCGAGGTTCTTGGTGGAAGTTGTCAAGCCAACCTTGCTGCTTCTATTTTTTTCCTCAAATGCATGTGCTTACTTTTATTTCCATGAGAAAATAAATGGAACTATTTCTGTGATCTGTGTTTCCCGACAGGTTCTTTTGTTAGAAGCACAAATTAGAAGATTTGAAAGATGCTCTGGGTGGTATGCAGTAGCTGATCAAATTGAGGAGACCGCAGCCAACTGTTATTGCATAGGCAAATATTGTTCTTATCCTTGTCATGGTATTCTTGTATTCTGTGACAGTTTCATTTCCCATTGCAAAGTTTCTTCCAGGTGGTCAATGGAAGTGCTGCCCTCGGTGTTACAGTTATAGCATCGCAAAGGTCGCTTTATTATTAATGCAGGCTTCACTGTGCAGAAGAAGCCATCTGGATATTTACTCAGAGCACATTTCCTGTGGTGTCAACAGTGTTTAGGGTGTTATGTTTCAGTGACCGATGGTTGTAAATGTTCTCTCTGTGCTGGTTGGGTTCAGTCCAAGGGAGAAAATGGCGGAATCGCTACGTCAGTGAGTAAGATACATTTTAAAAAGGCGAATTAAAGAAAAAAGCATTCCACAAACAACCAAAAACAGAAAACATTGAAACGAAAAAAAAAATACCATAATTTTCCACCGTTAGATAAAGTACATTTTTCTATTTTTAAAATATCATACTATGGTATCAAAATTGTGAAGATACACTGGCAATGTTTAAATCCTTTCATTCTATAGGAACAAACTATTGATTTGGCAATACTGTTTCATCAGCTGGTCGAACTTGTCAAGAAATAAGGGCCATCACTGTGGAAAGCCTGAGGGTTCTTCCATCTTGAAACAGTAATAGTTTGCTCTGGCGCTGCGCCTGAAGAATTCCCCGACCCAAGCCCGTTTTACAGCTGGTGTTCCACTTGAAGAAGCACCGACTGAGGCCTCTAATTTGAGAAATCAAAACTGTTCAGTCTAGTGTTCAAAATGTAAATAAAAATATGTTAATGTGTTTTTACAATAGATTATGCTTTCTGTCCTCAAGCGGAACTGAGAATGAGCACAACCCTCAGCCAGGCCCTCTAAAGGGTGTCTCCTCCATTTCTCCTTGTCTTCCAGTACCACAATGTGTGTCTTCCTGTCTTTGGCTCTCTGTTCATTTGTATGGCTCCCTGTTGTGCCAAATAGCAAGGCAATGGGAGGAATGTTTGAATTAGTCCCAGTTAATGGTGATTACTCAGAGATGCATTCCAGTCCATCGTTTTAACACCCTCTATTCCAGGCTAGACAGAGACCACCACATGAAAACAAGTCTTGGTCCATCTCTGATACAAACAGTCAAACACAAACTACCAGGCCAGGGCCACTCCAGATGGGAACACAAACAACCCCACACTGGTATTGGCCTTCGTAGGCCTTGTTAGTGTGGCATAGCTTGAATTCTGAATGGGGCATGGGACATATGACTAAACATGGCCATCGCACTTAGGGCCTCAACTGCAGCAAGCAACAAGCATTGGAAAAGCAATAGGTCTTGCCTATTTATTGGTTTTGCCAATGTCTTTTAAGCATGTTCTACATCAGTAACAAGGACAACTTGGCAGTGGGTGTGAGAAGTTGGCCTGGCATATGCTGTCCACTAATTATAGTGGGCACCTTGCACCAGTCCAAACAACCCCTTATTGGAGATAGGTTAAAGACAACCTTTATTGAAAGCTATCCTAGTGGTAGCTATGGAGAGCAGCCTTCAGGCTAAGTCTTGAAGGAATGTAAAGCAGCTTGTTTTACCAGTCTATAATCTCTTGAGTGACCAAATGAAAGAGGATCACACCAGGTATATATTCAAAATATATGTATTTATTACTAAACACACCCCTCTAGTCTCTTTATGAGGCTAGAGTTCAAAGTACATAAATTATAAGTTAGTTATCTACAGTAATAGCACAAATACACGTTTGAGCCCCAGGGGCGTACCAAACCATATACCAATAAAGTGGTATAAGAATCACGACTGAGCTAGACACAAGGCCTAGAGCCTGTAGAAGTGCTTGGACCACAAGGAACCACCCAAGGTAGTGACACAGGGGACCCACGGGGGACGCGTGCAGTGTATGAACACAGCCGCGAACCGCCGTTAACTTCTATGGGGAAAGTCGCGGTTTGAATTTAAAAGAAAAGGGACACTTAGAGGAGGACTTGGAGCAAACCCTTTGAGAACTAGGCTGTTCTAGTGTCAATACCCACGGGAGCACCGGAGTACTCGAGTTACCTCACCCAAGGGAGCCGGGTGCATAGGTGTCTTTCGGGGTCGGGTTTCGTCGTTGCTTTCTATGGCGATCTGCTGCAAAGTGCTGCTGGCGACCAAGTCGAAAGTGTTCGGGTGGATCCAAAGGTGGATCAAAGATCTGAAGAACCTGAAAGCAGAGGGGACAGAGTCTGGGTCACTAGCCAGTGACCAGGAAGGCGATGAGCAGATGCCCACCGATGTCGAGCGCTTCAGGTAGCTTGATGGTCGTCTTGACTCTTCAGCCACGAGGTCCAGGAGGTGTCGACGACGACCAGGAGCTGGATTCGAGCTGTCCCATGACGTCTGTCGATTGCAGGGGTGTCGGCGACCGGATTGGACCCAACAAGCCTTGGCAACGGCAAGTCTCGTGGAAATGGAAGAAGGACGATGTTGCAGACCAGCAAGGTCTGTGAGACTCACCCAGCAAGGATAAGTCAGGGCAAACCTGGAGAAACCAGGGAGCCCAAGCAGAAAAAGATTGGCCTTCGGGAGGGCCTACTAGCCAACGGACTAGCGACCGCAAAGGAGCCTCGAGTCGATGCACGTGGAGCTAGCTCACAGGACACTCGTGGAGTGGAGGCCAGTGATCTTCGGTGCAGTTGGTGCTGGAGGCTGGGGCTACTTGGAGCCCAAAGCACGACTTCGTGGGAGACCCAGAAGAGGATGCACTTGCAAATGTGTTTGGTGTCCAGGGGTCACGGTTCCACGTTACCCACGACAGCTACGGGCCTCAGCTTTGCTGGGGACTCAGGGCAGCCTCGGTGAAGTCTGTAAATCCACCTCTGGTGATGCAAAGACTTCGGCGTCCGACGGGAGCTTCAGCGATGCAGACCGGACAATTGCTTCTTTGGTGCCTGCCAAGCAGGGGAGTCACTCCTTGACCCCAAGGGAGATTCTTCAGTCCTCTAATCTTGAAGTAGAGCGTCGAAGGTCCAGGATTCTGTGTCAGAGTTTCATCCAGGTTAATCTAAAGTCCTAAGTACTGGGGTCCCATACTTATACTAAGGTAGGGGGTTGGACATACTCTGTGGCCCCACCTATGGGAGGGTCAGGGCAGAGGGGTGGTTACACCCCTTTCCCTTTGTCCAGTTTCGCGCCAGAGCAGGGGCTGGAAGCCCCTGAGCCGGTTTGAACTGGGGTATGCACAGGGACACCAAATGTGCCCCCAGTGCAGGACTTCAAAGCACCAGAGAGTGCTCCCGCCCAGCCCCAATACACACTATCCTGTCTGGGGAGGTGCTTACACCTCCCTGGGACAGGAAACCTATTGTCCAGGCCTCCCCTGCCGGAGTTTTGGTCAGCAGCAGGAGGCCAGACTCGTGTCTGTGGCAGCGGCATCCATTTTGTGATGCCAGGGCTCTGGAAAGTCAGTACCGGGTATACCGGTGTGTACATGTCTCTCCCTCTAGAAGGGTGGAATGCTACCCCGCCACCAGAACTGGCAGGGGGTAGTATTCCAAGATGTTTGACACCAAACACGACATGTTTCCGTGCAGCCATCCCAAAGTTAGCATTTAACGCAAGGTTATAATGCGCTTAAGAGTATATGGTCGGGCTGCACTACAAACAGCATCAGAGAAGGGTCTCCGAACGCTGCAGAGGGGCGCAGCTCATGCAGGGGCACCCTCTCACATAGGAACCACGCACTCTGCCTTCAGGATTGATAAGGCCTGCCATAGGAGTGACTTATAGGTTTATATGTGTGTATGTATGTAGTGATATAGGTAGCCTATATCACAGTAAGGGGTGCATGCACCACCTTACCCAGGCTGCGGTAGCAGACCTGTGTGTCCTTTTGGCTGGCCTTCCAGGGGTGGCACAATACATGCTGCAGCCCCAGGTAGGCCTCTGAGGTACCTATGCCCTGGGTACATAGTATACCAAATACTAGGGACTTATAAGGGCACTCCAGATTCCAATCAGAGATGTGCCTAAGGCACATGGAAACCATTTTATAGAGGAAGCAGATAGACTGGGGCCCTGAATAGCAGGATCCCAGTCCAACTAAGTCATAAACCAGCAAAACACCAGGAAAAAAGTGGGGGCAACCATATAGTCAGATTCCACCTTCCTACATAACCCCCCCCAAACGAAAGGAGATAAGACTAACCTTGGCCAGTTGAGCCTTTATTGACTAAGTGGCCATATAAGGAAGCACCTGCACTAGCATGGTTGCCCCCTATCTTATGGTCCACTAAGCAATCCCTCACCCTAAGGGTATGAGAGGGTCTCCACCATGGGGAATTACTACCTGTGGTGTGCTTTGGTAAAGTACAAGGCTGGTGAGGTGTCTGAGAAGGGAAATGAAGCCCTAGGAAGGTTGGTCTCAGCTTCCTCAGATCACTGGTCACCATGTATGCCTGTCTTTCCATGACTGAGTTGCACTGTGCTCTAAGGGTCAACCTTTGGCTGCCTACAGCTGGGGGTTGTGTCCCTTTGGATGGACCACTGGAGGGACATGGCAGGTTTGGAACCTTTTGGTCCCAGGTTTGCCCTTGCCTAACAGAGTCCTTCTGGGGGAGGTCCCTACACAAAGGTATGGGAAATCCCTCAGTGTGTTGAGGAATTTTCACCTGGCTAGGGCTACTAGCCTGGGTGCCCCTAATCTGCTGATGGGGGTTCCTCTGGACAGGGGCCCTGGGGGTCCACTGACCTCCCTGACCTCTGCAGCCCTGGGCTGACTGAGGCAGGGTAGAGAGGAGCAGGTTACCTGCTCCAGACTGGGTACCACCTTGGAAGGGTCCTCTGCCATCAGGGGTGGGGCCAGGCCAGGCCTGACTACCTCTGGGGCAGTTCCTTCACTAGGGGTAGGGTCAGTTCCCTGAGGAGGCTGACCCTTACCTACTGTCTGGAGGGAAGAAGACTTTTCTTCAACCCTTGTGCTCTCTTTTGGGGGAGAGTGGGCCATTCTTCCAGGCTCTATCTCTCCAAAGTTTCCCTGGGCTTGGGCTGTGGCCATCACAGCCCCACTAACCTTTACAGGGACGCCCAGCATTCTCAGATGGGTTTGGTGTTCAACTTCAGCCCAGGCTGAAATTTCCAGATCATTGCCCATCAGGCAATCTACAGGCAAGGTTGGGGACACTGCCACTCTTTTTGGGCCTGTGACCCCTTCCCAGCTGAGATTGACTATGGCCATGGGGTGATCTGTTCTGACACCATCAATGTTGGTTACCTGGTATTTAAACTCAGGTAAAAGCTGGTGAGGGGGACTAGTTTCCCTGCCACCATGGTGACACTAGCCCCTGTGTCCCTAAATGCCACAGCCTTCTGACCATTAATTATTGGCTCCAGTCTGTACCTGCCCAATGCATTGGGACCCATGGTAAAGGTGGCAAATCCTACACCACCATCAGAGTCAGAGGAGTCTGTTGAGGGGGTCCTGTCTAAACTAGGGCCCACCTCTGTTCCTCTTGCAAAAGCACCTAACTTTTTGGGTGCACTACTTCCAACTGGAGGATTACTACTGGTAGTTCCAGGAGGGGTGGTAGTAGTTGTTGGAGGAACATTTTCTTTATTGCCAATCCTGGGGCAACTAGGATCAGTTTTCCAGTGTCCAGGCTTTTTACAGACATGGCAATATGGTTTCTTTTCAGGAGAGGAAGGAGTTTGGGACCCACCCCCAGAAGAGGATTTTTGGGGCCCTGTAGTGGATTTATCCTTAGATTTATCCCCACCTTTCTCTTGGGACTTGGTAGAATCTTTCTTCTGGTCACCACCCTGATTCTTAGTCTTTACTCTGGTTCTGACCCATTTGTCTGCCTTCTTTCCCAATTCTTGGGGAGAGGTCAGATCAGAGTCCACCAGGTACTGGTGTAAAGCTGGTTTTGACAATTATTAAGGATCTGCTCCCTCATAATCAAATTGTACAATCCTAAAAAGTCATGCACCTTGTTGCCATGTATCCAACCTTCCAGAGCCTTAGTAGCACAATCTACAAAATCAACCCAGTCTTGAGTCTGAGCCTTTTGGGTGTCTCTGAACTTCAACCTATACTGTTCAGTGGTTAGGCCAAACCCATCTATCAGAGCACTCTTCAAGACTTTGTATTTGTCAGCATCCTCCTCTCTAACAGTGAGGAGCTTATCTCTACCTTTGTCTGCAAAGGAGAGCCACAAGATTGCTGCCCACTGCTCCTGAGGGACCCTCTGTACTTTACAGGCCCTCTCTAGAGCAGTTATCCATTTGTGGATATCATCCCCACTCTGGTAGGGAGGGACAATCTTGCTCAGGTTTCTATGGTCCTCTACTCCTCTGACTCTCCATCATCCACGTAAGAACCTGGTGTATCTAGATGGTATTCCACCTATTACCAGAGAGGCCTTCTTCGCCCTACTTGCAAAAGTGGGTTCTGGTTCCCCCATGGACAGCTGTCCTTCCTATATTCTTCGGGATATTTTTCTGCGCTATCCTAACCCCCCCCTTACAGCTTCTCAATAATTCATTGGCCCAAGGGACCGTCCCTAATCTTTTTAAAATGGCGGAAGTGGTCCCTATTATCAAGAAACCTAGTTTAGACCCCTCAACTCCGGCCAACTACCGCCCTATTTCTCTGCTACCCTACCTGAGTAAGATCCTTGAAGCCCATGTTGCCACCTGCTTCAGCTCCTTTATAGAACAGACCCATTATCTGGACCCCCATCAGGCAGGCTTCAGACCCGAACATTCCACTGAATCCGTCATTCTGGCGGTCATGGACGAACTGAGAAGGGGGGCTGATCAGGACAAAACTCTGGCCCTGGTTCTCCTCGATTTGTCAGCTGCTTTCGACACGGTCGATCACCAACTGCTGATCGACCGTGTCGGCTGTGCTGGGATCCAGGGCCTGCCCCTGAAATGGACTATCTCCTTTCTCAGTAACCGTTCCCAATCGGTTCGTCTGGCCAACTTTAGAGCAGAGGAAAAGAAATTAACCTGCGGGGTCCCGCAGGGCTCCTCTCTCTCACCCCTACTTTTCAATCTGTACATCTTTCCTTTGGTTTTGGCCCTGCGCAATAGAGAGGTCGTAGTCTTTAACTACGCTGACGACCTTCAGTTGATATTCAACATTGACACCTCCGTATCATCTGTGTCCAACTTCAAATCCACTATGAATTTCATTAGCGACTGGATGAACATCAATCAACTCAAATTAAACCCAGATAAAACAGAGTTGATTCTCACAGGCGGTTTGGCCAATCCCTGGGATTCCAACTTTTGGCCACCGCTGTTAGGGAGCCCTCCTCTCCCTGCTAACTCGGTAAAAAGCTTAGGAATTATCATCAGTAACGATCTTACCATGAAGGCCCAGATCAGCTCAGTGGTCTCTGCGTGCTTTTTCAACTCCGAAGAATTCGGAAAATCAGCAGATTTCTCTCCACTGCAGCTCTGACCCAAGTGGTACTTGCCCTGGTCATCTCGCGGATCGATTACGCAAACTCCCTTTATACTGGTATACCAGCCTACCAGTTACATCGGTTGCAACTCGTCCAGAACCAGGCAGCCAGGCTCATCTTTGGTCAGCCCAAACATCAACGAGTGAGTCCAATGCTGAAAAGCCTCCACTGGCTCCCTCTACTCCAACGCTGCCTATTTAAGTTGGGCTGCATCATCTATAAAGCCCTTTCAGGCCATGGACCCGTTTTCATTGCCTCTAACATACAACGGTACATCCCTTTCCGTGATCTACGTTCCTCTAACAAAAATGTGTTGATCCCCCACACTTTCAAACGGAAAAAACATGGAGGATTGAGATATACGATTCTGGCCCCCAGCTTTGGAACACCCTGCCCCCCATTTGCGTATTGCTGACTCCTACACCAAGTTTAGGAAATTATTTAAGACCTGGCTCTTTACCCAAGCATACAACTAAACTATTATCATCTGCAACCACGGACGCCCTCCCTCAGCGCCAAGAAACTGCCTGGTGAACGAGCGCTCTACAAATCACCTTTAACATAACATAACATAACATGGTCATAAGACCTTTCCCTATCTTTGGGGAAACTGCTGCCACCATGGGACTCTAGTCCCAACTTTTGTCTCTCTCTATAGAAATCTAGGGACTCCCTGTCTATAGCCAATTGCTGTTTTCTGAGTTCAAGCTGGGCTTGCTCATACTGAATCAGTCTCTTTCTCCTCTCATGAGAGGATTCCCTCCTATGAGAGGAGACAGAGGTCCCTATTGAGGTGTCAGAGTGGTTAGACTCCTGAGAAGGAGACCTAGACCTTCTGGGCACACTCAGAACTCTTCCTGGGGGACAAAGGGAGGTCAGTATGATCCTCCTCCTCCTCCTCCACAGGAGGAATTGGGTTTTCCAGGACAAGGTCATTTTCACCTTCCTGGCCAGTTTCAGAGGGGGGCCTGGGTTTCTTCATCCCTGGCCCCTTCCTCATCTTCTGCCCCATCCTCTTTGCCTACCCCTTCAGACCCTATGGGCCTGCTGAGATCATCAGCTAGTAACACCTCCCTGAGGTGTTGGGTGCTGGCACTTTTGCCTGCCTTCAACTTCCTAGTATTGCATAATGCTCTCAATTCCAAGAATGGGAGTTTATCATACTTGGAGGGAAGAAGCCCACTGGCTTCTGGCGAGGACGCACTGGGTCCTGGCTTTGAAGACATTACTAGTGAGCGGTGGTGTATGCACTACCTACTCTAGTGTGGCCTACTAAACTCTCTTGAGTTGTAGAAACTGTGTGCTATCCCTTAACACACAACTCTAAGTTCAGTAGAACTTACTGTATTACTAAGCTTGATTTATATGTACCTTAGGTACCCTTAGTGGTTTTCAGTTGATCAATTCAATTGAGATTATCTGGTAAAACAATAGCAAGCTGGAATCCCACACGCTGCACACCAATGTGAGAAGTTGGCCTGGCATATGCTGTCCACTAATTATAGTGGGCACCTTGCACCAGTCCAAACAACCCCTTATTGGAGATAGGTTAAAGACAACCTTTATTGAAAGCTATCCTAGTGGTAGCTATGGAGAGCAGCCTTCAGGCTAAGTCTTGAAGGAATGTAAAGCAGCTTGTTTTACCAGTCTATAATCTCTTGAGTGACCAAATGAAAGAGGACCACACCAGGTATATATTCAAAATATATGTATTTATTACTAAACACACCCCTCTAGTCTCTTTATGAGGCTAGAGTTCGAAGTACATAAATTATAAGTTAGTTATCTACAGTAATAGCACAAATACACGTTTGAGCCCCAGGGGCGTACCAAACCATATACCAATAAAGTGGTATAAGAACCACGACTGAGCTAGACACAAGGCCTAGAGCCTGTAGAAGTGCTTGGACCACAAGGAACCACCCAAGGTAGTGACACAGGGGACCCACGGGGGACACGTGCAGTGTATGAACACAGCCGCGAACCGCCGTTAACTTCTATGGGGAAAGTCGAGATTTGAATTTAAAAGAAAAGGGACACTTAGAGGAGGACTTGGAGCAAACCCTTTGAGAACTAGGCTGTTCTAGTGTCAATACCCACGTGAGCACCGGAGTACTCGAGTTACCTCACCCAGGGGAGCCGGGTGCAAAGGTGTCTTTCGGGGTCGGGTTTCGTCGTCGCTTTCTATGGCGATCTGCTGCAAAGTGCTGCTGGCGACCAAGTCGAAAGTGTTCGGGTGGATCCAAAGGTGGATCGAAGATCTGAAGAACCTGAAAGCAGAGGGGACAGAGTCTGGGTCACAAGCCAGTGACCAGGAAGGCGATGAGCAGCTGCCCACCGATGTCGAGTGCTTCAGGTAGGTTGACAGTCATCTTGACTCTTCAGCCACGAGGTCCAGGAGGCGTCGACGACGACCAGGAGCTGGATTCGAGCTGTCCCACAATGTTTGTCAATTGCAGGGGTGTCGGCGACCGGATTGGACCCAACAAGCCTTGGCAACGGCAAGTCTCATGGAAATGGAAGCAGGACGATGTTGCAGACCAGCAAGGTCTGTGGGACTCACCCAGCGAGGATAAGTCAGGGCACACCTGGAGCAACCAGGGAGCCCAAGCAGAAAAAGATTGGCCTTCGGGAGGGCCTACTAGCCAACGGACTAGCGACCGCAAAGGAGCCTCGAGTCGATGCACGTGGAGCTGGCTCACAGGACACTCGTGGAGTGGAAGCCAGTGATCTTTGGTGCAGTTGGTGCTGGAGGCTGGGGCTACTTGGAGCCCAAAGCACGACTTTGTGGAAGACCCAGAAGAGGATGCACTTGCAAATGCGTTTGGTGTCCAGAGGTCATGGTTCCACGTTACCCACGACAGCTACGGGCCTTAGCTTTGCTGGGGACTCAGAGAAGCCTCAGGGAAGTCTGGAAATCTACCTCTGGTGATGCAAAGACTTCGGCGTCCGACGGGAGCTTCAGTGATGCAGACCGGACAATTGCTTCTTTGGTGCCTGCCAAGCAGGGGAGTCACTCCTTGACCCCAAGGGAGATTCTTCAGTCCTCTAATCTTGAAGTAGAGCGTCGAAGGTCCAGGATTCTGTGTCAGAGTTTCGTCCAGGTTAATCTAAAGTCCTAAGGACTGGGGTCCCATACTTATACTAAGGTAGGGGGTTGGACATACTCTGTGGCCCCACCTATGGGAGGGTCAGGGCAGAGGGGTGGTTACACCCCTTTCCCTTTGTCCAGTTTCGTGCCAGAGCAGGGGCTGGAAGCCCCTGAGCCGGTTTGAACTGGGGTATGCACAGGGACACCAAATGTGCCCCAGTGCAGGACTTCAAAGCACCAGAGAGTGCTCCCGCCCAGCCCCAATACACACTATCCTGTCTGGGGAGGTGGTTACACCTCCCTGGGACAGGAAACCTATTGTCCAGGCCTCCCCTGCCGGAGTTTCGGTCAGCAGCAGGAGGCCAGACTCGTGTCTGTGGCAGCGGCATCCATTTTGTGATGCCAGGGCTCTGGAAAGTCAGTACCGGGTATACCGGTGTGTACATGTCTCTCCCTCTAGAAGGGTGGAATGCTACCCCCGCCGCCAGAACTGGCGGGGGGGTAGTATTCCAAGATGTTTGACACCAAACACGACATGTTTCCGTGCAGCCATCCCAAAGTTAGCATTTAACGCGAGGTTATAATGCGCTTAAGAGTATATGGTCGGGCTGCACTACAAACAGCATCAGAGAAGGGTCTCCGAACGCTGCAGAGGGGCCCAGCTCATGCAGGGGCACCCTCTCACATAGGAACCACGCACTCTGCCTTCAGGATTGATAAGGCCTGCCATTGGAGTGACTTATAAGTTTATATGTGTGTATGTATGTAGTGATATAGGTAGCCTATATCACAGTAAGGGGTGCATGCACCACCTTACCCAGTCTGCGGTAGCAGACCTGTGGTGTCCTTTTGGCTGGCCTTCCAGGGGTGGCACAATACATGCTGCAGCCCCTGGTAGGCCTCTGAGGTACCTATGCCCTGGGTACATAGTATACCATATACTAGGGACTTATAAGGGCACTCCAGATTCCAATCAGAGATGTGCCTAAGGCACATGGAAACCATTTTATAGAGGAAGCAGATAGACTGGGGCCCTGAATAGCAGGATCCCAGTCCAACTAAGTCATAAACCAGCAAAACACCAGGAAAAAAGTGGGGGCAACCATATAGTCAGATTCCACCTTCCTACAGTGGGAGGGAATAATTAACACAGATAAGGGGGAGAGAGGGAGAATGTGGCACAACAGTAAGAATAAAAAGTGGAAAATAGTATCTCATTCACAGCGCAAGCAGCGAAAGGATGCTAATCAAGATGAAGCAATCAGTACTTGGTCCAAGATCCACACGAAAGAAGACGAAGGGAAGCCAGTGATGCAGCGTAGATTGCAGTTTTTTCAAATGGCTGCATGACGTAATGCAAAGTTGCAAACGTCAACCATGTCGCTTAATGTACCATGTCGCTTAATGCAAAATAGTTGAAGTTGTTATTGGGTCCGGTTGTGGCCTAAGATTCCGAGATATACGTGCCTACGTGGTGGTCTTAGTGCAACAACACTAAGTAACTCGTCTGCTGTGTTTTGGTGTTTGTCATGAGACGTCGTCTACAACATCTTATGGATATGGACTTTCTTTTTTGTGCTAGTGGTAAGCTATTGGTATAGTGATCTCAGGTGCACAGGGAATAACTGTATCAATTAGGGTGAAATCCCGTTGATTGAGATTTCAATTGAAGTGAATGAGAAAGATAGATAAAGAAATAATATTATTTTGTATTACCTTTGAGTGAGAGACATCTTTTTTTCTTGAGGGGAGCAGACAGTTTGATGTTGAAAACGCTTGCATATTGTCTTGTGTATTTGATTATAAAATGCGCCGAAGAAAATTGTAAAGGAGGGTGAGCTGCTGCAAGGAGTGAAATTGACATCATAGTGTGTCGTGCTGTGATTGGTCAGTTGGTGTAAAGCCGCGCTGAGATTGGCTGACTACGTCATAAAAGCCACGCTGTTATTGATTGTGATTGCTGAACAAGAGAATTGGGGGAGAATTTCCTTTCCTGGATTTTGAGGAAAACATTCATGAAATACAAAATTGAATAAAAATGAAGTTTTTCAAAGCTTTACGAAAACTAATACAAGGAGATGTGACCATACCTGTTAGAGTAGGAGAAGACGTACTACCCTGAGGGCATGCCAGTATACACTGTATTGATGGATAAAGGATTACATCCATGTATGTGGTATGAACAATGGTGCATAATTACAGAGAAAGACGAGGTTCTACGGTTTCCTCATTATGGGGCATTTAATTTGAAAATCATTGAGAATTTGAGGAGGAAATTATATGAAGTGAGACCACCTCCTAAACCAGCTCAATTTGAGGCATTAAATACTTGAGAACACATAGCCCACCAAGAAGATATAGATCAACTGTAGATCAGTATGCAGAAGCTAGATGGCATGCACAACAGAGTGTATAGAGAGCAGATGTTATTCAGGGAACAAGAATGTACCCCTTGATACCTGTCGAAGGAGAGATTAGGGAAAAACAAAAAGAGAAAAGGAAACATATTGAGACAGAAAAGAGTGATGCTGAAACAGAAGGAAAAAGTAATGATGTGGATGATGATTTTTTAAATGACTTGTTGATGAATTGTCCACCACCATACAATGAATCTCTGAGTGAGAATTTGATAAACAGAAATACAGTGCGATTCCAAATGCCCCTGTTATGCCTGCAGTTCCAAAATAATCTACACTGATTTCTCCTGTAAGGGGGGGCGGGGTGGAATATCAGCTCCATTGAACCCATTTGAATTGAATGCTCCAGATGCTTTAACCATTACTGCTACTATTGGTCTTGTTGTACCTCTTCATAAATCTGGGTCACAGGTAAATACTGCTCATATTTTCACTATACCTGCAGGAGTAAATACTGCACATGGTAATCTACTAGATTTGATAATGAGATCTTTGCTTCAGACACCGATGGTTCTGACTCGAAGTAATACTGCTGGTACTAGAAGCACAGGTTCCATTTTAAATCAGGCACAATATGATCCTAGAAGCAGAATGGTTCAGGTGCTACCAGCTTTTTATGTCCCCAGATAGAGTGAGCCTCCTGAAATAAGTTACCATGTTACTGAAATGTCTGTGCCCATGGGAATTTCAGTTCCTGATGCATCTGCATTACATAAGCAACCTGGAAGAAGTAGAGATTTGACTAATGAAGATTTGCATTTAAATATTTCAAAAGAAGCATCTGGATGTACTCCTCAGGAACTAGATGATTGGCTCAAAGGGTCTAGTACCCCAATTAATAATCAAAATTCTGAAACTGTTCCAGCAAAGGGAAAACCATTAGATGTGGCCAAGCTAAAAATAGATATGAAAGAAATGAATTTGGGAACTCTTAGTCCATCTCGATTAGATACCTACCAGCAGGAGGAGCTATTGTTTCTCTGTAAAGACTATAACTGAAGATTTTGACAGACACATGAGAAGCTAGTTGGATGGGCTCAGAAATATGAAATTGATGTCCAGAGATCCAAGGTTTTTCAAAAGACATACAGATTAGACTTTAGCAACAAAAACTTTGCAAACATGAAGCCAGCTGGAATGAAATTTCAGATTAAGGAACTAATGACACTGATCAAGAAATGGAGCAAGAGAGAGAAATGGGAAGGCAGATGGTTGAAAAAGAAGGAAACACAGAAAGTAAGGATACAGACACCTTCCGTTGTAGTTGACAGCGGTGATGGAGAAATACAGATGCTTCCTATGAGGGATGTACCTGCTGGAGGGTACATGCATGTGCCCCGGACTAGAGCTGATATTTTGTCATTCACTAATGAATTTCCGAAATTGAGAGATAATCCAGTAGAGGGGTAGAGACAGATTGAAAGATTTGTGAAAATTTCGAAAGTTATGTGGATAGATTTGAATACCCTGTTTGACATTGTGGTTCCTGGGGACTTGTGGACCGAGTGTAAAATTTCTGTAGATTGGTCTGAAACAGAACCACAAACTGATCTAAGAATGGGTGCCCCATCTCCAGAAGTATTAAAGAAATATCAGTAAGTGATTACTTTCCTGAAAATCAAGATTTCTCCTAAAGAAATCGATTGGCTAAAAATTGACAGAACGACCCAAAACAAGAGATTGATGCATGTTTTCAGACTGTAATGGAAAATGTGGTACATAAAGATATGGGACATTTTGTTTATAGATTTGTGAATGGTTTTTGTCCTGAGATTTCTTCGATGATTCATCGGCGTTTAATATGCTGGCAGAACAGACCGATTGATGAGATTTTGAGTTACGGCAAGTACTGCGGAGATGAATTAGAGGTGAAGCACAAGAAATTAAAGGAGAAGCTAATGATAGCCCAAATAAAAACAGTATAAAGAAGTCAGAATCCTTTGGGTTTTGACAACACAGTTCCAGCACAGGGAGGATTTCATTTGGTTCCTGTAATGCAAGGTGCAAATGTTTTTCAAAAGCGGAATTTCCAGTTACAAGGTAGAGGTCGAGGTATTCCAGTAGTCTCTGGAAGGGGTGTTGATGTGTCAACTTTCAAGAAAGCGAATCCATGTCACATGTGCGGAAAATTTGGGCATTGGAAACGCAAGTGTAGATTTAATGTAAATAATCCTGGAAATCAGACACAGAATGGAGGGTATGCACAGTCTCAGGGAAATAACATGGTCCAGACTCAACAGATACAAAGACAGAGAATTCAAAATCCTAATACATCCCAATCAATGCAAACAATTCAAGCTACTATGCTACAACAGAATGTTCAGGTACAAAGGTATAATATGAATCAGAGTCAGCAGACAAATAAAAACTCTTTCCCAAATCAAAATGCATTACAACATTATTAGATTCAGACAGACGATTTCGATCGGGACCGGGCAGCCTGACTGTGCCCGACGGGTTAGGAGGACTGAGTGCTTGGCGCAGCCTTAGAGGAAGACCAGAGTGGTCCATATGTAGATGGAGAGATAAATGGGAATCATGTCTCATTCCTCATTGACACTGGGGCTATCCGCTCTATTGTAAGAACAGCAGGTTTTCCTAACCTACCCCTCTCGTGAGAAAGTATCTAAGTTGTAGGAGTTTCAAATAAGAAGTTGTCCACCCGAATTTCTGAAGAAGTTCCTGTTAAAATGGGGTCTTTTGAGGATCGACATCAATTTTTGGTGTGTGATTCAGGTCCAGTGAATCGACTTGGACGTGATTTACTGTGCAAGTTAAATTGTTCCATTTATTGCACTCCAAAAGATATTGAAGTTCATACCAATGATGAAGATGTTGTTTTTAAACTTGCCCGACAGAACATCTGACATGGGAATGTATCCCCAACTAACTAAAGAGGATCTACCCATTGAACTAAGGGACACAGTGTTACCTAAAGTCTGGGACTTTACAGGTAAAGATATTGGACTAATCAAAGGTGTTGAACCAGTCCCAATCACAGTGAAACCCAATGCAGAATATCCAAGAATCCCACAATACAATTTGACTCAAGACACTGTTGCTAGAATTACTCCTGTGATTGACTCAATGATTGAGCAAGGAATCCTGAAGGAGATAACGGGGAGTCCATGTAACTCTCCCATTATAGGCTTTGATGAAGCTCAATGCAAGTATTGTATTGTGCAGGATTTGCGGAAGGTGAATACAATTGTTCTCCCTTGTTGTCCTGTGGCACCGAATTAAGCTGTGATCTTATTTCAGATTCCACATGAGGCTGAATGTTTTTCAGTCATTGATTTATGCAAAGCTTTCTTTTCTATTCCTTTGCATGAGGATAGTCAGTTCCTTTTTGCTTTCCAGTTCGGCAATCATATTATGACATGGTGCCGAGTCCCACAAGGGTATACGGAAAGCCCCTCAATCTTCAAAAAGGGTCTCAAGAAATATCTTGAGTCTCTGGTAATGCCAAATCACTCAGTGCTAGTAAAGTTTATTGATGATCTGCTTGTGGCATTAAATTCTAAGGAAGCTTGCAAGACTGATGCCATTGTCCTTTTGAATCACCGGGCCGAAAATGGACATAAGGATCCCCGACTAAGATACAGTTTTGCCAAACTGAAGTCCTGTACTTAGGACACCACATTGAAAAAGGAGCAAGGAAAGTTTCACAAGAAAGAATCTCTGCGATTCTTAACATGAGTCCGCCAACTACCCAAAAAGAAGCCCACATGTTATTAAGAATGGTGGGCTACTGTCGACAATGGATTCCAAACTTTTCCTTGACAGTAAAACCTCTCCAAAGGTTGACACACAAAGACGTGTCTGATCTGGTACCTTGGGATGACAGTTGTATGACTGCCTTTACTGAGCTGCAAGAATGCTTGTGTAGGGCACTGGCTCTGGGAATGCCTGATTATGATTAGTGCTTTGTGTTGTTTTGTAGTGAAAAGGAAGGCTGCGCTCTCTCAGTACTGGCACAGATGCACGGAAGCAATCGCAGACCTGTTGCCTCTTTTTTGGCAACTCTTGATCCTGTAGCTGCAGCATTGCCTGGATGTTTGAAAGCGGTTGCATCTGCATGTGTGAGTATTAAACAGTGTGAAAGCATAGTCATGGGACATCAATTGACTGTGTTTGTGCCTCACTCAGTGGAAATACTGCTGACCCGTACTCAGACACAGTATTTAACTGTAGGAGAGTAGGACCTGCCTCTTATGTTGCCCCCACTTTTTTTCTGATGTTTACACTGGTTTCTGGCTATAGTCTGGCTGGGACCCTGCCAATCAGGGCCCCAGCCTCTCTGTTCTCTCTAGACGATTTGGAGTGCACTCTAGGTGCACTAGTGATTGGATACTGTGGTACCTTATGAGTCCCTAGTATATGGTACCTTAGGTACCAAGGGCATAGGTACTTCACAGGCCTACCAGGGGCTGAAGCATGTATTATGCCACCCCTGGGAAGCAGACTAAATCTGACACCACAGGCCTGCTACTGCAGCCTGGGTGAGGTGGTGCTAGCACCCCTCACTGAGATATAGGTCTCCTATATCTCTCCTGCACACACATTTAAACCTATCAGTCACCCCTAAGGCAGGCCCTATCAATCCTGAGGGCAGGGTGCTTGGTTCCTATGTGAGAGGGTGCCTCTGCCTGAGCAGGGCCCCTCTGCAGCTCTCAGAGTCCATTCACTGGGGCTGTTTGTGGATGCGGTTAAACCATATACTCTTAAGTGCATTATATCCTCGCGGTAGAATGCTAACTTTGGAATGGCTGCATCAAAACATGTCGTGTTTGGTGTCAAACATCTTGGAATACTACCCCCCCGCCAGTTCTGGCGGTGGGGGTAGCATTCCACCCTTCTAGAGGGATAGACATGTAGCTACTGTGGAAACGCGGTAGAATCCTGCAGAGCCCTGGCATCACAAAATGGATGCCACCAGTCACAGACACTAGGCTGCCCTCCTGCTGATGACCGAAACTCGCAGTGGAGGAAGCCCAACAATAGGTATCCTGTCACAGGAGGGTGTGACCACCTTCCAGACAGGGTTTAGTGTATTGGGGCTGGGTGGGTGCACTCTTAGAGTGCTTTGAAGTCCTGCACTGGGGGAACAGAAGGCTCCTCTGTGCATACACCAGTTCAAACCGGCTCAGGGGCTACCTGCCCCTGCTCTGGTGCGAAACTGGACAAAGGGAAGTAGGTGTAACCACCCACTCCCCTGACCCTCCCATAGGTGGGGTCAAAGAGCTAGTCCCTCCCTTTCTTTTAGTATAAGAGGGGGAACCTGTGCATTGCAAACTAGATACCCCTGGACGACGCTCTACAAGAAGAATCCCGGACCTTCGATGTTCCACTACCTTTGGAAGACTGAAGAATCTCCCTTGGAGTCAAGGAGTGACTCCCCTGCTTGGCAGGCACCAAAAACGACAACAACAGTCGCAAACTACGCCGCTCCCGCCGGAGCCTGAAGTCCCTGTAGCCCAAAAAGTAAATTTCCTGACTTCTCAAAGGCCATCGTGAGTCCCCAGCGAAGCTGAGGCCAGTGGACTCCAAGAGTGATGAGGAACCGCGACCCCTGGGTATCGTGCACTATTGTCGAGTGCAACCCCTTCATGACGTTCTACGAACTTGTGCTTTGGACCACGTGTGGTCCCAGCCTCCAGCAGAGATCCCTCCCAAGATCAGAGGCCTACACTGTCCCGAGTGACCGTGGGCCCCTGTTGAGTGAATCCTCCGGAGGCGTCTTCGCGATCCCTTGCCAGCCGGCTTGTGGGTCCCCAGAAGACTTTTCCAAAAAACCAAAGGGCTCCCCTGGTTGCTCCAGGCCTGCCCTGACCTACCTTCGCTGGGTAAGTTCCTCAGAGCTTGCTGGTCTACACCATTGACTTTTCCATTTCACCACGAGACTTGCTGCTACCAAGGCTTGTTGGCTCCAATCGGGTCGCCGACACCGTAGTCAGCTGCAGACTTTGTGGGACACGCTGAATCCAGCTCCTGGCCATCCTCGACATCTGCTGGACCTCGTGATTGAAGAGTCAAGACACCAGTGAACGACCTGAATCTATCGACGACGGTGGGCATTCATCTTCCTTGCCCCGGGTCACTGCCAAGTGCCCTTGAACACTGTCCCCTCTGCTTTCAGGTCTTCCTCCTTCCGAATCCAGGCTTGGATTCCACCGGACACTTCTTCTGTCGCCGCAAGCAGCAAGTCTTCACTGGCTCCCATTGAAAACGACGCCGCGACCCGACACCAAAGGACACCTATGCACCCGGCTCCCCTGGGTGAGGTAACTCTAGCAGTATGGTGCTCCCGTGGGTGTGGGCCCTAGAACTACTTACCCTGTAAGTGTCTTGCTTGTGGCTACCCTAGAAGTGACCTAAAACTCTTATTTTCTAAGTGCGACAATTGCGCTGACTCGTACAGGGTTCGCGTTTGTGTTAGACACATCGCGTCCATCTCCCTTGTAACACTATCTAGAACCGTGTCCTTCGACTCGTACTGAGTCCGATCGGTGTTCGCCTCGAACACACAAGGGGCCTGTGACATTGAAATCTCCATTGCGCTGACTCGTACAAGGTTCGCGTCTGTGTTAGACACAGCGCGTCCATCTCCCTTACAACTCTATCTGTAACCGCCTCCTTCGACTCGTACAAGGACCGATCGGTGTGTTCGCCTCGAACACGCAAGGGACCTTTAACATTGAAATCTCAATCGCGTCTGTTCGCATAGACTCGCACAGGACTCGCACCGGTGCCAGGACACCGCGTCCGTCCCCTGTGGGTCTCCTACAACTACCTGGGGTGGTTCTTGGGGGTCCCTCGATTCTAAATGCCCTAGACCTAGGTCTAGCCAAACTAAGATTGTGATATTTGATTGTGCTAACTTATTTTTGATAACATTTGATTTGTACATATGTTCCTGACTTCTAATCTCATAAAAAGATTAGTAGAGAGTTGTTTATTAATAAATACATATATATTTGATATATATACCTGTGTGGTGTCTTTTCATTTGGTGATTCAAGAGATTGTGTGGTAAAACAAGCTGCTTTACATTCCTCCAAGACTTAGCCTGAAGGCTGCTCTCCACAGCTACCACTAGGATAGCTTTCTATAAAGGTTGTCTTAAACCTACCAACCATAAGAGTCAAATTGTTCTGGTGCAAGGTGTCCACTTTAATTAGTGAACAGCATATACCAGGCCAACTTCTCACATTAACTAATAGTCAACTTACAAGATATGAACAAATACTTCTGGTCGCAAAGAATATAACACTTGAAAAATGCACTATACTGAACCTATCCACTCTGTTGCCACTGCCTGGAAATGAAACCGTGACCGATGACATTGAACATGATTGCATGAATGTGACTGAGTTATGTACAAAGCCCTGACCTGAGATACTGGATGAACCGGTGCCTCAATCTGATCATGTGTTGTTTGTTGATGGTTCTTGCTTGGGAGACATGAAGGAAATCTGAAAGCTGCTTCTGCTGTTTGTACAGTTGCAGGTGTTGTGGAAGTGCCCTGGTTGCAAGGAGTGTGTTCAGATCAGGTCGCCAAACTGAGCTCCTTGATGTGAGCTTGCAGCATTTCAGAAAACTCAGAGTAACAGATCTCACAGATAGTCAGTACAGCTGTGGAGTCGTACATGACTTTGGGCAATTGTGGTCACAGCGAGGGTTCATGACTTCCTCCGGAATGCCAATACGAAATGGAGAAAGTGTGGAGAACCTTTTACAGTCCCTACAATTGCCTGCTCAAATTGCAGTAGTGCATAGCTCATAGGCAAGGCACTGACTATGTGACTGTTGGCAATAGATATGCTGACAAAATGGCAAAATATTGTGCCATAAATTCCCGTACGATTAATGAGGATTTGAATAACGAAACATCAGACATCACAAATTGCAAACTGTTGTTGACTGAGACAGATACCTGGGAAGAGGTTACGCGATTACAGGAAGAAGACACAGAAGCTGAACAGCAAAGGTGAGTGCGAACAGATTGTTCCAAAAGGGAAGATGAAGTTTGGATTTACACTGATGGCAGACCTGTATTACCTGATAGTTTGTTACCACCTATGGCTAGACATTATCATGGTCCTGCGCATGTAGGAAGAGATGCAATGATGTGCCTCCTTCGACAAGTGTGGTTTAACCCCAAATTCAGATCAATTGCTGAGAGTCTTTGCCACAGATGCGTAGTGTGTCAACAGCAAAATGCTGGAAAGAGAACACCTGTTACAATGAGCCATGTAGGGAAATGAGCAGGTCCCTTTAACCGGATGCAAATGGACTTTATAGAAATGTCCCTGTGCAATGGTTTAAATATGTTTTGGTCGTTGTTTGTATTTTTTTGAAATGGGTGGAAGCTTATCCAACATGCAGAAATGACAGTCTTACACTAGCTAAATTGTTGTTAAGAGAGTTGATTTCACAGTTCGGATTTCTGACTTCTCTTGAGTCAGACCGAAGAACTCATTTTAATATTGAGGTCCTGAAGATGTTACATGTAGCACTACAAGTTGAGTAGAAGCTCCATTGCAGTTACCATCCAGAGGTTTTTGGACTAGTGGAGCAAACAAACGGCACATTGAAATCCAGATTGGCGAAGGTGTGTGCTTCAACGTCTTTGAAGTAGCCCAATGTATTGCCTCTTGTGTTGATGATTCTGAGTAGTACACCAGGCAGGAGAACAAGATTGTCGCCCCATAAAGTAATTATGGGCCAAGTGATGAGACAGTCAGCTGTTCCTGCAAACGCACTTGTCAACATTCCAGATGTTCTGATTTTGGACTAATGCAAAGGTTTGGCTGATGTGGTACGTTCTATGTTTCACCAGGTTTGAGAGGCTGCCCTTGCGACTCAACAGGAGCAGTGCCACGGCCTCAGTCCTGGTGACTGGGTAATGCTGAATAAGCACATGCTGAAGTTGTGCTTGGAACTCCATTGGAGAGGGCCCTACCAGGTGATTCTGGTTACCAATACTGCTGTGAAGTGTGGAGGTCTGCCGAATTGGGTACACGCTGCCCATACTCGTAGAGATCCATGTCCCCTTGATGATATAACAGCACCTGTTCTTGATGTGCCAGTGGGTACAGTGAGACAGAGGGAGCAGGTTGGTCAAGCTTTTGGGGACCAGCAAGCAGCTGGGACAGCACTGGATTGGTCTGAGGGGGTCTGCGAGAGTCAACTATTGTTGGTGCTGAAGGGTTCCAGCTAATAGAGTTGACTACAAAAGATACAGTTCCTAACAAAAGGCCTAGTGCAGCAAGAAAGCGAGTTGTACCCGGAGACAGTTGGCCCAGAACAGGTAATATACTGCATTTTTGCTTAACAGAAGGACAAGTGCGAGTACCACAGCCTGTTCCCGAAAGTTCAGAATAGTCTAATCAAAGTGAAAGTGAAGAAGAGCGAACAGCTGTAAGGAGATCAAAAAGAGCGAGAGAACCCAGCCAAAAGTACACGTCTCCTTAATTTATTTATTTATTTATTTATTTATTTATTTATTTAAAAGGTTTTATATAGTGCTGGCTAGACCCGAGGGTATCAGAGCGCTTTACAATGGTTAGGCGAGGACAACAATTGCAATATAACATTTGTACAAAAAGGTAAAATGCAGGAAGAACAGTATGCATAGGACAATTATAACATGGGCAAGAAAAATAATGAAAATAATTAGGTCATAACAAGTATTGGATAATTCAACTAGGGAGGGAAGTCAAGGATGGGGGGAATATAAAAGAAGGAGGGAACTGAGGAGGGTGATGGGAGAGGAGAAAGCATGCAGGAGTAGACAGTAATTATAGGAGAACTAGAGGGGGGAGGTTATAAATATATGAAAAAAAAGAGTAGAGAGGGGGTGTAGTGAGTCAGGAATAATGGGGCTGGAAACAAAGTACAGTCGGGAGCAGGTTGAGACACCATGCTAGGCGGCAGTGGTTAAGGACCCCAGTATTTATTGAGAAGGTGCAGCTTGAGGTCTTTTTTGAAGCTGAGGTAGGAGGGGTTACAACGAAGATCTTTAGGAAGTGAGTTCCAGATAGTAGGCGCATTTCCGGAGAAGGAGCGTGATTGAGTAGATTTCTTGTTTAACAAAGGAGGAACTAGTATGAGAGCATTGGTGCTCCTCATTTCTCTAGCGCAGCCAGCTTTGTGGATTTTATCTGAAAGATACAGTGGGGTGTGAAGATGCAAGGCTTTATCTGTAATGCAAGCGGTCTTGTAAGTGGATCTGCCTTCGATGGGAAGCCATTTGAGACCTTTGAGGACGGGGGAGATGTGGTCAAACCGTCTACAATCGGAAATAAGCCTGGCCGCGAGGTTGAGGACTGATTTGATTGGTGCTAAGTGGACTTTCGGTGATCCAGAGAGAGCGGCATTACCATAGTCCAATTTAGACAATACCAGTGATTGAACAACTAATTTAAAGTCATCAGCAGGAATGAAGGGTTTAATTTTCTTGAGGTGATGAAGAGTGAAGAGAGCTCCTTTAGCAGAATTTTTTATGTGGGGAGTAAGGCTGAGGTTCTGGTCAATGTTAATTCTGAGGGATTTAACTGAGTTAGAAGTGGAAAGAGAGCAGTTGAGAGCTTTAAGGTCGGAGATCCATAGATGAATGGGGAGCCGGTTGTTTTTAGGAGCGAAGAGAATGATTTCCGTTTTTTTAGGGTTGAGTTTAAGGTGATTGTGATGGAACCAGTGTAGAGTCTTAGTCAGGGCATCATTGAGGTGTAGAATGTCAGCTTGGGATTTAATCTTGTAGTAAAGTTGGGTATCATCAGCATGGAGGTGGAAGTTAATTCCTGCTTGCTTAAGAATGAGGGTGAGGGGTTCCATGAAGAGGTTAATGACTTATCTAGCCTCAAATGAATGGGGGCAGGAGTGTGTTGCCTTTTGCTTTAACAATATTAGTCCACCTGAACCTCCTTGAAACAAACTTTCTTTTGGATTTGAACTTCAATCTTGCTGTACCACTTGAAGGACTGACACAATTTATCCTAAATATATTCATCAACTAAGCTGATCTGCGTAATTCTCATACTGAACAGAACCATTGAACTATGCCTTGGTATTTCTGTGCCAAACTCTGCTGAATTGCTCAAACCACTTGCTGCTATTTTTAAATTCTTTTAGTTAAATGGTCTGAATTGTGAAAAGCCATGAGGCCTAACACTGAAATCTCTCTTAGATGCAAACGCGTATGTGTAGGAATTATTTCTGTAATTTTCTTGATATTACTTGCATTGCTTATTATTTTAAATTTGCCGCATTATGTATTTTTCAAAACTGCCAAAATAAATAGCACTAATTTTAATGCATTGAATGACAACACTTTACATCTTGATTTTTCAAAAACTGATCATGCACTAAATGTCTACACTAGGTTACTAAATGAATATATTGACACAATGGATGCTAGTGATTGCTATATATGTATGCAATTATTTGCATCAGTTGCCGAAGGTATTACCTATCATAGTCTACCGTTAACATATAGAATTTCTTGCAGGGTATCGACTAGTTTTTTTTATGGTACCGATTGCTTCCAATATTATTATTCAAATCAAGAGCTGATCTTTTCTGAACTTCCCGTACTAAAAAGCTTAAACCCACATCCTGAAGGTTCACTCGCTAAAACTATGGGCTATCTATTTAGACCAACTCAATCTCTGGACATGGCTTATACACTTAGGAATAACCTAACATGTAAATTAGGGAGAGCTGAAAAGAAATTCATAGATTTAGTAGAAAGTAGACGAGGTAATGCAACAGTTAAAACTACTACACCTCCTAAACTAACTATTTGGAATTTACTGAAAGTAGAATATAAAATAGTAGAAGGAATGGGTACTTTAGCTTTAGACTGGCAACATAAAGGAAAACTTTGTATATACAGAAAATTATCAAATAATAACACAAACTTTGTAGGTATTTGTCATGACTTCATGCCTGAACAGTATTATAGCCCTTACAGCACAGACATAGAGTCTGCGTATTCCTAGAAAGAAACCCACCCCTATCGCGTGCATCCAGCACTCCAAGGTATGTAAGCCTAGGTGTTGTGAATGTATGTACTAAACTTGGTTGAATCTCTGCTTGTTTAATCAAGTGTTTATTGATTGCACTAGTTTGGCCAATGCTTGTTTATCGCACGTCACTGGTTTAAGAATGTTGGTTTACTCAAAATTACAGCGTTTCAACTAAGAGTGAAAATCGTTTGTAAACTTTTGTATGTTTGTTGTAGAAGGCTTCTGTGAAAGCTTTCAAGGGACAGAAGCATCAGAAAACGCTTTGCGCTGCACGCGCGTATAGACTGCATCTACAGAAAGGCTTCATTCGACTGCACGTTTCCTCGAGTCTGAACGCGTGCAACGTAGCAGCCGCTTTGGGTGCGGTTTGGGTGTGGCATGACTATAAAATGCCACACCCAAGTTCTAGAAGGCGCTTAGCCTCTGACTACGGTTGCGGTGACATCGTCTCTACTTACCTGGACATTTCCGGTTTCCTGGGGCTTCAGCTTCTGCAGCATCCACGATTCCTGAAACGACAAAGAGAGAAAGAAAGCTAAGTAACTTCTTGATTCTTGTGCATAAAGGCGCCCATCGCAAGACAGTAGAAACTAACAGCGCGCATCAGGAAAAAGACAATTTTTGGAACCTCTTTTTTGAATTACAGAAAAGACATTTCGCAAAGCATATTTTGTATAAAGACTTTAGAAGTGAAAATCTTAAGAACATTAATCTTGTTATAGACGTATATTTCTATGTTTGGTGCATATCATTTTATTTCAAAATACAGAATCGAGTGATGGAGCAAAGAAGGGAGCATAACATTGAAGTAAGTGATTAGGCATAAGAACTGAATGTAAAACTATTAATGTCATGCGAAGTGCTTCTTTGTGTAACAGGATTGAAGAGTTCATATTTTGTTTTTATCACTAAACAGAGGAGAACAACATATTCATCCTTACGGACACAACCATCGTGACTTCATCTTAAAAGACAACATCCATCACACGACGACAACCAGGACGCTAAGTTCATTCCTGTGGATTCGCAGGTAGGACATTTACATCACTCATTTCCCAGACGCAAAAGATAGGGACTGTAGAATTAATAGCGTTTGCCATAAGACATTACGCCCCTTAAAATACTTCTTGTTGCCTCGCAGGTCGACAACAGGAATTCATCATCGTCCGAGTCCGGCCCTCCTCCCTAGTTTCTATTTTTGTAGCCATAGTGTACTTACATGATCACTGGTTATACTTTAGGGGTTCTGGGAGGTTGGCTCATAGAGTCTCTGCGAAACAAAGCCAAGCACCTTACAAGTAAGGTAACTACATCTTGCAGGTAAGAGTGTGTTGGTAACCTGACAGGTATTAATAAATCTGAACATACCTTTGATGTTTATGAAAACTATTCTTAGAAGGAGTTGATCCTATCTTTCCTGGAGTGTATTATATTTGTGGAGCAAATGCTTTTCATAAATTCCCGAAAGAATGGTATGGAAGTTGTAACATGGGAATTATTTTTTCAAATATTTATCATGTGAAACAAATTGAAGGAAAATTAAAAGAATAGAATGGGAAAACGGAGATAGGTGTGAGTGCAAGTGAAATAGTAGGTAATATCTTTGGAGCTTTAATTCCATCTGTAGGAATAGCATTAAACTCACATAAAACTGGAAATCTTTCTACTATAGTTGATAAACTAGCCACCAGTACAGTGGGGGATTTTCTGTTATAGATATTGAAATTAATTCAATAAGATCAATGGTGATGTAAAATTGACTTGCCCTTGACATCCTCCTCATGAAGGAGGGTTGAGTGTGTCGGTGGTTCAAGGTCCAACAATGTTAGACCTGCATACCGGACAGCCGCGGCCGGCTCAGGTAAGCGCGGTGGGGCGGTGGGGCGGGCGGGGTGGGGCAGGGTGGGAGGGGGTAAGACAGACAACGGAATAGGTATGATTAAATAAATAAATAATGCCTATTCCGTCGTCTGTCTGCTTCCACCCGCCGTGCCCCGCCCCACACGCCACCGCGCTTACCTGATCCGGCCGCGGCTGATACCGGATAAGAGCAGAGATTTAGAGAGCTATATAAAAAACATTACTGACTTAAACAAAGACCTGAAAATGTTACTGAAAGAAAAAGATGACACAACTTTAATTAGCAATAAAGCACAGAATTTAATAAGCAAGCGGAAGGTCAGTCAGCTTCTTGTAACTGGACACTGAACTTCAAGTTACAATGCGGCGGACAGTTTTATACATTTTTAAGGTGTATACAACGCATATGTATATTTGCAAGTTTATTGATAGCTTGTTTGAGCACCGCATCATTATCAAAAAAGGCACTACTCTTTTACCAAAATAACTGATCACGTGACTAAATAATGCAGCCTATCTACACCTGTGGTTTCCTACAGTTCTACACTGCCACGTGCACTACCGGTATCCTTGACTTGCCTGGCTTCAAAGCATACCAATGCCCTACTCCTACATGTCAAATGTTCTGTGACGCTGTTGGACTTGGCCCTCTTTGCAGGGTTATCCCCAAACTTTTTGCTTCTTCCGCTTATTTTTTCCTGACCTGTTGTTGTTGGCTTTAGGACTCTGGGCACTTTACCACTGCTAATCAGTGCTAAAGTGCATATGCTCTCTGTGTAAATTGTGTTTATGGATTGGTGTTTCCATGATTGGCTATTTGATTTACTGATGAGTCCATAGTAAAGTGCACTGAGTGTGCCAGGGCCTGTAAATCAAAGCTACTAGTGGGCCCGCAGCACTGATTGTGCCACCCACATGGGTAGCCCTGAAATGGGATCTCAGACCTGCCACTGCAGTGTCTGTGGACAGTTTTAAACTGCCATGTCGACCTGGCAAGTGCACCCATTTGCCAGGCCCTAACCTTCCCTTTTCTTACATGTAAGACACCTTAGGCTCAAGGTACCCCAGTGGGCAGGGTGCAGCGTATGTGAAAGGTAGGACATGTACTGGTGTGTGACATGTTCTGATAGTGAAATACTGCCAATTTCATTTTTCACTATTGAAAGGCTATCTGTCCCATAGGATAGAATGGGAGGTACTTTGTAGCATCTTACAAGTATAACTTCCCATTGGGACAAGATATAGAAATAAAGTTTAGGGTCTCTGAACTCATAGTTTAATTACACATCTTTTAGTAAAGAGGGTTTTTAAATTGTGTGTTTGAAAATGCCACTTTTAGAAAGTAGGCATTTTCTTGTTTAACCATTCTGAGTGCCTCTGCCTGCTTGTGCATTCACTGTAGGCAGCCACTGGGGGGTTGAGGTGTGCCTGGCCCTTTCCTGGATGACTCAGAGCTGAGCTGAAAAGACCTTGGCTGAATTTAAAGTAGTGGGAGGAGTTTTCCTTGAACCTGAATAGGGCCTGTCTCCCTTGCACAATGCTGTCTCTACCCCCTGTGGTCATACTGCACCAGTGAGGACAGAGCTGGTTTAGACTGGGCTTAGAAACCCTTGCACAAAGAGAACAAAGACAAAATGGGGTTTAAGTAGTAGACCTTAAACACCAGAACTTTAGATTACTTCTGGCCTCAAGAGGAACCTTTGCCAAGGAGAAGGGCTGAAGAGCTGTAAGGAGGAGTACTGCCCCTTTGCTGTGTGCTGTGTGGGGTGTGCCTGCAGTTGCTGTTTCTGCCAAGTAAATGACGAAGACTGAAACTTTGCTGTGAACCTGTTTGAAAAAGATCTTAAAGGACCTGTGTGTGCTGGCCTCCTGTTCTGAAGTGTCAGGGACACAAAGGCTTCACCCCAGCTCCCCTGAACTCTGTTGCTGAGAGTTCTGAACTGCCAGGAGGTGCCTATTCCAGTTGTGAGCCTTTGGAGGTTGTCCCTGCTGCTGGGAGCGGAAGAAAAGAAGAACTGAAGAAATCGACGCATCGCTCTTCTTATGGATGTTTTTCCGACGCAGCACCGCTGTGCGAGAAGAATCTCCATGCAACATTGCGCCGCTGCAGAACCGAAGTAGCACCTGTTGTGGCTGCAAGAACCAACGCATCGAGGGATTGCGGCTGAAGACACCGATGCAGTGCCCCTCCATGCTTCCGCATCAATCGCCGACACATCCTGGATTTCCACGCATCACACCTGTGCAGCAAGTTTTCCTGACACATCATCCACGGAGCAGAATAGTCTTGGAGTCTACGCATCACTTCCCTCTACAGACTGGATTTGATGCATCACTTCTGCTTGCAGCAGAACTGTTGCATCGACTCGCCAAGGTCTAAGGAACTGATGCATCTCTTTGTTTTTGACGCTTCCCATCTCTGCGGCTGTTTGGCCTTGTGCATTTTGACGCATCTAAAGGTACTTTGTGAGAAATTATGCATCCATAATTTTCTATGGACCAAGTTGTTTGAAACCTTTGAAAAGTCATATTTTTATTACATATATTTTGGATTTTTGTTGTTTTGGTCTTGTTGAGTTTAGATAAAGATACTTTATTTTTCTAAACTGGTGTGGTGTCAATTTGTGGTGTTATCACTGTATTACTGTGTGTTTTGAGTACAAATACTTTACACATTGCCTTTGGGATATGTCTGTCTGCTCGTGCCAAGCTACCCAGGGGGTGAGCAGGGGTTATCTAAAGTGTGTGTCCCCTTTACCCTGACTAGAAGCAAGGGTCCCTATTTGGACAAAGGTATCTACCACTGCCAACTAGAGACCCCCATTTCGAACAGACGCCTAACATCCTGTCTGTCCTGCACCTCTATTCATGTGTTCCTTCAACATAGGCCTGTGGCCTCCACATCTACGTGATGCCTAAATATATTTCCATATTCTATCGGAGCTCACATCTATTTCCTCCCCACAAATCTTAACCCCATTTGTGCTGCTTTTTATTTTGCTATTGAAGTAAGGCTGGGCCTGTATCTTCCCTTTAACACGTACATCCGTACACATTTTCCGTCATCATTGGCAGGTATGTAGGTGCTCAAAAAATCAAAGGGGGGGAGTGAAGAGGAAAAAAAGTAGAATCGTCCTCCTCATGATATCGTAATTCAACAAAGGGATTCTACCATTATCTACATAAAGATATATATGTGTATAAGTGTATACTCAGTTTTACTGCAGGTGTTTTTAATGTGTTCTAATGATGATGTCTGGAAGAAATCCTTCTCTAGTTTATAGGAAGGGCAGTGTTCAAAAATTGTAAAATACCCCTCACACACTGAAACCTGATTCAGTGTCATGCTTCCTCATTGAGGTCTTCCCGCCCCTCTACGGGACGGGGCGTGCTCCTACCTACGTAGACGCAGGAGCACTTAATTTAGTGATTAGTGTGTATGTGTAGTGCGTGGGATCGTGAAAAATATATATAAGTGTTGATTTAAAAATTCCCTGGCTAGTGGAAAAAATACACTTTATTGGCTTCCCTACCTGAGAATAGTAAAAGTGGGGAGGTGTAGATAGTGTACTTTGATAGGTCACTTTCTACAGGGTCGACATGTTTCAGAAGCCATCCCCTTGGCTTACTTCCTCAGGACCAGAACGATCCCTATTGCACCTCACTGGGTGATATTATAAATGTACATATGCCTGCTGGTCACACATACTCTTCCATGTACCCTATTAGGGCAGTAGACACAATATACCAATTGTATATCCTGTAAAGAAACCTGAAAATGAAAAACATTGTGGATAAACAATAGCTTTTATCGTTTATCCCCTTCATATTCACATCACCATCATGTGGAAACGATAATATTGTCTGTCACTGTGATATATTTTTCTCGTCTCACCCAATTGTGGGTGTTTTTGTGACTTTCACTCATATTTTAGCTATAGAAACACTCCTCGTGGTGTTAGTATCCAGTATTTCATGCATCCAGAACTTTCATACATCTAATGCGGTGGTTTTTTAAATAATCCTCGTGGTGTCAGTATCCAGTTCCCATGCATACAGAATTTCCATACATCCAAAATTTGTGGCTCTTATACATGCTCCTTTGTTAACTATTCAAACATTCACACTCAAGTGGAAGCAGAAAATACAATATAGTTTTGATTTGACAGGATTTTGGGATTATCATATGTCCACTCGCTCTTTTCATCCTGGGCGTACATTAATTCCCATGTATGTGCATGCGCTCTCTTTTAGGAAGTGCTCCCATGGTGTGCCTTTAAAAAATGGGGTAATACTCATGCTCTCAGAGAGACGTGCCGTTAAAGGTTGTTTAAAAAAATACATACATTCGTATATTAACGTATTCGCTCCATGAGATGCCACGAGGGTGTAAAGGCGCCTTCACATTGATACTGTAAACGTGGGGAAACATAGATGGAAAGGCTAAGTTCAACATTGGAGTGGTTTCTCCTCAGTGCTGGTCGCGGTGTCTTGGGCTTTTTAAAGACATGCCCTTGTCTTACTTACATGCTGGGTGCTGCTCAATCACCAAGGATTACCTTCTCGTGGCTCTCCGGGAACTCAATGAAGATTGTGCAAGCCCCGGTTTATAAAGGAAGTACTCTGTGTGGAAACGCCCTCAATTGAAAGCAGCTGCAGCAGAAACAACTAGACCGGGATGTAGGTGCAACAGGCCATATGGATCTTGGCACAGACTCCTCCTTTCATAGCTGTCAAGTCTAACACATAGCGATGTTGCAAAACTATTACTCACATTGCTCACAGTTCTTCTTTGACAGCATTGGAGCTGTCCTTCGTGGCATTGATAGCTCACATCAGCTCCTAACGGATGATCTGGAGCCAACACGCAGTCGCTTTTGCTTGCATAAATGGAAGGATACCCCCTAAAAAAATCTGGGCATCATTGAACAGTCTGTACTCTTGCGTAACTTCTTCCCAGGCCATTGTACCTTAATATTCTGCAGTTCTCTTCCTCCGAGGATGGTGCAGCAAGGTCGTTGGATGGCTCATGGGATGGTCATGCAGTTGTGAAAGCCCCAGAATCACCAAGGACAGGGTATGTATGCTGACTAAAGAACAGAGGCCCTGTCATCCCGAAGGGAGTCGTGTATACAGCCACTTACCAGAGCACAAGAAATAATCCATTAAGCTGGAGGTGTCCCACTGCAGGGCCAAATTATATTTTGTGGTGTGGCAGTTGATGTTCCTGCCCACCGGGACTGTTCCATTTCCCCTAAAAAGAAGAAAGAATGGATTTTCTGTCTGCTCGTAGAGTTGTAGGTGTTTCTGCCCAAGTTAACCTAGAGATATTCTCATCCCACACTACCTGACACTTCTGGCCTATGCTATTGTTTGTCTGATTTCCCTTCCATAGAGAGAGTCCCTACACCCAAATGTAGCACCCGAGTGTCATTGACCATGAACGTATACTGATCCATTTACCCTGAAATATGGTCTTTCTTGGCACTCAGGTGGTCGGGTGTGGCAAAATAATTTTTGCAGAAAAGCGTAGGTCTAGATACTCCTAAAAATCCCTGCTGTAATACCTTAGCTCTCCAAGCCTGATCCTTATACCCCACGATCCCTGTCTTTTCCATTTCATCTAGCTTCTTACATTTGTTATGCCGTCCATTGCATCTGCTACCTCTTCCTCATATTATGGGGTATTTACTAAATATGCTCCCTACCTAATCCAAAGTGGTTGCATCTGTGCATGTATCCTATAAAGAAAAAGGTATGGTAACATTTGGGTGTACTTCTTTAACTGAATGCAACCTATCTGAGACTGTGGTGTGCGGAGTCAACGTACAGACAAAATAAGAAACAGTAGAGGTTTGCGTACCTATCTCTGTCATGTGTTGGTAACACATATTGTCTAACAAGCCTGCATGAATACTTTGGGATATACTTTCTTGCTCGCGTATTTTTCTTTGCAAGCGTGTAATACTTTCACACAACAACATGCACACGGTATTATACCATTGCAGTGCAGCTGCTGGCGTACTAAGGCATGAGGAGAAGAACAAAATAGCAATACAAAACTGTCCGCTAGTAGAGTCGACAAAATACTCCATTCGCACTTTGAAAGGAGACATTGTTATTCTTGCATTTCTTTTCCCCCCTCTTGTTCCCCTACTGTCTGTGGAGGTGTCTAAGACAAGACAGGGTTCAGGCTCACAATGGTGAGATGTATTCATGGTTTCTGGCCCGCCACCTTCACTGCAGTGGAAGTGCTCATTGTCACCGAGAAGATACTATCGTAGCAAGGATGCCTCCATTTTCGCGGGTAGTTGCAGATGTACGCCTCTTGACCAACAGGGATCGGACTAGTCTTCTAGGCTGGGGCCGCCTTTTCTGTTCATAATACCTGTTCGGAGAAGAACTTGATAGACTTCAGTAACTCAGTCAACTCATTTCATCTCCTAAAGCCTCAGCTGTTTTATGGGCATCTGTCTTTTGCCTTATTATTGTTAAAGGGGTAGGCATTGGACGTCCTGTCACTATTTGATGTGGCATTAAATGATAATCACTTCCTGACTGATTTCTGAGTGTGTACAAGGCTAGTGGTAAGCAGTAGAGCCATTTTCTTTTCAGAGTAGCACATAGTTTACTTATTATATTCTTGAGGAGGCCATTCAGATGCTTCACAACACCATTACTTTGGGGGTGGTAAACAGATGACAGTTTATACTTTATTTCTAGGGTGGTGCAAATGTGTTGAAAGATGGTGTTGACGAAATGAGTTGTCTGAGCGAATCTCTTCAGCCACGCCCCATCTTGGTATCACCTCCTTTATCAGAAAATTGGCTGCTGCCTTAGCATCATATTGTACACAGGGTCCTGCCTCAATCCATCTTGAAAATGGACAAACAATTGCAATGAGATATCTGTAATTGTTACATCTTTCTATCATGTCAACAAATTCTAAATGCAGATGTTTAAATGGACCTGTTGGACGTGGTATTGTTGATGTGGTCACCTTTAAGGCTGGCTTGGGGCTATACTATTGGCATACTGTGCACTCTGCAATGTACATAGAGATCATTTCAGATAGGTGTGGAATAAACCAATCTGTGTGTAGCGGGAAGATAATCTTTTGCAGTGTGTGCTGGGAAGTGTAGTTACTCTAGAGCCATGTACAACAGGGCTTGTGACAGTACTGGCTTACCTGTACTCTCTTGCCTATAAATGAAATATGTTGGTGACTGAACACATGTTCTGTTCCCACAGCTCCCTTTCATGGGGAAATGCTTGCTCCTGCAATTCAGCCAAATGTAATTTTGCTGTCTCAGTATATGGGAGCAGTAATTCTGTTGCATCCTGTTGCCTACTTGCCATCATACCTAATGTGTGCTCATCACATTTATCATAATTTGGGGAGGCTTTAGTTGCTTCTTTTGCTGCCCAGTCTGCCAAAGCATTGCCTCTGGAGATATGGTCCTGCTGATTTGTGTGAGCTGCACATTTCACACTGCTACCTTAGATGGAAGTGTTAAAGCTCTAATTAATTGTGCTAATAAATCTTTATGCATTACAGGGGACCCATCAGATTTAAGAAACCCCCTCCTTTCCCATCTGTGAATGCTAGAATGTACAGTGGTGGTGACATATGCTGAGACTGAAAAAATGGTGACCTCTAATACCTCAGATCGCTGCAGTGCTTCAATAATGACAATTAATTCAGCTGCCTATGATGAAAAGTGAGAGGGTAGTGGCATCTGACTAATTATCTGTAATGTATAAGATAATCCTTGCTGTTCTGCTCTTATGACTGCTGTTCCTGAATGTCTAATCCCAGTTTATTAATCAATGAAACAAGACCCATCAACAGAGAGTAGCATGCTTCCTGGAATGGGGTCTTCACTCACTTTTCTTCCTTCATCTGGTGCGTAATTTGCACAGTCATGTACTTGTTCATTGTCTGTAGCTGGGTGTGCAAAACATGTTGCTGGATTAACTGTGTGACAATGAATAACTTGTAATGATGGTACTGAAAGTATTACTTCGTACCCAGATACTTTCTGAGTCGTGAGGGTGCTCTTGCTCTTTTGTAAAATAACAAATACTGTGTGCGCTACATACAGTGCTAAAGGGGATCCCATCACTATTGTGGTACTCTTCTGGACTGCAAATGCTGCTGCAGCCACGGCTTGCTCACATGGATAGTGACCTTTCATGACGGGATCTAGAAGCCCACTGTAGTAGGAAATTGGTTTGTGTCCCATGAATGTCTTTTGAGTCAGTACGGCTGTCATTGTCATTCCATGACAATGACAGAAGAAGAAGAAGGGTTTGCTGTAGTCATTAGTATCTAAAACTGGAGCATTTGTAATTGTGTTCTTTAGCTCCTGAAATGCTGCCTCCCTCTCATCACTCCAGTTTATTTTGTTCCTATTAGTATGGGACTCTTTTAAAGCAAAGCAAACACAAGGAGATGATGGACGGAGCGCTGAAACTTTTCAGACACTCACCCACAGTCACAGATCTGGGTTGAATTTCTTTATCTGTCCGTCCTCGCCACCTTCTACTTCATTGCGCTCAACTTTTTTTCCTGGATCCCCTTGGTCCGTCAACTGCTCATCACTCCTCAACTACCTGTGTCTAAGCCTGTCTTGGTTTGCCTATTTTTGTAATTCTCCGCTCAGGATAACCTACCTTCCTGTGTATGCCCTAATTTGGCAATTTTTCTTCCGTGTCCTACTGACCCCCCCACTCACTTTTGCCCCCAATTGCTGCTCGCCCCTTGATTTTGCTCACTACTTCACCCCCCTTAACACCGACCTCCCTCTCTCACCTTCTTTCCCCGATTCTCCACCAGCTTTACTACTCTTTATTCATCCCTCCCCCTTTCCCCCACCACCTCAACTCAGTGACCTATCATGCACCCCCTCAACCACACCCTCACCCCCCAAGACTCAACCCTCATCAGACATGGCCCCAACTCATGGACCATTACTTACCCTCCTAATCTCTCAAAAATGCCAAGAAAAATTTTAAACATAAATTACTAATTAGGCATCCTGAAACATTAATTGTCGACAACTACCTCAGCCTTTCCTCCCCTATAAAAACCAATTACATCTTCTACTCCAAACGCCCCTCCAAATGGAAAAGCATCTTCCTTCAACACCTCCCAGTGTCCAAATCAAGCAAAATTCCTTATGGATTTAAACTATCCACTACCCCTTCCCCAACTTTTCTCGGAGAAATTGACATCTCCATATTTAAAACTGGTAGTATTCTCCTACAATCCTCTGAACACCACCTCTCCATCTTTGAGCACCATTTCCAGACTCTGTCCTTCCTTCTATCCAAACCTTCGCCTAACCCCCTTCTACCCAACCCCTCAACGCCCTTTGGCTCTCTCCATCTCCCTCGACTCTAATTCTCCCTCCCCTAGACGTCTCTACTGCTAATGCTGTCCCACAATTCTCGACATCCAATCACTCAGTCCCTCCTGAGACCCTCCCTCCCCCCGGCCTCCAAACAACACCATCCATCTCCCAAACTCACTCGCTCTCCAATGACCGTCTCCCTCCAACCCCTAATGCTACCCCAGACCACATCCCTGCCACCTTACCCCTCTCCCTGGAACCCCCAAATTCTCCCCACTCAGCCCCTACCCCTTTCTCACCCTCTCTGAACTGCAGTCCTCCCTCTACACCCGCTGTTGCCCATACCCACCCCCTTCACGGCCTCTTATCATCTCAAACCACATCTCCTGACTCTAGGAATGTCCCGGCCTTCTCATCGGCCCTCCATGCATCCTACAACCCGTGCACTCCTCTTATCCCCCTTCCCAAACTGTCTCCATCTCCTCACACCAGATTTTCTCCCCGACCAACAATGAACCCATCCTTCCCTCCACCTCTTTCCCAACCGCGTTCACCCCTATTCCTTTAATCCAGACTCTGTCCAACATTGAACGCAATCTCTCAACCTTGACGACTGAACTCACACGGCTGAGAGAAGATTTCAACTCCCTCTACTCCAAGTCCCTCTTTAACCGCTCTAACTCAGTCAGCCCTGGCTCACAACGCTTCTCTAATCCTAAACCATGGAACACTACACCCCTTGGCTGCCGTACCCATAGGCCCCACCGTACATCGAGTCATCTCACCTCTTCCGACCTCCATGACCTCTGCAACTCCTATCTTCCTAATTCCTCGATTAACGTTCCTCCCCCCTCACTCCAACATTCCCGTTATTGTGGGGACCAGCAGATTCCCCTCTTCTCCCTTCTCACCCAGACCCCCACCCCAACGTACCACCATCCATTCACGCTCTCCCCCATAGACTTCCCTAAACCCCTCACCTGCATTCTCCCTAGCTCCAACATTCCCGTTATTGTGGGGACCAACAGATCCCCCTCCTCTCCCGTCTCCCCCAGACCCCCACCCCAACGTACCACCATCCATTCACGCTCTCCCCCCAAAAGACTTCCCTAAACCCCTCGCCTGCATGCTCGTGAACTGCCGTTCGGCCGTCCGACATGCAATCGAAATATCAGAAACTATCCTTAGCGAAGCTATCGACATCGCCTTCCTCACGGAAACCTGGCTCAATGACCACTCTACTTCTAGCCTTGACTTACTTTCCCCCCCGGGTTATTCTATCATCAGAAAAGACAGAACTGAGAGAATAGGGGGTGGATTAGCGATTATCTTTAAAAATGAACTTCAACTTTCCCTTGTCAAGAACCCCGACCGCAATACCTTTGAATACCTTGAAGCCGAACTTAAGTCTCAAGGTTCTCCCCCGATTCGACTGCATAATATCTACCACCCTCCTGGTGACACACTTCCCTTCATTGAGGAACTATCCGAACTTCTTACTCAATCGTCTCTCTCTAACTCAAAAAACCTCTTCCTTGGAGATTTCAATCTCCTCTGGAATGTGACTGATGACCCTTCAGTCAACCTCCTCACCAATCTTCTTGAGATCAGTGAACTCAAACAACTCTGCCATTCTCCCACCCACTCCAAAGGGGCCACTCTTGACACCATCATTGCCAACAACGACTTGGCTTCCCTCTCCAACATCATCCCCATCGACTGGTCTGACCATCACCTCATTCTGTTCTCTATCGCCACCTCGGCTCCACCCCCCCCCACCATTAACATTAAAGCCACAAAATGGACCAGAAATCTTAATCGCATCCCCCCTGGTGAACTTGAGTCTAAACTCCAAACACAACTTCTTCTCACCCCTCTCTCCCTAAATGCTAATGAACTCACCGAGCATTTTAACAAAACTGTCATCGATGTCTTAGACCAAATTGTCCCGTCCAAACTTAAAACCCTAAGAAACATTCCATCTAAATCGTGGTTCAATTCCAACCTCAATGACGAAAGACGTGCACTTAGACTTACAGAAAGAACATGGAGACAACACCCTTCCCCCACCCATCTTGCTCTCCTCAGATCCGCCAGAGCCACGTACAAGAAACACATTTTCATGGAAAAGGCTTCCTTCTTCCGTACACAACTCGATCGTGCGAAAAATAGACCCAGAGAGCTGTTCAACATAGTTCGAAACCAAACTTCCTCTGCCCCTCCAACCCTGACGGCCACAACTGACAGATGCGAAAAAATTGCTAACTTCTTCTCCGAAAAAATAGCCATAATAGACCAATACTTCCTAGCATCTCAGATCCCTCCTTATCCCCTATCTATCGCTGACTCTACCTCTCAACCTCCCTCCCGACTCCTCCTTCCTCCTTCCTGCCACTACCCCTCCGGATACCAGCCTTTCTAACTCACAGCCTAAAAGCAACACCTCCTGGCACAATTTCCACCCCGTAATGGAGCTTGAAGTCTCTAACATCATCTCCAAACTTAAACCGTCCTCACACACCAAAGACCCTCTCCCAGCTAACCTTGTCCAGGAGCTTAAGCACATCATTGCTCCTTATTGGACCTCTATCATCAACTCCTCCCTTACCTCGGGATGTGTCACTCCCTCCCTCCAACTCGGACAAATCACTCCCATTCTTAAAAATCCCAATGCTGACCCCAAAGACCTTAATAATCTCCGCCCCATCTCCAACCTTCCCCTCCTTTCCAAAGCACTTGAAAAATGTGCCCTTCTTCAACTGGACAAACTCATTGACACCTTTAACCTACTCGACTCCTTACAATCCGGCTTCCGAAAAGGCTGCAGTACAGAAACTGCCATACTAAATATTGTAGACGACATCCATCACTCTCTATATAACGGCAAGACCTGCCTACTCATTCTCCTCAACCTCTCTGCAGCATTTGATACTGTTAACCACCCTGCCTTACTTAATGCGCTCAAAGTTCGATTTGGCCTTAATGGCCCGGTACTTAAATGGTTCTCCTCCTTCCTCCAACACAGAACACAACAAATCAAAATCTACAACTGCCTCTCTAACCCCATACCCGTCTCCCTTCGTGTCCCCCAGGGTTTTATTCTCTCTCCCTCTCTCTTTAACCTCTTTATGGAACCCCTTACCCTCATTCTAAAACAAGCTGGAATCAACTACCACCTCTACGCTGACGACACCCAACTTTACTATAAGATCAGATCCCACTCCGATGTTCTACACCTTAACAACACCCTGTCTAAAATCCAATCCTGGTTCCACTCCAACCATCTCAAACTCAACCCTAAAAAACGGAAATCATTCTCTTCTCTCCAAAAAACAACCCTCTTCCTATCCAAACATGGATCTCTGACCTTAATGCCCTCAACTGTCCGCTCACCTTATTAAACTCAGTAAAATCACTTGGCATCACCATTGACAATAGCCTAACCCTCCAGGCCCACATAAAAAACTCGGCCAAAGGAGCGCTCTTCACTCTACGCCATCTCAAGAAAATCAAACCCTTCATCCCAGCTGACGACTTCAAATCGGTCGTCCAATCACTTGTCCTCTCGAGAATTGACTATGGTAACGCTATCCTCTCCGGAACCCCAAAAGTTCACCTAGCCCCACTCAAATCTGTGCTAAACCTAGCGGCCAGGCTAATCACCGACTGCAAACGCTTTGACCACATCTCCCCAGCCCTTATTGCCCTTAAATGGCTGCCCATCGAAGGCAGATCCACCTACAATATGGCATGCATTACGCACAAAGCCCTTCACCAAAAGGCCCGCTGCATCTCACTGATAAACTCAACAAAGCAGGCTGCGCCCGACCGTTGAGAAGCACCAACACTCTCCTCCTTGTCCCACCCCTGACAAAAAAGAAAACCACACAATCTCACTCTGTCTCCGGATATGCCCGCAGCATCTGGAATGCCCTCCCTAAAGACCTGCGCTGTAACCTCTCCTACATCAGCTTTAAAAAAGACCTCAAACTGCACTTGCTCAAGAAATATTGGGGCCCATAATCCTTTCCTTTCCCTACTTTTTCCTACTCTCTCCCTTTCCCCTCCTTTTCCCTCCCCGCCTTCCCCTTTTCTTACCCTCTTCCTTCCATACTCCCTCCCCTTAATTACTACCCCCCCTTCCTTTGTCTATTTTTCTCTACCCCCATTCACGCCTCCCCTCCCTCCTCCCACCTAGCCTCCCTCCATCTCAGGCTACTGTATATAATTCGACTACATGTATCCATTTTATTTATGTTTCATTTCTCTTTTGGTTTGACATATGCTAATTTGTATTATGCTACTTGTTCTTTATAATCTGACCTGTGTGATCTCTACGTTATGAACAACTGTATTATGCCTGTACTAGCCTCACTCATGTAAAGCGCTCAATACCCCGGGTCCAGCCAGCGCAATATAAAACCTTTAAAATAAATAAAATAAATAGATAAATAACAGTCTGCCGCATTGTAATTTGAAGTCAGTATCCTTGATTTGTCTTGCTTCAAGCATAGCAATGCCCTACTCCTATATGTGTAATGTTCTGTGAAGCCTACCATCCCCTCTGCACTGCACCTCTATTCAGCTGTATCAGAATATTTTCTTAAACATGTGTTCCCTCAATGCGGGCCAGTGGACTTCACTTCTAAATATATTTCCCGATTCTTTCAGAGCTTGCATCTATTTCCCTCCCTCAAATCTTAACCCCATTTGTTCTGTTTTTTATTCTGCTATTGAAGTAACGCTGGGCCTGTATCTTTCCTTTAACACATACAACTGTACATGTTTTCCTGCTGATATTTGCATTGACATGTATAGACTTTCCTCATTTTTGACAACAAAATGGTTAAAATCTGATGGTGCCTGGGAAATAATAGTGAAGGGATTGTCAACTGCCTAGCAACTGGTTGGGTAACTTAGGTAATGGACTAGTGATTTCACTTTTGAGACCATTAGTGGTGATCTCTTTGTGCATAATGCTGATGATATTATCTATCAAATTCTGTAAATATATGAGGAATAGCTGAGGAGTGAAAAGAACAAGATCCAATCTTGAACTAGAAGATAAACAATGCAAATATGTTGACGAAATGAAATTTCTGGAAGAGTCTAAAAGAAAAAGGCTTAAGACAACAAAACTGTAATTTTTGATTATCTAATGTGAAAATTTGTGATGGTTTAATTCACCATCAGTGGGGGGGTTGATGCAGCATAAAAGCTGATCATGCTTTACATGACACATAAACCAATCTTGACAACGACAACACAAATGTGCACTTTGCACAGGTCTAGAAAAAGGACACTGAAACTGAGAAAAGTTGACATAACGGCACCGTAAAAGTGTGCTTGGATAAGTAGAAAGAGTAGGATTAATAAAATAATAAATTTAAAATGTTTATTAATTGACTACTCTTATAATTTTGCCAAAATCAGTCATGAAAAACTAATGATAAAACTTAGCATTTCTATTGCCTTCATTGTAGAGCGCCATATCAAACTTGACAATACTGCAATTAAATGGGTACAATGTGTTATATGACTGAAGCTTTCAGAATAAGTGCCTAACATTATAAAGATCTTATAACCATAGAAGCGATTTTATTTAATGATTTTTAGAAATAATTACATGTAGCTACTTTTTGACATTTTTGGTAGTAGGCCATAATTAGAGTTGAATAATTCTGTGTAATAACCACTGACAACACTACAAATATGCTCATATGTGATATGTTTGATTTATTTCATAATGCTTGAACTTAATTAGGAATTTATTTTACAAAATAAGAAATGCTAACCTTAAAATGCAGTTGAATTGAATTTTTTCTTTAGGCTACATTATTTCATAGCCTGATGTAATGGACCTTTGATGCGTTTTCTCAAATGTTGCTTTATTTGTTCTGTTCATGCGACATTCTTTAAACGACAAGAGACACTTTAAGTATTTTTTTGTGTGTGAATTTATGGGAACCTGACCTTTGGACTATATCCGTGAAGAGCAACAAAGTAAATAAGCTCTTTGTCAACTAACCTGTGAGGACAGAATGTACAGTTGTTTCTCATGATGAGCATGGGAAAGTATGCTGGAGCATCAATTTGTACCTGGAGAACGGAAGAATGGTCACAGGATGATCAGACCATTGTAAGGTGACTACTGATGTCACTATGAACAATATGGAGTATAAAAAGTGACTTTCCTGGAAGGAGGGAGCCCCTTCTTCCTTCCCCCTCTCCTCGATTGTTGACTGCCTGCTGGTCTATCTTATCATGCCCCTTGCCTTTTTGCCCTTGCTGATGAACTTGTCTGCTGGATAATTTGGAGCAGTCTGGTGAGAGACCAGACTTGAACTTTCCTGATTTATGCTCCATTCCTCTTGCCCATGCCCATGGACTGTTCCCTAATGGACTCTAACTTGATCCCTTTGCTCATGCTAAGAGAACTCTTGTGAGCCATCCTCATGCCTTTGTTGATGTGATGACAGAACTTCTTAAAATGTTACTCATATTCATTGATTTTGCATCTTTAATACATTAACCAAATTATCTAAATTTGTCCGAGTCTTTTATTGTGCCTTAATGTTCTTTCTGCAGAAACTGTGCTTACCAGTATCTGATTTCTGTGGCACGATAGAGGGAGTTAGAATTTGAAGATAAAGTACTTGAACCTGTTTCCTAATATGTGAGCTGACTATCAATTAATGGTCCTCATTGGGTAGCTGACAGTGGGACACCCTGATTTCTCACCCCTCTCACCACGGCTAAGAAAGTTCCATTGGAGGACCATCGCCTCTGTGGGTGAAGTATCAAATCCGATAGTAAACACTTACTCGTATGGGCCTAGAACTAGGAAGCCAGTTCATTGCTTCCACTGCAAGACCAGCACACTCTGGCCAATTCTGAGTCAGCAAATAAGAGTGACAATGAAGCCAATGAATGGTAAGCAGTGGAAGGGCTTCAAGCTCCTTGTAGAAACCAATATACCTTGCAAGCGAGAGCACATGCGCTGTTGCAGGCAAGACCTAAAAGATGAGGGAAGAAATGCTGGAAGTAATCTATGCAACCAGCGGTCTCTCAAGGTCACATTCCAGTGTCTTTTGCAGCACATCTCATTGTCCTGTTGTTCCCCTGTCCTGGTGAGATTTTGTCATTTATGTATATTGCTCTTAAAAATGAACTCTACGCATTTTAACATTTAATTTGTATTTAACTTTTTACTTCATACACTTTAGGATATTTACTTGTTTAGTCTTGAACAAAACTTCCTAACATTCTTACCTGTTTTACCTGTTTTACATGGAATCTACATTTTTTATTTTTTAAGTTGGTCATGTGTTACTTTTTAACTTGTGAAGTTTTTCACTTTTACGGAGTGTGAGTGAGCACAGTTAGCTTGCTGACTGTTGAACCGCATCTACAGAACGGTTATGACACCTTTCAAATGAAAGTGACAAGCTATTCAGGTTTTTTTTCAAAGTGATGCATTTTACAGTTATAACGAGTTTATGACATGTTTGTTTACATATTGCCCTTTTTTAAATTAGGTCGTTGTCTCAAGGCGTTTTAGTTTTTATACCTTCTTATGTAGGTTTAAGAGACAGAAGAGAGAACATTGTTCAATGTCAATTCTCCAGGTAGAAAGTTGGCAAAAAGTTTTAAAGTCCTGCTTCTTGCAGTTTTGGGGACAGGAGGAGTACTCTCTAACACTTGCCTAAGGCCCAGGATCTGGGGGCACCACTTGGGGATTAGAGCTCACTCCAACAGAGGCCTGCAGCAAGGTCTTGAGCAGGTCCAGTTAGAGCTGGTCAGCTGGACAATTGGAGGGAGAAAGGCTCCTTGTTGTGTCTCTGTAGATCAAACAGGTCAGTCAACTGACCCTTGGAGTCACTTCTGGGGAGCTCAGTTCAAGGCAAACATGTTCAGTTTTCCTTCAGGATTCAGGCAGCAGTGCAGTCCTTCTGATTTTTCACAGGTCCAGATTTCTTCTGAGGAGAGTTCTGTGAGGTCCTCTTTTATGCCCATTGCCTTTTTGCGGGTGGCGAGCAAGCCTTTGCCCATCCTGTAAACCAGTTCTGGTCAGTTACTCCCCTCCCACTGGGGCTAGTGCCAGCCTGATTAGAGAGACAGAAGGGATGGGGGCCAAGGTGGGAGCTACATTACCAGTGACAAGATAGGCATCATTTGAAGCTCTGGAAGAGGCTGGGCATAGCCCTCAGGCTATCCTTTCACGGGAGAAGTCCCCCTCTCCCTACACCCAGAGCCCTTTGTCCACTGCCTGAGAGCAATACACATCTCATCACAGGGGACCCATCAGGGGTCAGGTGAACAACTGGACACTCTCAGGAAAGCCTTTTGGTTTCAGGCTGGAAATTGACAATTTTCTAAAAATGTAATTTCCAAATTAGAGATATAAAATATGACATGACCACTAAGTTGGATTTTAAATTACTATTAAAATGCCTCCTTGAACACTTTTTCTAGCTATTCCCAAACTGAATTTAGCATTTATTAAACGTAATAGTGTAAACCAGAGTTAATAATGATATTTGGTTATTTATTTAAGTTGATGACTCTCAGCTAATAAGAGATGACAGAGAGGTTTAAAAACATTACCATTCTAATGGACAGTGAATTTTATATGGGAGACCTTTACTGTTTCTGGTTTTAAAGAAAATATTTAAGCACTTTGGGGCAGATTTACAAGGCCCTTGCGCCACTTTTGCGTCATTTTTAACATGGGAAAAGTGACGCAAACGTGGCGCAAGGGGCTTGTAAATAACCCCTTAGATTCCCCAAAAATGTTTAAGCCATCTTGGCAATTGTTACATCCAATCTAGAATTTGAGAGCAGTTCTTATCTAGAAGTATGCAATTACCTATTAGCTAAACTGCAACAACCCTGCAATGTGGCTGTTTGTGGCTGATCTGATCTTTACTGACCAGACTACACCACTCCAACATGAAAAAGATTGCATTGGTTGCCAATCACATTGTGAGTACATTTAAAGCCACTCTGGTTTATAATGCCTATTGGAGTAGATTATCTATATTCAAAGATTTTCAAAATGTCAATCCATCAGAAAATGTAAATAAGTAATTCAAGCAATGTTTTGCATTTCACAGTTCACACATGCAAGATGAGGGGGTATGCCTTCTTAGGTGGGGCAGTGAAATTGTGGAATGCCTTCCACTGTTGTTGAAAGTGTTCGATAGCCATACCAAATTTAAGCATCAGCTAAAAATGCATCTATTGTGTGCATGCCTATCGCAACTTCCATTCACCACTCTAGTTTTAATCAACCCATTCACTGAACTCTTAGCACCATGAGTCCACTTGTGATGGTAGCACACTTTTTAGGTGATTTAACAAAACATTGCACATTTTCTTCAGTGTAAATCATAAGGAAAAAGCCAAACAAATATGAATTATCTCTGAAATGCTTTCAGCAAATCACCTCATGCTTAAGAGCAAATGTTAGTAAATATATGCCATGGGCAGGAAAAGTATGACATTTGCCTGCTGGGAGACAGACACAGTTAGGTAGGGTGAGAGCCATGGATATACCTCCTTATGTCAGTCAAAGCCCACATCAAATAATAAGTTATCAATCTTTCCTCTTTCTTTGTCATTAGCATGATAAACCTTCTGAATATCTGCTACTGTAGTTAAAAGCATGCCTGCATTGTCATTTGTGCGGCTTGAATTTTAACGACATGACAGCTCTGCCAGTCTTATATATGTTCAAAGCGCGTGCACAACAATGAGAGCCGTACAACCCGCACGCTATCAAGATGGGCTAGAGCGCTCACTGCCTGCAATGCACAGCACACTAATCATGTCCCACCTATGCCGCCACATGCAAATATAACTCTTTGTGACAATGCGTCAAAGATGCGGAAGATGCCCTGCGCCACATGCCACCCCCCCCCCCCCCCCATGGACCAACACATTAACATACAGCCGCTTTCACATCATATTCCTTCGGATATCTTTGGGTTTTGTTTTTCGGTCATATAAAAGACTCCTGTAAATTACTGCTTTTCAAGAAGGGGAGAGATTTGGATGCATCAAAGCTCACGCGCTTGCCAAAGCTGAGCACGTTGGTGTTTACACTTCCCGTGTAGTTCAACTGTGACTGATTAATAATGTAATCCTTTCATACAGTATTCATATTGTAAAAGATGTAAATAATGCATATGATACCTACCATAACAGGCTATTTACTGTAAATCTATTTAAAGGTCTCATATTTTGCAAACACGAGGGGAGATTCGCTTGTTATTGCCGAGGACCTGCTGCCGCCAGCCTATGCAAAATAGATGTGTTCAATTTCCTTCATTACACTGAATGTTTGAACCTCTTTTGTGAGGATAGCATGCGAGGATTTGTCCCACTATGTTCCACCTAATAAATATCTAATATTGTGTAATATTTTCCACAAAATTAATATATTTAAGACAAAAGATAAAGAAACAGATCAAGGAGACCGAATGTTTTTATAACTCGAACTGGTAAGTTTAATTATTTCAGGCATAGATGGATGGATATGCGATATATGCAGGACATTTTGTATTTTTTACGTAAAAAATATTTCTAAAAGAAATAAAATCGTCACCGCAGAAAGAACATTGTCAAAAATCCTGAATGATCCTCCATAGACCGTGAGGTCAAAAATATAAACATTTACATATCAACTGTATGCCTGCCTCAGAAGACATAAAATGAATTCCTCGATGTCCATTGTACAGTGACACCCACTGTGACAAAATGAGCGTGTTTAATGACCTTTTAAAATATTACTCCTGCAGTCCATAAAAAGCCAGTAATTTCATTGTACAACACACTTTCATAATGAAAATGCAGCTGCTAAAGTGGCATCACTAATAATTCTAACTTCAGGCCTTTTTTATATTTTAATGCAGACGAGCAGACCACAGTTTAAAATTCCTATGAGGTCACTGTTGGCCATTACAGTGTTTTTTGCAACTTAATAATAGAAGCCTTAAAGTTTAAGTGCAGCCTCAGGCGCTCATAAGCATTTATTACAAATCGCTGGTTGCCTCCCTTATGCAGAGAGGAATAACATTTACATACAGTAGCACAGATTAATCAGATAAAAAAAATTGAGAAAACCGTCAGTCAGGGAGGGGAAATGGTGCTAATAAAGCCCGCTATATTCTTCGGAAATATCAAGCCGTCTGTTCCAATATTTTCCTATTCCCCGCGAGATATACAAATCCAAATCAGATAAGACTCGAGCAATGCCAGAGACATGCTGCTCTGCTCTCCAGCGGCCTCCTGCTGAATCTTTTATTTATCTTCAGAGCAATTGTACATTCTGGTGCACTAAAGGCTGCAGTGAAGGCAGCCTCACGCGCGGGAAAGTTTCACACACAAAAAGAGGAGCCGTGTTTCTGTTCCCTTCTTCGGCGAGGCCTGATTAGTGAGCGCGTGCTACGGCGAACGAGTCTCCGAGTCCTCATAGGGCGGAGAGGGGCCTCCTGGGGCCGGGACTCTTGTGGAGAAGCGCGGCGCCATTTTAAGGAGGCTAAGCGTGAGGGAAATTAGACAGAAAAATAATCAAATCTGCTCTTAGAACAAGCTACATTGTTGGTGCTCTACATTCTTTTTATTATTTAGTTTCTTTTTTCCTTAGCTTTTGGCAAGTCAAGCGGCCTAGAATTTCGTTGCTGAGTCATTCTCATCAACAAGGCCAAACTGTGATCATATCAGGTAAACAAGTTGGAAATTGTCGTCGGGATTAGCTGTGCGACATGAATAAATGTATGTCAGTGATATTTGAAACTATCGTCATTAAAAGCATTTGACAGAATTTAAATCTGTAGAATGCCATTCATTAAAATATCACTGTGAAAAATGCAATATTCATTACCTGGTGCAATATGGTGTTAACATCAAGCGCTGCACGTTTAATTGCTTACGTTAAAATACCACTAACGGCTTTTACTAGTGACAGATTAAAATCGGGTGACACAGACCTGTTTGTTATAAAGCCATTTTCACCAATAAATTCAAAGGCCACTGACACAAAACTTTTAATTATTTTTCATGAATGGGCCTCTCGGGCTATACAAGGCAGTCAAACTGTGCACTATCTGTGCTTGACTGTGAAAGAGTTGAGCAAGCAGCATTGTTACATGACACTGCAAAACATCACAAAGCAGCGGAGTGTGAAAGCCTTAGGTGTGATGAAGAGCATCCTGCCTTTATCGCATATCACCCCACGTTCCATCACTTTGTAATATCTTGCAATCTCATATTACACTGCTGTTGTCTTAACTTCACCACTGGCAAGCACAGAAGATGCAGTGAGTTTGATTACATGGTACAGCCTCCAATGTCCCGCGACTCTGATTGTTGAACGTTCTTGAGAAGTGCGTGTCCATTATTGACACTGTAATACCTAAATCTACAATGCTTCTCCTCCCATAAAATTACATTTGTCGAATTACAGATGGTTTCTATTGGATCCAGTTGCACCAGGTGAACTATACATGTCAAGAGGAAAACAGGCGAAGTTTTCAAATTAAACAAACATATCAACGTTAGTAGTATACATTATAACATGCCAATAACCAGTTGCACTATGCAAGTGGAAGTAACTAGATGATTCTCAATAGTAGCTGAGAAGAAACTTAAAAATCTGTATTTACCACGCAAACCTCACCCTCTATATATGAGAAATGATACCTCTACCTTTAAGTAAGGTATAACCAGGGTCTAACACAGGCCCCTGCGTATCGGGTGGTTGGGGGGGGGGGGTACGGGGGGCCTCATGTGTGGCCTGAGGCCTATGAAAATTAGTGATATATGGAAGTCTCAGGGGCTCCTCACCACATTCTGCAGGAAACCCCCATTATTTTGTGTTGCACTACTGCCTGTAATTGCCTCCCTGTAGAGTATCCCTCCCAGATCATGTACATCCAGTAGTCGAAGTGGGGGTAATCTGAGGGGCACGGCAGGCCCATACTTTTTTAATTTTAGAAAAACAATTCTCCTACTTTTTGGGAAAAGACAACCATCCCGGGATGGTTAATTCAGGCAGTTGAAATGCTTCAGATGAAGTGTAAAATAGGGAGTCTCCTGTGCTGTGATCTCCATGGAGGGGCAGACAGCCAAACATGCCTTCTTGCCAGGGTGCCTGCTTGCCTGAAAGAAATGTAAGTGTACACAACAGGTAAATCTGAAAATGTATAGGGTGCTTGGAAGCCAGTATTGGCTTTAATTGATGGAATCACTTGAAGCTTCTTGATGACACAAATTTATTCTTTTTTAAAGGTATTGTAAGGGAGCTACCAGCTAAGCTGTGAAGTGTGTGCTTTTAAAAGACAGTTATAAATTTTTTTTTACTACGTACAGTCTGGGTATTGCCAAAGCCTATATTTTGGAAGCACTTGTTTTATCTTACACCTTTTGAGCTTTTTGTAGCGACTTATTTTATACTGTGGGTAAGACAAGTTTATAATAATGACTTGCATGTTCACAGTGCTTCGTGTCACAGACTGGGATCTCGTAGCACTAAACATACACAAGTCACTATTTTCCACTGAACCAACGAGAATTCAGTTCTGTGGCCAAGGGCGTAGCTCGGTCAGTAAGACTGGGGTGGGTGGGGGGGTGGGTGAACTTCAGATTTCGCATTATTAAGGATGGCATATCATATGAAAATACATTCTGTGATGAGCAAGGCATGAAGGTGGCTTTTGGGGCAGTGGGTATTGTTAGGAGTATTTAAAACACAATATTTTCCAATCTAAGCAATATTTTTTAAGAACTTCAAAACAGAGACAAGAGAGTGAGTGTGTGTGTGTTTTTGTCTGTGTGTGTGTAAAAAAAAAAGGTGAAATCCGATAGACACCTCACCATACCCGACTGAAAGCACCTGTACCCAACTATTTGCTACAGAATACATTTTTAGGGGGGGTGTAACACCCCAATGCCCCGCCAAGCTACGCCCGTCTGTGGCTCTCTGGTGCAGTGCATTAACAAATCGAGGTTTCATAATGTGCGATAGTGCATTTCCCATTGATTAACATAACTTGCATTTAATTTTTATTTAAGCTGTGCGTTATTTGATATGTAGTTACCTAAAGTTGAAAGACCGGAAAAAAATTACTAAATATTTTGTTTTTTTAGCCACACCCTTGACCACGCCCCCACATTCACTCACCCCACCCTCACTGCACACAGCATCACAGTTCCCATACTTCTTGTAAGGCACTTTGACCACTGTGTGCATCATCTGTTGTTTTTTATCTAATCTATACACGGTTTACTGCACTCAGTGTGCCAGCAATTGCATCCAGAAGAAGCCATATAGAACTAGTATTTGGAAATTTCTTCCAGAATTTGCCTTATTTGGGGCGGAATGCCCTTGATAAAGGACTGTAAGTGACTCTGTGTTATGGGAATAGCCACGAGGCGTTCATCTTTTTATGATGTTTATGAAAATGCAGAGTTCTAAAGTCATCTTTTCTGTCCCATGGTCGACTTAGTAAAATAAAGTTCCCCTTCAATGGAAAAATGTGTTGTTGTCGGCCAATCGCACACAGTGGCGGCTGGTGACATTTGAAAGTGGTGCGGCGTAAAACAATTGTCGTACTTCCCTGCGGCGAGCGAGCGTAGCGAGCGAGCCTAAACCACCTACGGGGGGTTCGGGGGGTTCCTCCCTGAGAAAATTTTGAAAAAGAGTGGGCAAATGGTGCATTTTCAAGCAAACCAGCAGTTTGGTGTATAACGTGTACTCGCTCTCCCTCTCTCTTTCTTTCTCTCTCTCTTTCGCTGTGTGTAAACTCGGAGCGGCTGCCACATAATCTAGTATTTCCTGTTTAATTTGCGGAGTTTAACAAATTAACCAGAACTAAACATTGCTCCTAGCTCGCATTATAAAATATTAAAAGCCAAGGCCACCCAACTACAGAGAGGTTCGACTTTATACCCACAGTGGAGGGAGAGGCGCCGACCCTATGTGGGGACATCCTAGTAGGGTTCGGAGGGCACAGCCCGCAGACCACCCAGCACCACATGGCCCGTCACCGTACCAACAAAAGGGACGCTCTGTTTCTTTAAAAAAACACACACACACACACACAATCTCAGTAAAGAAAATAAAATATGCATTCTTGCGAGGTCTAAAAAAAGGTGAATCTCTGGGCAAGGGCCTCAGCAGCGCATTTAAGCTTGGTTGATAATACACATACATTACCCACTTTTCTTTGGAATACTTGAAATACGAGGTATTTGTCACACTCACAGAATACCCTACAAAAAGGCTAAAGATATTTGCCAGGTGCAAAACATAACCCACCCCATCAGCCCTCAAAGTCTCATGCTTATAAAGGATGAGCTATACTGCAAGCACAGGAAGACAAAAAATTACCAAGGACTGGATCAACTGCTCATGTTTGGCACAGGACTGGGCATTCAATATTACACATATTCCAGCACCTGAACCCCCCAACTCTCTTACTCAATAGAGCTATCCAATGCCTATGTAAAACACCCAGAATGGACACAGACATAACAATGAAATGGACAACCCCACCCTGCAATAAAAAACTGAATCAATACAGGTATGAATTGCACATTTGATTTTTGTATATTAGTAGTTCTCATTACGAATGCGTAACTGGTTTTAATATAAAATGTAGTAATAAAAGAAGGAGATTGCAAAGGACTAAAAAGCCAGGGTGGCCTGACAGCAGTATCAAACATCAACATTGTGAAAGCACAAGCATCCTCATGAGTGATGAAATGGGACATGAGTGCTCTATAACACACACAGAGGGGCTTAAGCGAGACTTTAAAAAAGCTGGACTTTGACTTTTTCACAGTTGAGTGAACTTTCTGCCCGCCCCACCCCATCTGCCTCTGTTCTAGATGTGTACACAGAGTTCTGTTGCGTTTGTCTGTGTTTTCACGCCCAGAACGGTTGTGAAAAAGTATGGGTAAAGCTGGAGCCCAACGAGGCAAGGCATTGAGGTAATGGTAGGGGGACCCAGTGGGCACTAAGTACAAAGGGAGCTTGGTCGGGAGAAAGTTTGTAGCGCTGAAGGAAGGACGAGTGTAAAGTGGCATGGCCCCATAGGACCGGAGAATGGGGAGAGACAGGAAAGGATGAAGATAAAGCAAAGCAAGTGGTTTAGCATAGTTGGGAAGGGAGTGGATTGTGGCCTGCTGGTGCTGGCAGCAGAGGTGGGGAAGACACTGCCTAGATGAGATGAAACCGGCCCCTGCTCGAGTATAACTGCCCTTCGGACATCAGTGCTCGGAACACGCAGTGTTTGCACCTACAATGCACATTCCCAAGGTGCACATAGGACACACAGGAGTGCAGAAGAAGTCCCTACTCAGTCGCAACTCGTGGGGGGGTCGCGCGGGGGTGGGGGTTAAAAAATAAAGTAAAAAAAGAAAACTTACCTGACCGGCACGCCTGGCTCCGCGCCGCCTCTGCTGCTGGGCAGGGGTCCTGTGTTGGCGCCTTCAACGTCTTCTGCGTCACTGGAGTGGCTGGCAACCCCTCTCAGCCAATCCAGACGCTGCTCCAGCAGCTCCAGGATTGGCTTGAGCAGGGATGCTCCCCGCCCATTAGGAGACCGGGGGCTGCGGCATGAAGCAACTCTCGCTTTCCTAAGGGGAAGGTTAGTGTGCATGTTCGGGCTGGTCGTAAAAATGACCAACCCAAAACTGAAAATGCGCACTATTGCTGTCTAGTGCGCTGTCACTCAAACCCTGAGTGCTGCCGCAGCCCCACCCCCTTCAGCGTCCCTCGTTCTATTTCTGACGCTAATTCCAATCAGGAATCCTGATTGGAATTAGCGTCAGAAGTAGAACGAAGAATTTGT